>NW_024121466.1:5019054-5439054 GCF_016745375.1 Pimephales promelas
CCGAGTTTCATATTATTACATGCAAGCGTGTTTGATTTATGGACCAAGTGTTCGACCCCGTTCCAGGGGGCGCTGTCTAGCCCCCCTGCCACACCCAGGTACCATCTTCAGCCCGGCTCTGATGGCTGTGGGATCTGACCTGTTGTGCAAAGTTCAAGAGTTTTCAAACCCGTTAAGGGCCCCAAAAGCCGCTAAGAGTCTCAAAAATCATCAAAAAAAAGAATTTTAAAGTTGATGCGTTGCCACGGCAACAGTATCAAAGATATCAAGAATCCATTCACAGGGTCTTCATCTGCTATGTATTTACATTATACAGATTAAGTTTGAAGCAAATCGGGTAAAAAAATGAGGGTGATTTCAAAGCATTTTGAAAGTGACACACTTCCTGCTGCCAGTTGGTGGCGCTTATAACTTTGACTCACAATATTCACATCCATGTGATCGTCCTCTTACAGCAAACAAACTGCTGAAGTTTCATCAAGATCAGTTAATGTATGCTGAAGTTCTGACACACTTCCTGTTTCACGATTCTCGCCATAATTTCGTTTCCTCGCCACGGCCAAACCGTTCGAGATATCAAAAATCCCCTCGCAAACTTTCATCCTCAATGCCTTGACTTCATGCTGACCGAGTTTCGTGCCGTGTGTTTGAATTCTCTAGGAGGAGTACTTCAAATTCCATTGCGAGTGTTTTATGAACAACCCTAAATAACCGACTTCCTGTTGGGCTGGGGTAAAAAGTAATAGTTTGAGGTATATATGAACGATGAGATCAACATGTGCACCGAGTTTCATATTATTACATGCAAGCGTGTTTGATTTATGGACCAAGTTTTCGGACCCCGTTCCAGGGGGCGCTGTCTAGCCCCCCTGCCACGCCCGGGTACCATCTTCAGCCCGGCCCTGATGGCCGCGGATTCTGACCGTGTGCAAAGTTTCAAGAGTTTTTGAGCATGTTAAGGGCCCAAAAGTGCCCAAATAGTCGTAATAATAATAATAATAAATATAGCTGCGAGCAGCGATTGCGGGCCCAAGCCGGTGGCACCGCAACCCCGATGCCTTTAGTTACCCAAAGGCACCGGGATGGTGGTACCGCCGGCTTTGGCCCTTTATCGCTGCTCACAGCTATATTTATATTTAATATAAAGCCGGTGGCACCGCCACCTTGGTGCCTTTAGGGTTATTCTGTACGACGTGTAAAAACGTAACCCCCGCTTTGACTATCAAAAAGAAGTGTATTGTAGAGCTTGCATCAATGCGGACTCGATGCGCTGTGCGCTGTAACTCCATGTGGCTTTAAGCGCATCATTCTCCACTCGGGATGCGCATAAGCGTTTTGTGCCACACTGTACTGAGCCTTTCATATCATAATGCAGTGACGCAATGACAGATTATTAATTGCCTTTCTTGTTCTGTTCCATCTATTATATGTTGATAATAGATAGGACAGAGCACTAAAAACCTCAAACAAAGCACTAAAAACTTAAGCTGTTTGCTGTGTAGTCTGAGAATGAGCTGTTTGATTTGCACCCTCTTCCTCTTCACTGTCCTCCATAAAAACCAGCTATCCAGGTCCATGTTGTTCTAGAAAGTTTGTATGTTGCTGCCTCAATTAACATCTCTGCTATACATTTAAAACATGGCTATATCTAAAATAATTTATCTTTTTGATTTTTGTTATCTTGTTTTCATGAATATTTTACAACAATACAAAGAGCAATGTGTATTTTCTATTAATATAGTTTGTAATGGCTTTTTTTGTCATAGATTATAATCATATATTTTTTGGATTTGTTATTTATCTTTATAATGAAGTTGTCTGTATTAAGTAGATTGTGTTTAACACACACAAGAGTGATTTATTAGTTCAACACATAGATATAGAAATTCTACTTTATCTAAAAAAACCCTGCACTTTATACACACACACACACACACACACACACACACACAAATACATGTAAATAAAAATACCAAAAAAAAAACATCAAATGTGTTTTTAGTCAGAGTATTATTTTATACAGAAACAAATATTTGTAATTCAGATAAGAATGAAGTTAGTGTTTTAAAATCTTAAGGAAAACAAATATATTGAAATATAGCACATGAATTTTAAATTCATTCAACTTCAATTACAAATACAATCTTACTTTTATTTAAAGCAATCTATACATTTAAAAGATGGGGGTTATATGCCTATTTTGTCATTTAAAAATATTGTTAAGCAAAATTGTTATGCAAAAAGACAAGGACTTAGAGACAAGGACTTGTAGGAAAAATCACAGCCAGCCACACACACACACACATAAACACAGACAACAGCCCTCCCCTCCCCACACAGACACACACACCACAACCCCACACACCAGAGAGAGAGAGAGAGAGAGAGAGAGAGAGAGAGAGAGAATCGCAGGGAAATAAATCCATTCAAACTACAATATCTGACTTTCTGTTGCTCAGAGCGAATGACTTTAAATTGGAAAGTTGATTGGCTTGACGAGAACAATATACGTGGTAAGTTTTGTAACTGTAGGTAAATTGAGCAAAGTTATAACACACTTTATGTGTCCTTTTTTAATCATAAAATTCATTTCCTCGCCACGGCCAGACCGTTGGAGATATCAAAAATCCGTCCGGAATTGAGCATCCTCAATGTCTTGACTTCATGCACACCGAGTTTGGTTGTGATTGGTAAACACATGCATTGTGATTTGATGTATTTCTCCTAGGACAATTATTCAAACAACCCATAATTCATAATTCATAAATAACTTCCATTTGAACTGTCATAAAACTTAGAGCACGAAAGTTGTTTGGCCTGATGTGATCTATAATTGTACAGAGTTTCATATTAATTCATGCAAGTGTGTTTGATTTATGGACAAATGTTCGAATCCCAGTCCAGGGGGCGCTGTCGAGCCGCCCTGCCACGCCCGGTTACCAGCTTCAGCCCGGCCCTGATGGCCATGGGTTCTGACCCGTGTGCAAAGTTTCAAGAGTTTTCGAGGATGTTAAGGCCCCCGAAAATGCCAGAGAAGTCGCACACAGCAAATAAAGGGTTAAAATTAACCTGACAGGCGCCCCTCCTCTCACTCACACAGAGGGACACTGAGACACTGGCAAAATTCTGAGATTTTCTCTACATTCAAACAAACATATCTGACTTTCTGTGGGTCCTAGCTAATGAGTGTCAATTAGAAAGTTGTCCGGCTCGAGGAGTACAATATACATACCGATTTTTGTAACTGTAGATAAAACTAACAACCCCACTTTTGTCAAAAGGTGGCGCTACTGAGCCCTCACCACGCCCGTTTCTGAAACTTTGCACATGTCTAGTGGCTAATAAATGTTATGTGTCTGTCGAGTTTCATGCAATTTAAAGCATGCTAAGAGTCTCAAAAGCATCCTAAAAGAATGGTAAAGTTTGATGCGTTGCCACAGCAACAGTTTCAAAGATATCAAGAATCCATTCACAGGTCTTCATCTGCTGTGTATTTGCAGTATACAGATTAAGTTTGAAGCAAATCGAGTAAATATTAGAGGGTGATTTCAAAACATTTTGAAAATGACACACTTCCTGCTGCCAGTTGGTGGCGCTATAACTTTGACTCACAATAGTCACATCCATGTGATCGTCCTCTTACAGCGAACACACTGCTGAAGTTTCATCAAGATCAGTTAATGTATGCTGAAGTTATAACACACTTCCTGTTTCACGTTTCTCGCCATGATTTCGTTTCCTCGCCACGGACAAACCGTTCGAGATATAAAAAATCCCCTCGCAAACTTTCATCCTCAATGTCTTGACTTCACGCTGACCGAGTTTCGTCGAATGTGGATCAAAGCTCTAGGAGGAGTATTTGACATTCCATTGCGAGCGTTGTACAAACAAACCTCAATAGCCGACTTCCTGTTGGGCTGGGGTAAAAAGTAAGAGTGTGAGGTATAGATGAAACGATGAGATCAACATGTGTACCGAGTTTCATATTATTACATACAAGCGTGTTTGAGTTATGGACCAAGTGTTAGGACCCCGTTCCAGGGGGCGCTGACGAGCCGCCCTGCCACGCCCAGGTACCAGCTTCAGCCCGGCTCTGATGGCCGCGGGTTCTGACCCGTGTGCAAAGTTTCAAGAGTTTTCGAGCATGTTAAGGGCCCCAAAAGTGCCCGAATAGTCGTTAGAAAAATAAAAGAAAAAAAAAAAAATAATCGGAAGGAAAACAATAGGGCCTTCGCCCTTTCAGGGCTTGGGCCCTAATAATAATAATCGTTAGGAAAACAATAGGGCCTTCGCCCTTTCAGGGCTTGGGCCCTAATAATAAATAATCCCAAGGAAAACAATAGGGCCTTCGCCCCTTCAGGGCTTGGGCCCTAATAATAGTAATATGTTGTACCAGTCGGTTTATGAGCTGTGTGTCCCCGGCGTGTCAGCCTCTTGTCGGTCTCGCGCGGCCACGAGCTCTCTTGTCAGTAGTATCTGTTCCTCGAGCACGCGCAGGTTCTCGCGCTTCCGCTCCACGCGCTCCAGGTCGCGCAGCACTCCGTCGTGCAGCCTCTGCGAACAAACACATCATCATCTCACATATGAACACTGCATGTTTTATACTAAGATGCGACATTTGAAGAAACGTTAACCCCCTGATAATAATCTCACAGGTAAAACTACAGATATGCCCTTATTACAATGATAAAATACTATATAAATGTATTTGAAATTAAGCAGTAGCTTAAACAGTATCACACGTAAACTGAAACAACTGCCTGAGAATAAAACGATTCCCATCTGAACAGAACATGTCACTCAGCCAAGATACCCGAGTAGTTATCGTAACTACAGTAAAATTGTGTGTTTTGCATAAGACAAAACATAAAAAAAAACACACTATATGCACATCTGTACTTATTTTGATTGCACACATACTGCACACTAAAGGTTAAACAGAATGGACACTTCAATAACAGTGGCTCATAAAGTCATGGTGCTCATTTGGCTAGTAGGACAAGAGTGTTTTTTTACCTGTCTGTCCCAGTTCTGCTTGAGATGAACGCCTGCAACGGTTCCGATAGTGAGCACTATCGATAATCCCAAGACAAGCTTAGAGACCGTAGACATAGTTATGAAGCATTACTTTGAATACAGTTACAGTAGGATCATAGATGGCTAGAGCACTTTGATAACAGAATGGAGCTGAATCCTTTGTGGTGGTTTGGTTTCAATAGGACAGCACGCTCTTTACTGCCGCCTGCCGACCAGGAGCGGAAATATGCCCAGTGCGCATGCGCAATTTAACATAATCTCGTGTTATTCATAGACTGTAAAAAGGTTTAATTATTTGATCGGACTGACTAAATTGTTAGGATATTTTGCACAGAGTATTGAATTAAAAAATATTTTTGATTTCCAGTGTATACCAAAATAGCCAAATATTTTATGTAATTATTTTATCAAATAATGATTGCTGTCATAATTAGTCACAAAGGAAATTGAAAACCAAGTATTCGTCAATTTTGCGAAATATCCCACATATTAAGTCTGTTGTATACTGCACATTTTTGGAAAATGTATATATTGCATAATAGGCTATACATGCTGCATGTATAATATGCAGAAATAAGCTATTCAAGCAAAACTGTTTATAGCCCTAATCCATTTAAAAGTTTATCTTTACTACTTGCAATCTATCCAACATGTTTTTTTTTAGTTTTTTTTTTTATCAAAAGTCCCATGTCTGGAGCAAACTAAGACAGATTATATATTGATCGGTCACCAAAAAATCAATAAAAGGGCAGCGGGTTACACAAAGGTCTTCACTAATGTAGAAATGCAAGAGAGTTGTTTTGAGAAATTACATCTTTGGTTCCTCCCCTCATTCTTCACTTCCTCTCGTCCAAAGTCTGAATCCACATGTGGAGAGTCATAGTGTATTCTGCACACCATCACGGGATTTTGTCTGACCATTCCGAACACTTTTCCCCTTTGAAATGTGAGAGAAAACAGAGAATGCAGATTTGTAATTCAAATGTGAACTCAAGGAAGTATAAATAAAACAAAAAAAATCACTCTACTACATATTCCCTAAATTAAAGTGTATTTTTCTTTGTTTTGTTTTTTATATACATCACCCATGAACATTTTACACTCTTGACATCTACAATGATAAACCTTCAACATCCATGAAACCATTTCAATTGAAACCTTTTGTGCATTTGAATGCTCCATGGATGCCAAAGGTTCTTCGTGGAACCACGGATGGTAATAAAGAATCTTTATTTTTAAGAGTGTAATTGTTTTACTGCATGTGGAAAATATCAGGTATGCGTCTATGCGAGTCAAAGCCTGAGTCAGGAGGAGGAACATGCACATCTGGTGCTCAGAGTTCCTCAGCTGTGGGGCTGCCATAAAGGTTTGTTTGATGGGACACCCCTAGTCAGTGACAGCTAAAGCAAACATCCAGCTTTCCCAAACACCACCCCACCCCCCTCACCTCCACGGCTCTGTAATTGTGAGCTTTGGTTGTTCCCAGAAACAGCTTGGGCTCAAACAGAGATTTTGGAAATAGGGAAACATAAAGGAGTAGTTCACTTTTAAAAAAACTTTTGCTGATAATTTACTCACCCCCATGTCATCCAAGATATCCATGTCATTCTTTCTTCAGTCGAAAAGAAATTAAGGTTTTTGATGAAAACATTCCAGGATTTTTCTCCATATAATGGACTTCATTGGGAACCAAACGGTTCAAGGTCCAAATGAGAGTTTCAGTGCAAACTGCAAACTGTTCAAATGGCTTTAAACGATTCCAGACTATGAATAAGGGTCTGATCAAGCGAAACCATCGCTCATTTAAAAAAAAAAAAGTTTACGTTTCATAAGCTCAAATGGTCGCCTTTCGGTGTTCTGTGTGACTCTGTTCGAACTCGTTCATCAAAATGAACGAATCTTTTTCCAAGTCAATTTGTTCGTTGAATGAACCAAATGGCACGAAAAAAGATTCGTTCATTTTGATAAACCAGTTCGAATAGGAGAGTCACGAGCGCGCATCACAGAACAGAGCAAGGCGACCATTTGAGCTTACAAAACTTAAACTTTGTTATTTATTTATTAAATGAGCGATCGTTTCACTTGATAAGAACCTTATTCATTGTCTGGAATCGTTTAAAGCCCTTTGAACAGTTTGTAGTTTGCACTGAAACTGTCATTTGGACCTTGAACCGTTTGGTTCCCATTGAAGTCCATTATGTGGAGAAAAATCCTGGAATGTTTTCATCAAAAACCTTAATTTCTTCTCAACTGAAGAAAGAAAGATATGGATATCTTGGATGACATGGGGGTGAGTAAATTATCAGCAAACGTTTTTTTGAAAGTGAACTACTCCTTTAACCAAATATGTTGCCTTAACACTTTCAATTTTTAGATTTGTAGGTCATGAACATTGGGAATTGTATCTCGGAAATGATGCTGTTGTGTGTGTTGGCACACATAAACATGATTACATCTCCTCTCTCCATCTTTCATCATTTTTTTTGGTCCGTCTCATACCGTTTTGACGTGCTGCCAACAACAACACCTTTAAAGTGAAGCAGACTTTTCAGCAGGGTGCTACTCAGCATGGGAATGGACGTCTTGGAACTAAGTAAGCAGATTTCCTGGCTGTTTGTTGATCTGTCCTATCCTTTTCTTTATCAGGTCTGGAAATGATGTGTGAACCGCCTTCCTCCAGATGATACAATGTTTTACCTTGCCTCACTTTAACCTGTTTCTGAGAAAAGGAAACATTCTGTGTTAGTGCGAGTGGGTGGATGTGTTAACAGGGTTTTAGATGTATCTTCAAACATTCAATGAACTTTGGAGCAATGCTTTGTGAACACTATTTATATTAGTAAAATAGAAGCCAGTTTCCACCTACGGTCATTGCACGTTTTTTTTGTTTTGTTTTGTTTTTTGTCTCTCAATGTGACTTTATATCTCTCTGAATTTATATTTTGAAATTTGACTGTTTCTCACAGTTGCGACTTTATATCTCACAATGAGAATTACAATTTCTTGTAATTGTGACAATACGTTCACTGTAAAAAGTGTTCAGTTGACTTAACTTAATAATTTTAACGCAACAGGTTTCCTCACTTTTTTTAAGTAAATAAACTATGTATTGAAAAAAACAAGTTATGTGAACTTATTTTTTTCAATTACGCATTGTTTTCTTATTTAATAATTTTAAGGCCACGGGTTTCCTCACTTTTTTTTTTTTAAAAGTTCACTTTTTACAATGAATGTGACTTTATATCTTGCAAATATGACTTTATTTATCACAGTGTGACTATTATGATGACACATTTATTTCAAACATTTGTGCCTTTTATTTCTCATAATTGCAACTTTATTTCTTTCAATGAGAATTTATACACTGTAAAAATGTATACGCTTTATCTAATCAATATAATTGTGGCAACAGATTACAAGCAATTCATTAAATGTATCAAATTAGAATTGAGTAATAATTAATCAAATTATTCCTTAAAAGTTAACCATTTAAAATGTAAATAGAAGAAAAAGAGTAAAGTTTACACCAAAAAAAAAAAAAAATATCTGAATAACAGACAGATGTCAAAGATTAATTAAGAACTCTTTATGTTATATTGCCCAACATTGAAGACACCCGATATTAACAAGCAGAATCACTGAAGGAGAAAACTGTAATTTTAAAACAAACACCGATCACCATAATGGTGACTTCAATTTATGTTTTTTTTTTTTTTTGGTTGTTGTTGTAAGTTTTACTCATTTTAAATGGTTAACTTTTAAAGAATTAATTTGATTAATTATTACTCAATTCTAATTTGTTAAATTGAATTAGGCTAATAATATTGCTTGTAATCTATAGCCACATTTTTTTGATTAGATAAAGCATATTCATTTTTACAGTCTATCTAATAATTGCTGTTTTTCTCATAATGTGGCTTTATATCTTGCAATTAAATATATCTCAAACAATTGCGTTTTTACTTCCCATAATTGTGACTTTGTTTTGCATAATTTCAATGTTGTTTACCAAAAGTGCAACTAGGCCTACACTGTAAAAATGAATATGCTTTATATAATCAATAAAATTGTGGCAACAGATTACAAGCAATATTATTAATTAAATTGAACACATTATAATTGAGTAATAATTGATCAAATTATTCCTTAAAAGTTAACTATTTAAAATGAGTAAAGTTTACACCAAAAAAACAACAACAACAAAAATATCTGAATAACAGACAGATGTCAAAGATTAATAATTTTATATTATCTTTAATTTATATTGGCAACATTGAAGACATCTGATGTTAACCATAAAGAAAATCGTAATTTTAAAACAAACCTAAAACAAACACTGATCACCATAATGGTGACTTAATGTACATTTTTGGGTAAGTTTTACTCATTTTAAATGGTTAAGTTAAGGAATAATTTTAATTTTTTATTAAGCAATAATTTGATTAATTGTTACTCAATCTTGAATTTAATTAATAATATTGCTTGTAATCTGTTGCCACATTTTTTTTTTGATTAGATAAAGTGCATTCATTTTTACAGTATCGTAAATTTCACATTCGCATTTATATCTCACATCATTTTAAGTCTCTAAGGTGAAAATGAGCTTCCGCCAACTAAAAATACGCAAGTAGATTTTCACATTTCTTGAAGCAACATTGTCTTTCTTTCCTGTCTACCCACTTAAAAGTAATTGCACATCTTATCAGCAAGCTGTGTCATTTACACTAGCACAAACAGAGCTGCGCACTGAAGTTTAAACCTCAATCTGGAATTTTCAGATCTTTAACCTTAAATCTGCGGAATACTTGTATCTAAATTAGAAAGCACCATTTATAATAATCATACAAACATACAACTACAGTAGAAGTTTGTTAGCAAAGACTTCAATCCTTAAACAGAGGGCAATGGCCCTGTGCTTGTTTGTTTGTTTAATGAATGACTGATGTAAAACACACTTTTTGGGAAGAGTTTCAGTCAATTATTTCTCATCTTAATATCAAGGCCTTTCAGCACATCCTACATCTTAACAAACAGTACAACACCTTAAGACTTAAGTATAATAGTAAGTACTAGCCTATTGATTTTCAGTTACCCTGTGACATTTATTTGCACTCAGTGTAATAGTTATCTCAGATTACTGGAAGTCGTTCCAGAGCTAATAATTACATCACCTACACATGTTTGAGGGGAACATTTGTCATTTAAGCTTTATTCAAGCTGATAGGAAAATATAATGGGTTTTGCAATTGCTTTACAGCATTGTACACTTTTCTCCTCTTCTTGTTCAGTCAGAACTACATAGACTTCAAGTTTTTTGTGTGTGTTTTTTTCCCACCCTAACTCTAAATTAGTGTTACTTTTTTAAGACAAGCATTTAACAGGGGTTAGTGTGACATTTAACCGTGGTCTTCCTGACATATCAAACTAACAGAGCAGTAACTGTACTATGATAGCGACCACTGAAGTACTTTTGTAAGGGTGGTATTATAAAAATTGATTACTTTAATGCATAAGTATTGCTTTTAAAGTATTAATTTCTCTGTTTTATGTTTATATTTTAAAAAGTTTTGACTATCATTCGACGTCCCACCGAACACTCACAGCCCTCTGCTGCCCACCTTTTGGATACTACGCGTGACGCGGTTGGTTTAAAGGGCGTTGATTGACAGGCGTTAATCCAATCAGATGTCAGTATCAGGTCGCGTATAAGCTTCACAGGCGGGCGCTGCGCCAACTCGCAGAAAGTGCCACGACTCCAAAAGTCAGCGGCGATTCTTTATCACTGTAAATTTGAACGCAGGTAAGCGCATGCTTTTTTTACTACCGTTATGTGTTTTTCACCACCATTGAAAAAGTTAAAGTTTCAGTCTGACAGTCAATGTTTTTGATATTCATGTTTAGGCTGTATTTGAAAATAATTTGTATTCTCAGATAGTTTGAATTTTGCATTGTGATAAATAATCTAATTCTAAGCATCCTTCTTCTGCTCGAGCGTACGTGTCCTTACTGATGCTTCCATTTACTTGGTCACTTAGTTTTAGTCTTTCGTTATATAATGTCTTGCTGCGCTTACTGCCTTGAACCGTTCTGAGTAGTAAAGATATTGTTTTTGTTTGTTTATTTGTCTTTTACATTTGATTTAACATGCTATTCGAGTTTGGAGGTGTTTCATCAAGCATAAGAGCAAGTTCATTTTTAAGCTTTAACAATTGTAAAATTATCCAAAAGTTAATTGTATCTCCGTAAAAATTTAATGAGTGAATTAATAATTATCCAAAAATCCATTTCTATTTACCTTCATTTTTTACGAACTTTAAATTTGCTCTTTTTTTGTAATCATCATGAAAATGTGTTTAATACAAGAGGAGAAGAGTTAAAACGTTAAAAAAAAAATCTACACTTTTTCCAAGCAAAGTAGCCTATCATTAAGAGGACAATTGGGAGAGAAATAGCCCTATGGCAAAGTCCACAAATATTTTTTAAAAAACTGAATTCTTTCAGCCATTATTATGCAACGTCAGCGACTCAGCAATGTTGCTGAAAGGGTTAATGTCCGACATATGAAAGCAGCCCCCTTTCACTGAGATGAGGAGTCCTGCTCCTGCATGTAACTCTGCATTTCCTGTGTTTGCTGAGTTCTCCCTCTTCTGATTCACATGGATCCATTTTAGGATAGCCAGATACCCACATCGATCATTTCAGGAAAATAATTGCAAGAAATGGGCTTTTGTAATTAAAAGACCTATATGGTAAAAAAAAAGTATTTGCTTGTTTTGCATGACAACTAGATCTGAGGCTTTCATGGTCACCAGCAGCGTTACCATGATTTTGGACATGCACCATTATAATACTATGAGATCCTCATAGTACTTCATTAATACCATGGTAATTGTTTCGTAGAAGTAGTGTTTTTTTATTTTATTAATTATTTTAATGGGTTGCATTATAGGCTATATTTAATAAAAGCAAAGCAGTGATTAGATTATAATGCATAAGTTATATGCTGTTAAGAGTAGCGTATTTCATTCAAGCCCAGTCAGTATTCTCCCCTTTACCTGCTGAGTCAGATATTTAGAGACCCCTCTCTAAAACTTCCATGCAAGAGTTTCACTGGCTGCTTGTTAAAATATGAGGTTTGAGGAAAGTTATTGTGGTCTGCTGCACACAGAGCTGTCCTCTGGAAACTGTATGCCCCTCTGTTTGTGAGAGGGAATGTTGAAGAGTGTGGTCTCTGTGGGGTGTTGCATAACATGAACTCTAGTGGGCAAAAGATATAGAGGTGCTGGTTTCATAACTTTTTTTTCACATTGTCTCAAGGCAAAAAAAAGAACATTCTGACATCCACTCAGCTCTGCAATTTAGTCTTTTATTATTTATCTTTTTTACCCCCTCATGGAAGCCAAATACATGACCCTAACTTGTAGGTAACTGAAATGCTGGTGAATAGGATATTATTGTCAGTAACTGAAAGCTTTTTCTTTTTCTCAATGCTGCATCCATATGTGAAAGTATAAAGTTATTGACCACAGTTGTATTAGCCAACGAAACATTAACAAAACTTTAGTGAAAACATTATAATAAAAAAAACTGAAAAAAAAGAAAATATAGCTGCAAGCAGCAATTAACGGGGCCAAGCACAATCAGACGACAAGACATGCCAACATGTGTCAGACCAACTGCAGTAAGGAGCAATTGAAGGAAGCAGCATCAACAGCAGTGCCTAGCCGTTGATGCAAGGAATCCATAGAAACCACAATTATGATTTTCTGACAAAGTGCTTCCAATGAAGTGTACCAATTTTTGTTTCGTTTGATCAAACTTTGGCCAAGATACAGCCTCTTAGCCAATTTTGGGTGGACCTCGTTAAGTTTGTGACACCATAACTTTTGAACAAAGATGAATAAAAAATAAATAAATCGGGAACAGGACTTTTATGTGGCTCAGTCTGAAGATCATTTGAGTGCATGTTTGGAGAAAATTGGACAAAATTTGAAGGAGGAGTAGCGAAAAAACTGAGAACTTTACATTTCAAAATGGCCTCTACTGTAATGGGCAGGGTCTTAATGTACAGTATTCGTTGTGATCAGCATGATGAGTGGAATCAGGTGTACTAAGTTCCATGTCTGTGGAGCAAAAGGTTCAAAAGTTATAACCATTTCAATGTTGAATTTTTGAACTGGTGGTGGCGCTATAGAGTTGGTCCTGGAGACTCAAAAATTGGTCCAATTACTATTCATTAAAATCACTACAAGTGTGCCAAATGTCATTATTTTCCTATGTATGGTTCATAGGGCTGCCGTAGACTTCCATTTACGGAATAATAATAATTAAAGCTGCAAGCAGCATTTATCGGTGTTCAAGCAGTTCAGGCCTTTAAGCACAAAAGCATTGAAAGGCATTCAATTTTATTTAACATGCATTTATGCACGGACATAATAGATGTAAAACACCATTTACAATCAATACATTACGCGATTATAGCGCCACCTATGATCCGATCCTCACGAAACTTTGCATGCTTCCTAACCATGTTAGGACACATATGATCACCGATTTTTGTGAAGTTGTGACTTTTTGGGGGGGATTTAGGGGCTTTTGACTGAATTTTGCCACAGACCACTATCTAAATGAGCCTGTTACAGCCAACCAAATGCAAAATTTCAACTTTTTTTCGATAATTATTGATCTAGAGAGTCCAGAGAATAGGCCTAGACTGGTTTGGTCCCGATTGGGCAAAAAACCAGGGACTAGTTTGCAAAAGTGGGTTTTGGACAAAAACCGAAATAACACATTTTTTTTTGCTCCAAATGGAAATCCGAGATATACATCTTGTCCGTCTTGAGCCAGGTATTACAGTGGTGTAAAAACATTGAAGCTAAGTCAAATGGTCTAGGAGTTATGAGCAATTTAGTACTTTTGGCTGCTGTAGCGCCACCTATGGGCCAATCGGGGTCATACTCTGATAGCTTCTCCACAATTCGAGGCCCTACCATCTGACAAAGTTTCACAGCTCCAGCCCTTACGGTTTGGGCTGCACGATGCGTTTTAGGGGATTTTTTTTTTCTTTCTAGCAAATACAATAGGTTTTCAGCACTTCGTGCTTGAACACCTAATAAGAAAACCAACAGATACAATAGGTGCCTCAGCACCTTTGGTGCTTGGCCCCTAAAAATCTACAACAGGACAGGAGTTGTTGATTGGGGCATTTACCTGTGAGACATGTTACTTTACATGATATACTTTAGCAGTGGTTCTTTAGTCTATCCTACGACTTCTTGTGTGAAATTCTCAGAGGATGTTGTTGTCTATGAACATTGAATAGTCCTTGTTTGCACATTTGAGTGTGTCAACAAAACATAACCTATTCTTAGAAGATGCTGATGGCTTTTGTACTTTTGTAGGATTGGGGGGACAGGACTGAGCAAAGATGGATGTGTACGACCCTCAAACTCTGGGAATTGTGGTGTTTGGTGGCTTCATGGTGTTCTCCGCCATTGGCATTACGCTCGTTTCAACTTTTTCCATGAAGGAGACATCTTACGAAGAAGCCCTGGCCAAACAACGGCAAGACTCCGGCAAGATCCAACCCCAGCGCTCTGACAAGAAGAAAAAGGTATCTGAAAAGAAAAACAAGGCCAAGAAGAAGGAGGAGAAGCCAAATGGGAGCCTTCCAGAATCTGAGCTCGAGTCCATCCCTGAACCTGTGGTAGAAAACAGTGAACCCAATGCATTACTCCAAGCTGAAGCAGAACCCCAACCTGAACCTGTGCCTGTTCCCAAGCCTGAACCTGAAGTTAAGCCCAAGCCAGTTGTACCTGAACCAGCACCTAAGATTGTTGAGTGTGCTGCCCCTCCTACTGTGTGTGCAGTGGTGGCCCCACTTGCTCCTTCCCCAAAAGAGAAGAAAAAGAAAAAGTTAGCCAAGGTGGAACCGGCCTCTGTCAAGCCTGCGGAGGTCCCAGAAGTTGTAGTTAAGGTGGAACCAGTGGCTGCAGAGGTGGTGGTGAAAGCAGCAGTTGCTCCTGAGGTTGCTGCTCCCCCTAAAGATGAAGAGCCCAAAACTGAAGCTCCAACCAAGAAGAAGTCTAAGAAGAAAGCTGAGCCAGGTGAATCTACTTGGTCATATCCATCTAGGACGGATGTAATAGTAGGGATTGAAACATGCTCTGCTCACTTCAGTCTATACTAATTTCAACTTTTTTTTAAGTGGTTTCTGTAGAAACGGTTGATGTCCCCCAGCCGTCACCATACAAAACTCTGGTCTCCAGTCTGAATAGTGCAACGTTCAGTGAATCCGAGACCCAGAAACTCTTTGAGATCATCAGCAAGAAGGCAGGAAAGGACTCCTGCCAACAGGTACTAATTCGATACCTAATAAACCCTTCTTCAAACTGCTAATAGTTACAGTATATCATTCTTTTAGCACTCATGTCTCTTTCCTTCTTTCATTGGCAGGCAGCTCAGAAGGGTGACCCCTTGGCGCTGTTGAAGAAGCAGCTGGAGGAGAAGGAAAAGCAGTTGAGCGCTGAGCAGGGCAACGTAGCTGCTGCCAAAAACCGTGTCCGAGAGCTTACCAAGGTAATACGTGCCAGCATAGACAAACCAATGAGGTTCAAACTAGTTTCTACCCCTAATCAAGCTTCATCACTGCAAGGTCATGAGTACCTGTTGAAAATAATTTTGTTGGTCCTGGAGCATTGTTCAGCGATGGTCTAGCCATCCATCTATGGTATTTCCCTGTATATGCCTGAGATGCTTGGATGTGCTCCAGCATCCCTGTGAAGCTACAAAGAACAAGTAGTTTGGAGAATGGGTGGAGCAATGTTCCTGTTGAAAACTAGTCTTAAGCAAATCCATGCCCGTGCCCAAACAATTAACCATCTAGTACATTAAAATCAGAAATACCATTGGTTGATAACACACCACCCTAAGCACCCAATTCTAACCTTTTCCCAATCTCAAACATTTGATTGGTTGATAAATATTTTGATCAGGAACATGTTCTATTTGTCAAAATGACATTAACCCCGAGGGTCTTGGTCATTAACCAGATCTCTGACTCATTGCTCTGGCCAATAGGAGCTGAGTTCTGCAAAGGGCAAGATGACATCCTTAGAGACCCGTATAAGCTCTGAGCTGAGCGCCCGTGGCCAGGAAATTGCAGCTCTACAGGCTCAAATGCAGACTTCCTACCAGGAGCACATCAAGGAGACACAACAGCTCAATGGCAAGGTCACAAGTCAACAGCCTCTCACTCTTTTTTCCCCTCTTGCTATGCTGTGTAGTGTGTTGTTAGATTATTAAATGAGTTGTTTGTGTGTTTCCACAGATCCAAAGTCTGCAAGAGCAGTTAGAGAATGGTCCGAATGCTCAGCTGGCCCGTCTGCAGCAAGAGAACTCTATTCTCAGAGATGCCCTCAATCAAGCCACTAGTCAGGCTGAAAGCAGGTATTGAACATATTGCCTTTATAAACCCTTAAGGCCTGTTCACACCGGGACGAATTTTGCGTGTAATTCGCCGACGTTAAACGCCTCGTGACTAAACAAAGGGCGCCAATGTGAGTGTTCACACTGGCACATAAATCGCCACACGTAAAAGGTTCATTAAAAAAAAAACGCATCGGGTTTAGCGCTGCGTCAAAAACTATCCGACCAATGAGATTGCCGCTTTTGCTCACGTGTTTGGAGCTTCTGAAGTTACAGTAAAACACAACTTGGAGGCACTCAAACACAAAACGGTCTTGCCGAGCACACATATGCAAAGAAGAAGATGTACGCCAAGTAGCGTCGCCACCTACACTGCCAGGAAGAAATAAGACGAGGAAGATGCAAGGCAAGATGAATGTAGAGCTGCAGTTCTCGTTGGTGTTAGAACATAAAGAACTAAATGACAAACATGACAGGGACTACAAACATCTTGATAAAAAAACTGAAATGGAGTGGTATTGCAGAGCAAATTGGCGCCATCTAATGTCAGGGAATGAATTTGCATTCAAACCATTGCCAAAGCATGCCACCTCATTTTGCCCAGGCAAGGTTTTTCTTCAGAAAATATAAAAATCGAATTGTTCAAATACATTTAATTGGCACAGAAATGACAGAAAGCACATTAATTATCCTTAGTGTTCATTTTTGGAGATGCAGGTTCATATCTAACATGTGTCATGTACTGATCCCATTCCCCCTCTTGTAATTTCCTAGCAAAAGCCATAAAATAAAAGCTACACAACTCAAGCTAACACTAAACCTGCCTCCAGCTATAAAATGTATTATCTAACCATTTCCCTTTTGTAAATCTGTGGCTTTTCCACATGCACAGGCAGAATGCAGAGTTGGCAAAGCTGCGTCAGGATTGTGTGCGTCTAAACCGAGAGCTGAATGAGCGCACGGCTGCTCAGCATGCTGAGGAAGAGCGCAGGAAGACTCTTGAAACCAAGATCTCCACTGCTGAAGAACAGCTAGCGCAAACACAAGTAAGCCCTGACCTTTTCCCTTTTATCTCATCTCTCTTAGGTGACTGTGGTCTTTGTACCATGACAATTCTGTTGCTGAGGACCCTGTTGGAATTGCTCAGTTTATTTACATTTGTTGTTCCAAACCTGCATGCATATACAATGAAAGTTGTTGGTGAACAGGGGTTATCAGGTTCCAAATCTGAATCTGTACAATAACTTTGCAATATATTTGGTGCTGTTTTGGGGGGGAACTATTCCTTTGACAATCCTCTGTGTCTGTGTTAGGCGTCCCGTGTGGTGACAGAGAAGGCTCTGCAGCAGAAGTTAGATCGAGTCTATGAAGAACTACATGAGGCTCAGCGCGGAAGCACAATCCTACAGACTCAAGTAGATGCATCAAAAGAGCAAACCAAGGCCCTTACTGGTCAGTACACTCAAACACATCTTGTTTCACTTATTATGCATTGCCTTGGCTCAGTTTACAAATGGAAAAAAGTGAGTATGTTTTTGTACCTTTTAAGATGGAAATAACTTCTGTTACAGAACTCCAGGAGCGTATGCGTGTTACAGAAAAAGAGCTAAAAGACAGATGTGAAGAGCTGGAGATATTGAGAGCACAGCTGTCTCAGACACCACAGGTTACTGAGGAAAAGCCCTCGGTGGAAACAGAAGCAACAGTACAGGCTGAGATCCAGGTACAAATTTGTGTGATCTAGTTGCCAATGCAAAGCAGCAGAACCCGGTTTTTGACATAATCATTGAGATTGTGATATCAGATACTGTTCAGAGTACAGTGCCTATCAGTTCTTTCGGTCTGACCATATCTACCTTACCTGTGCGTCCATATCTACCAACTTGTCCATCTACCTACATGTGTCCATTCATATCTACCCAGCATATCTATCCATATCTACTCACTCGTCTGTCTATATCTACCTCTCTGTTCATGCCTACCTACATATCTGTCCATATCTACCCAGCCTGTCTGACCATATCTGCCCAGCCCATTCAAATATATCTACTTGTCCATCCATATCCACACTCTGCCTACCTTTACGTCCATCTACCCAACTTTTAATTTGGGAATTTATCTGTCAATCCTTATCTATTCAACCCATCTGTCCATATATACCCACTCATTCATCCATACCTACTTGCCCAACCAGGTTTTTGACATGATCATTGAGATTGTAATATCAGATACTGTACTTTGTGTAACTTTTGGAATAACAAACAATGCTATTCTCCTCCCTATATTGATTCTGTACAGAATATCAACTGCGAGGAGGTTGAACAGTTGAGGAGCAGGTATTGTGAACTGTTCACGTTTAATTTGAGTCACTACATTTACAGTTTCATTTTTAATTGACATGTTCCTGGATCAACACATTTTGCTTCCTGAAAATTTTGTCCCAACTCTACTCATAAGTTATCCCTCAAATCAGAGGGAATTTATGTGAATAACACTAAGACTAAATTTGACATAAACGATAAACGTGTCCCTCAAATCTGATTGGCTAATTGGAATGTTGTTCTAGGCTCAACAAAGATGTTGATCCAGGAACTTATTTCACTTGGTGAAACCACTTTCACCATGTTTTGATTTATTGTGTGTAGTCTGAAAGAGAGGGAGGACCAGCTGTCATCAATGGAGACAGAGCTTAATCAGATGAGGGAGGAGCTTGACGCATTAAAGAGAGCTCAGTCTGAGGAGACTCAGAATAGGTACTGGATTTGTGATTTAAACTTGATGAATTTAATTTACCTTCAAATTAAGATCGATTCAACGACTCCAGTTGTTTCAAGACCTCAGGGAATGTGCCACTCTCTGGTGTCTGATCTAAACATGGACTTTTCAGGGTTAATGAGGCGGACACGGAACGAAGGGAATACACAGCTGAGATCGACCAACTGAAAGCTAGGTATTCAATACAGCTGATGCTTTCTTCAAGTATATTTTGTAGACAATATGGATTAAATGCATTACATTCTCACTATCCCTCAGTCTGAAAGAAAAGGAAGATTCGGTGGCATCTCTACAGGCTCAGCTGGAGAAAATGGAAAGTGTGAGTTGAGCATTTAATCATTTGATAATATTTGCATGTGTGTAATACATGCGATTTGGTATATCATTTTATATCCACAGGCTGAAACTGTTGAAGCTGAACCGCCGTTTGAGAAGTAAGATTTCTTTTAATTCCTCCAGATATTGGTCTTCCTTTTTTTTCTTTCCTGGATGCTTCTGATAATGACTGACTTTTGTTTTTGTGTCTGACAGTCTGGAGAAGGACGCACGCATGATCTCGCTGGAGGAGGAACTTCAACAGCTTAAAGAAGAGATGGAGCGAGTAAAGGCCAAGAGCAACGTGAGTTTATCTCTACTCTACACGTCCATCCATATGTATTCATGTCTACCCAAACTGTTGGTCCATGCTTGCCTATCGGTTCTTTCTTATCTACCCAGCCGGTCTGACCATATCTACCTTACCTGTGCGTCCATGTATACCAATTTGTCCATCTACCTACATGTGTCCATTCATATCTACCCAGCATATCTATCCATATCTACTCACTCGTCTGTCTATATCTACCTGTCTGTCCATCCCTACCTACATAACTGTCCATATCTACGTGGCCTGTCTAATTCAAATATATCTACTTGTCCATCCATATCCACACTCTGTCTGAACATTCCTAGCCTACCTTTACGTCCATCTACCCAACCTTTAATTTGGGAATTTATCTGTCAATCCTTATCTAACTGCTATCTATTCAACACATCTGTCCATATATACCCACTCATTCATCCATACCTACTTGCCCATCCATGTATTGCCTGGTTCAGATTACACGATTTTAGCCTGATTTTGGCACAATCCGTTTGACGTAGGGTGTAGTGGGGATTCGTAAACGACAACGGCCATCGGGACGCAAGATTCGATCGTATCATCTCGTATAGCGTGTCATCGTGGGCGACAACCTACGTCGCGTCTGCGATGCTTCACCACAAAAAGACTAGCATGTTGAATTTTTTTTAACAGTCGTCCACGACAGTTTCGTCACATGTATGAGGTTGACCAATATGAGCACAAACTTTTACACAACTTTCAAAAATTGCAAAACGAAAGAGAGACGACAGTGCTAACTTAAAACTAAAAGTAACAATATTTTACCTCAAGTTCTCTTTGATTGACAGCCCATACTGTCCTCTTCGAGCAATCCAGGAACGTGTTCATTGTCGGGTTTTCTCTCTTTTTTTTTTAAACTTTTTTTCTGAACACAGGACAGCCAATACAACACTCACCGCTTCATCCATTGTTTGTTTACGCTCGTTTCCGGAAGTCACTAGCTACTATTTTCGCCTGCTCGATGACATCACGCGCGCCGTTAAAGACGGCATGCGATGACTGGTCAGGAAGCAACGTGTAGTCTGACGTGTGTCTTGCCCTCGACACAAGATTTTAGGAGTAAAAATCGCGTAATCTGACACCGTGACTATCATAACAGACAAAAAAAAATCATGTAATCTGAACCAGGCGTATATCTGCCTTTCCCATCTGTCCATATCCAACCTGCTCGTCCATACATATTGATTACCTCTCAGTTCATATTTAAGTACCTGTTTATCTATCCATCCATCCACATCTAACTGTGGTGTGTGTTCAGGAACTGCGAGATAAAAACTATGCCACAGTGGAAGCCCTATCTGCTGCTGAGAGGCTGAGTGAAGAAAGACTGAGCCAGGCCAAGGCCGCACGGGTAACCCTGATATAAACATGTGCTTTCTTCTATATCTACACAATACACACAAACCATGATGAATGAGGTGTTCATTATCATCAAAAGGCTGTAGTTGGCTATAACTATTAAACATTTTGTGTGGCGTAATTTAATGTAGTGATCAAAGGCTTATGTGTGTGTAGAGTGAAGTTGAGCAGCAGCTGAGCTCTTTCCAGACAGACACCAGAAAAGCTTTCCAGACGCTCTTCCCTCACATCAGCATAGAAACGCATCAGGTTAGAATTCTGTATTAATTCCTGTGAATAAATGTATTAAATATGTGAATAAGTTTAGAGCACAGGTCATTTTAAAATTAAATAGTATGTTATTTGTATACTCTATTTTTTTGCTATGTATGTTGTAGACAAACTGGCTGGAAGCATTCACACATGAAGCACAGAAGAACCTGACAGAAAATCAGCAGAGTCCAGCAGAAGAGCAGCACATAATGTCCAGTTCAGATGTGACGGTGAGAGATCATCTCTAAGGACACACACCTGCATTGCACGGTTGTTCTCTTCTCACGTCTTATTTATCTGATTATGTGTCAGGATCTGCAGCAGAAACTCGCCCTATCAGAAGAGAGACAGAGGTCACTTCAGACTGAGTGTGAGCAGTACAGATCAACTCTCAGTGAAACGGTACCGTGGCATGCACACATTTATCATGCATTTTAAAGTGAAATTTACAGATATGTTTAAACTCATTTACACTCTCATGAGAAAAACAGAGAAGAGAAACCGGAGAATCACTCATCTTGCATGAGATTTAAAATTGATGGCCGCCATGTTGGAACTAAAACCAAAACCTTAATACATCCAAGCCAGTAGGTGTCAGCACTGCAGGGTCTAAAATTAACACTTCAGTCACCAAGCACCAAATGAAATTATATGAAACTGTCAATCTCCAGTTGGCTAGTAATATTTGTGAATTCAATGCATTTTTTTAAGAACATGAACGTAAAAAATGTGAACAAGGTTTGGGACAGTTGACACGCCAGTGTTGCATGGTCACAAGAGTTTAAGGCTTAATTGGCAATTTAAATATTCAAGAGCAAGACGCACTCAATTCGTTACTGTGTGGGAACTGTTCTGTGCGCAAACATCCAAAGCACAGGCCCAGAAATCTGCGTCTCAGACAGAGACAAATACAGAATACAGAATTGAGCTCGATCCCTTTCATGTCGTCTTGCACAGAAATTCACCAAAAAAAAAAAAAAAAAGACATTTTGGCCAGTATCCTGGTAGTTGGTTTTGGCTTAGTGAATGTAAATAATTGAGAAAAATGTGTATTAGTATATTGGTTCCTTACAATGGGTCTTATAGCGACAGCAGCCTAATATTCCTGCTGCTTTCTGTGTTTATAATGTTAATCAAGCAACAAAGAGAAAAATCATTCACTGCTCTTGGCTGCTACATTTTAACAAGGATTCATCTGTTTAATTTATACAGTGTTATCCAGTGTTATTTTACAAGTACTTTACTTTAACTGTCTCCACCTGAAAAATATCAATTAATAATGTTGTGATGTTTGTTTTTAGGAAGAAGAATGAAACCATAATATCAAAGTTTGTAAATGTTGCATTTATAATTACTTAAAAAAAAAAAAAAAAAAAAAAACACACACCTCATGGTCTGCGGATTCCAGTCTTGACTTTTTGAAAAAGGGTTTTGGCTGAATGTTGTGTGTTTTGTACAGGAGAGTGCGCTGAAAGTTCTGCAGAGTAGTATGGAGGATGGCGAACTCATGTGGAAGTCAAAGCTTTCAGATGCTGAGAAGGAAAAACAGACGGTAAGACCATCCTTCACTGAAGCTGGATTTGCGTGACTGTTTAGTACACTTCAGTTCAAGTGTGAATCTTCCACAGGCTCTGGATCAGGTAAAGGTCCTGGAGGAGACAATAAATGTGGAAAGACAGGACACCAATCAGGTTCATGCTTACATTTGCCATTGTTCTTTGGTTTTGGGGATTGGGTTTCTGACTCGCATTGCTCTAAACTTTTTTTTTTTCTGTGAAATGCAAAAGGAGAAGCTTTGATGAATGTTCATGCTGCACTTGTAGAAACGTACTTTTCCTCTGTTCTCTGTAGCTGAAGGGCCAGGTGATGCTTTTGGAAGCCCAGCTAGAGAAACAACTGGAATCCATAACCATCAGTCAGACGTATGCAGAAGAAATGTCTCAGGTGAAACGACTCGCTGACTCTGAGGCCCTGTCCACACTACTACGTTTTCGTTTAAAAACGGAGAATTAAAACGAAAACGATCTTCGTCCACACCAGTGTTTTATCTGCGTACTAGAATTGATCTCCGTCCACATTAAAACGACTGAAAACGTGCCGAGCGTGAGCCTCTGCGTCATCATTTCCAAACTCTACACTAAAACGCCCTCCGGAGATTCAAAACACAAAACGGAGGTGCAGCGTTTCTAAACTTCTCCGTTTTAGGTCTTCGTTTTTTCCGTTTAAGTCTGGACGGGAGGTGCAAACGTAGCTAAAGGTCTCCGTTTTTAAACGAAAACGCAGTAATGTGGACAGGGCCTGAGGTTCCTGTATAGTTTTGACCGGAAGAGTAAATCTTTTTTTTTTTTAATGTTTATTATATTAATGTTTATTTGTTTCAATTAGTTTTATTTAAAAAGAGAAGATGTGTCTAAGCCGTTTACATGACAACTAAAAAAACTTTTATGGGGACCTGAAAATGCAAACCATTGAAAACTGGGGTCAAAGTTTAAAGAAAAATTATACTGTTATCGTCACTGTGTAAACTACAAAAACATAAATTCATGAAAGTGATGATTATTATGTATTTCGTGTTCAGTCTATATGCGCGTATAGTGCTTCTTTACAAAGTGACATCGCCATCTACTGGCCTGGCATGGATAATGCAGTGTTTTACTCGCAGTGTTATGTGTGAACATTCACGTTAACATGTTTGAATATGTTGTCATATCCTTCTTTATATTCTACTCAGCTGAAGGCATTGTTATCAGAAACGCAGGTCCAGCTGGTATCGGCCAAAGCAGAGGCTCAGGAACAGAGAGCAGAACTTTCACTGGTAAGTTTAACATCGGTTTGTCTTATGTTACACATGTGGCTTTCTACTTTGAGTGACTGCTGTGCTGTGCATTACAGGTCAAGCAGGAGCTACAGGAAGTGAGTCGGCAGGTAGAGAACGAGAAGAGCGCACAGTCCACTCAGGTCAATACTGCTTGTGTGTGTGTTCATGTGTATTAACTCTTTTTGATTAAACTCTTTTGTTTTAATATTTAATTTTATCTGGGTTGAATTTTTTTTTCGTTTAATTTTCAGTTTAATTTGTTTTATTTTTGTTTGTTTTTTTCATTTTATTTTAGATTACAAGTATTTGAATTTTAGTTTGTTTTTATTTTTTTATATACATGTAATATATTTTTCTTTCCTTAACTAGTAATTTAACTTATTTTTTAAATAAGTTTTAATTTATAATATAATTTAAACTGTTATAGCATTTGAAATGCTAGGGGTGCTCACACATGTATTTTTCCACTCAGGCGCAGAAGTGCGACAGGGATCTCGAGCCTCCATTAGAAAAGCTGGAAGCTGCTGGTGAAGGACCAACTGAAGAGCTAAAGGTTCCTACAACGCCTCTTCAAAATCTCAGGTGTGGACCAGCATATAGAAGATCTCCGCTCTCTGATGGTGTGTGGTTTGTTTGTGTCTATGTCAGGAGAGAGTGGAGAACGAGACGAAGCTGATGCAAGACCTCGGCCAGGCAGCCTCTGAACTGCAGCAGGTCCTGAAAAGCTCTCAGGAAGAGCTGGATGAAGAGAAGAACCTGCCGGAACAGTTACAGGACAAGGTACATTATTAACACTCTCCATACATTCACAAGAGTATTTAGTATTTCTACACTGTAGAAGAAAATAGTTCACAACAGCATTATCAGAGAAGAGATGATGCAGCAAGAGGGAGGGGAAGTTGGTGTGGTTAATATTATAAGGGCACTTGAATTTAAAAATAAATAAATAAATAAATCATGAAAAATCATTCATAATAAATGGAGGTTGATTTTGTGATGTCTAATTCATTTGATTTTCTCTACAGGAAACTGAAGAGTCAAAAGAAGGAACGTCTGTTTGACAGAAAAAAATCCAACAACCTCGTGCCTTACTATTCTTATGCATTATTTACTTTTGTATTCTCTGCTACTGTGGCCAATGTGCCGACTGTTATTAGCCAGTGAGGATTGTTAAGGGAGGAAGCATAATATATTTGTTTTGTTTTATTGGAGCTGTTATTAGGTGACTGAACACCTCCTAAAGTTATTGTAAAACCGCTCAGTGTTGAAAGAGAGAAGTGCTTGAGTCAAAGATACAGTACAGGATGATTTGTGCAATTGCTCTTATCTTTTGTTTGCATGTTCTCATAAGAGTCATAGGAAGGAACATTTCCTGTTGCAGAAATGCAATACTAGCTACTACACTTTTGTAGTTGGCTGTTAACAAATGTGATTATATAATAATAAAATACTGTATGTACTTTGACTTGTGTGTTGGTCTACTTTACTATAAGTTTGGGGTCAATAAGATTTGATTCAGCAAGAATGCATTAACAGTCACGACATTTACATTACAAATCATTTCTATTACAAATGAATGCTTTTCTTGTGAATTTTCTTTCCATCAAATAACCCTGAATATATATATATATATATATATATATATATATATATATATATTACATACCAAACAGTTACGCCACTTAAGTGACAACTTTTGTCTGTAACACAGTTGACAAAACAATTAATTGAATATTTATTTTCATTAAAATATTTAAAAAGTAATTTGTGCTTAAGCTTGCAAACTAATGAATTTAGAACAATATTATGGAAAGTGGAAACAACTAGATTATTTTGCAGAATTTCACACTGATTTCTTCACTTTTTTGTTGATCTGAAATGTACCTTTAATTATATAATCACCCTGAATTAGTAAATATAATTGTTTTATACATTTAGAATATTACACAAATCACATGTTTAAGATTAATATTTTATCTTAATGATAATTCATATTTTTTCTGAACATTATAATAATAATATAATGTATGTACATAACATTTTTATATATATTTTGAATGTATTTCTTCATTGTCATGTTTAGCTTCAGTTTCATTTCATTCTCGTCGCTGATTGGACGCTGCCGTTTGACGCTAGGACTCGGCAAGATGGCTGCGCGCATAGTGTTGGGGAAACAGCTCCACTGTGCACTTTCAAATATAAAATTATGCACTGTATTGACGGGAATAAGAACGTGCTCTGTCTTGTCCAAATCAACATCTCATGAAGAATTCACATCTAAAAAAGTACGGCAGAAGTTTATCGACTTTTTCAAGGAAGGTTATGAACACCGAGTGGTGCCGTCCTCCTCCGTGCGTCCGAGAGGAGACCCGAGTCTTCTGTTCGTCAATGCAGGAATGAACCAGGTAACTTACGCAAAACCAATAACGATACATGCAAGATATTAAACGTATAAAACCGATCAGCCATGTCAAAGTGCAATGGCACTGCTATGTTTTTTGGACACGTATCATGGTAATGCTGTAAGGAAAATGTTGGTTGTTTACTCTTTAAAAAACATATAATAAACAAATAAAGCAAAAACAAAATAGATTAATAATATAAACTTTAAAGTTATTTATTATATATTTATAATATTAAAAGAGTGCATTTTTTTTTTTAAATTGTGGTTTAAGTGTTTTTGGGGCCGTTGTCTTCTGTAATGTAATGGTCTCTGACTATTGTCCCAAAGTTTAAGCCAATTCTCCTTGGCTGTGCGGACCCCCGCAGTGAGATGGCATCATACAGGCGGGTGGTGAACAGTCAGAAGTGTGTCCGCGCTGGAGGCAAACACAACGACCTGGAGGATGTGGGGAAAGACCTGTACCATCACACCTTCTTCGAGATGCTGGGGAACTGGTCGTTTGGTGATTACTTCAAGGTTTGGTAAATAATTTCGTTCTTTTAATTAGGATTTTTTTTCTTCTTCTTTGTGACATCAGGACATTTTACGACACTAAAAAATATCAAAATAAATTTCATGAATATGTTCATGCAAGAAGTTTATTCAAGATGTTACGTGGGAAAATATACAAGATGGGGGAAAAACTAGGCATTTTCTCTCAAAACTATTGAGGTCACAGAGAAACTTGTGTTCTTTCTCAAAACCATCACGATCCCAGAGAAAAAGCCTGACAAAGTTTCTCAGGGGACGCAAAAGTTTTGAGAGTGAATGCAAATGCATTGAAATATTTTTTTTCCAGCCATCTCATTTGTAATTTTTTCCCCATCCATCACTATATACAATTATGGGCTCTGTAGCATTTTCATGTTTTTTTGATTAAATGAATGATTCACAATCCAGGTGGAAGCCTGTGCAATGGCCTGGCGTCTTTTAACGGAAGAGTATGGCATTCCTGCAGAGCGCTTGTATATCTCGTACTTCTCTGGGGACGTGGCCAATGGTCTCCCTGCTGATGAGGAAACGCGGCAAATATGGCTCAGCATAGGGTACGTTCAAAGCAGTGCAAACCAAAATTGCTTAGTTTACCGTTGGAGATTCACTGGATTGTTTTGACATTTCCACGCAGAGTGCAGCCGGATCACGTGTTGCCGTTTGGAATGAAGGATAATTTCTGGGAAATGGGCGAGACTGGTCCGTGTGGCCCCTGCACCGAGATTCACTACGATCATGTTGGGAATCGGAACGCCACCTCGCTGGTCAATGCGGACAGTCCGGATGTGGTGGAAATCTGGAATCTAGTTTTTATGCAGTATAACAGGTTAGAAACGTCACTTCCAGTGTTATTTTACACGCACACACATATATATATTATTAGGGCTGTCAAACGATTAATTGCATCCAGAATAAAAGTTTGTGTTCACATAATATATGTGGGTGAACGGTGTATAATTATTTTATGTATATATATATATATATATATATATATATATATAAAAAATACACACACATGCTTGTATATATTAAAGAAATATTTTGCTGTATATGCTGTGTATATATATATATATAAATATATATATATATAGAAATATTTTATATATATAAATAATATTTTTTTCTTAAATATACATGCATGTGTGTGTATTTATATACAAAATAATTATACAGTTCACCCACATATATTATGTAAACACATGTATATATACTGTACATATATATGTAAACTTTTATTTTGAATACGATTAATCGTGATTAATTCACTCTATTAATACTAACGATTAATTCAATCTGAAGATATGATCAAAATTATAATAAACATACTTTTTTGGTTTAGTTTATTTTTATTTAGGTTTTAGTTTTTTTTTTTTTCCAGTTAGTAATTTTAGTACTTCCTTCAGTTAGTTGCCATGGCAACATTTCCAAATGTTTTTTTTTAATCTAATATTTATAATTTATTTCTGCTATTTTTTTTTTAAATTAACAAAAATGATTAACAATTTTTTCCTTCCTGTTGCCTCCATTTATTTGTGGAATAATATGTTAATAACACACATTGTGAGGATTTGAAAATGGACTCTCTTTATGCTATAGGGAGGGCAATGGTAGCCTGCGAGCTCTGCCCCAGTGCAGCGTGGATACTGGGATGGGTTTAGAGCGACTGGTGACCGTACTGCAGGGAAAACACTCCAACTATGACACAGATCTTTTCACACCTCTATTGTCCGCCATCCACCAGGTCTCTTCTCTAACCTTCATTTAACGTTTTAAAAGAATAATATTCCAGGTTCAATATAAATGAAGCCACATTATCTCTGTCTGTGCATGTAGTGCTCTAAGGCTCCTGCATATCAGGGCAGAACTGGAGAGGCCGATGCGGGTCAGGTGGACATGGCCTATAGGGTCGTGGCGGACCACATTCGAACAATCTGCGTGTGTATCGCTGACGGAATTTATCCAGGCATGACAGGCGCTGAGTGAGTTTGACTTCATGGAAGTATGCAGGGTAATTTAACACGTACAATTTCTGAAATATGCCGTCTTTGTGATAGGCTGGTGTTGAGACGTATATTGAGACGCGCCGTAAGGTTTTCTACAGAAGTGCTGCAGGCCCCCGAGGGTACGCTAGCAAGCCTGGTGCCTACTGTAGCTCATATACTGGTGAGATGCCCATCAGTTTATTACTGTCATCACTGCATCATGTCTTAAGTTTCATATTCCCTCTCGCTTCCCTTTTCTTAGGGTGATGCTTATCCTGAGCTGAACACTGAGTCTGAGAGGGTGAGCATGTTACAAAACACCTTAGTATTTCGTTTCTTACAAAAATATATACTAATGCGATACTTTTTTATTTTATTTAGCAAGGATGAATTAAATTGTTTAAAATTGACAGGAAAGATACTTTCTATCTTTGCATATTAGACTGATTTCTGACGGATCATGTGACACTGAAGACTGGAATGATGCTGAAAACGTTGCTTTGCATTGCAAAAATAAATTACATTCTAAAATATATTAAAGTAGAAAACAGTTATTTTGAATTGTAATAATATTTCACAATATTACTGTTTATCTGTATTTTTTTATCTAATAAATGCAGCCTTGGTGAACGGTAGTGTATTGCCATGTTCTAAAAAGCAATTCAAGTGAATCTTTAAAAACACGAATAATTTAATAACACTGTTAAATGTAATATTAAACAAATCTCAAAATGATGCTTAAATTTATTTGTAGCATTTGAAACAATATCAGCCGTAATATGAAAATAGTTAATGGTTTATCTGCATTAGCCTCAATTTTAATATTTGCGAATCCGTAATTCTGTGTTTATAGTATATATCAGTATACCGTGTCTTTTTTCAATTTAGAAAACCTGCCATGAATTATGTTTTCTACCCATGATATATTTGTAAAACAGTTGCGTTCTTCCTCTGTAGATCATTGATCTCATTAATCAAAATGAAGCCCAGTTCCTGTCATCGCTAAGGCAGGGCAGGAGGGTGATTGACAGGACTCTCAGCAATATGGACGAAGACTCTGCTGTTTTTCCAGGTAAACCCACAAAGTGGTGTAATTCGCTTTATTCCCTTTATTATCTGTGCAGGCTCTGTAATAATAAGTGCATTTCATGGAAACTTTTATCCCAATCAATTTGTTGTTCACGGGCATAATGATAACTGCAATGTCTCTTGTAGGATTTAAACCAGCCCTGATCTTTAACAACCACACACTACCCTATTTTCAGTGAATAGCACATGCATGAATATTTATTTCTGTGTCTTTGATTTGTTCTACTCTTATTGTGTTGTATCTATTAATCAGCCTCGGTTGCCTGGTCGCTACATCGTAACCTAGGCTTCCCTCTCGATCTCATTGACCTGATGCTGGAGGAGAGGGGCAAAATGGTTGATAAAAAAGAAATGGAGGTTCTTGAAGATGAATATGAGAAGGTACTGGTATTAGCACATGTCTTTCTTGATTTATTGATTTATCTGTTATTGTGGGTATATGGACTTACTTGTTATTTGTTGTTTTCTCAGTTGAGGTTTCAGTCGGAGGAGGATGATGAAGATAGGGTGGACCAGCTGGATATTCATAGCCTGGCGGAGCTTCAAAGCCGAGGAGCTCCTCACACGGATGACTCGCTGAAATACTGTTACAGTCTGGGGTCCGATGGACAATATGGTACTGGAGGGTTAAAAGATTATTTGTGTAAGAGTTTGTAAGGCAGTTAAAGGAGTAGTTCACTTTTAAAAAAACGTTTGCTGATAATTTACTCACCCCCATGTCATCCAAGATATCCATGTCTTTCTTTCTTGAGTCGAAAAGAAATTAAGGTTTTTGATGAAAATGTTCCAGGATTCTTCTCCATATAATACACTTTACTGGGAACCAAACGGTTCAAGGTCCAAAAGACAGTTTCAGTGCAAAATTCCAGACGATGAGTAAGGGTCTTATCAATCGAAACGATCTTTCATTGTTTAATTTCGTTCGTTGATTGAACCAAATGCCACGAAAAAAGAGTTAGAACAGGAGAGTTATTATGGAAGTAATAGGATTTATTGCCTGTCGCTTTATTAAATCACACCAGGTTGGGACACGGTATAAGACTAAACAATGACCCTGACTCTTTTCCTCTCTCTCAGTGTTTGAGCCTTGCAGAGCATCAGTCCTGGCACTCTACTGTGAGGGGTCTTTGGTTTCAGAGGTGCGTGAGGGTCAGCGCTGTGGTGTGATTCTGGACCGAACCAGCTTTTATGCAGAGCAGGGAGGGCAGGCGCACGACCAGGGTTACTTTACCAAGGATGGATTACAGGTTATTGATCACATCCCATCTCATCTCATTTGACAAGATGACAAGATTAACTTACCATTTGCAGTTATGTTTTTCAGGATGTGCTGTTCCCTGTGAATTGTGTCCGTCTGGCTGGGGGTTACGTGGTACATCAAGTCACGGCAGCAGAGACTTTGAGAACTGGAGACCAAGTGCATCTTCATGTGGATGAGGTGGGAGAAGTAGGAGTTAAAGTACCATCAGACATGGTAACGCATCATGCAAATACCTATGGTAAGTGTTGCGTTTCCAACTGTAGGCTCGGCGTCTGGGCTGCATGGTGAACCACACTGCCACACACGTGTTAAACTTCGCCCTGCGAGAGCTGCTTGGTCCCTCTGTTAGACAGCGAGGGTCACACTGCACTGCCACCCGCCTCCGATTCGACTTCAGTGTGAAGGTACAGTGGCTGTGTGGCTGGCTCAGGGATTTAATGATTTCCAAACTGGCTAATACATGTATTTGCTTGTATAAAGGGCTCCCTTAGTGTATCTGAGCTACAGCAAGTTGAGGAGTTGGTCCAGGGCATCATCCATCAAAATGCAGAGGTGCACATAGAAGAGGTCCCTCTGTCCAGAGCTAAACTGATTCCAGGTCTGAGAACTATAGATGAGGTAAATAAGGATGGCTTGATTCCCACTTTTCCAATGTCAATCCAATGCCAGAATCTTTTATTGCGCAAAACAATTGGTGCATCCCTGAATTGAAAATGTCATCAGACAGCTGCAGGTGAGAGAATGGTTTCTGTGAACTTAATTATATGGTCTAGTCCTCAAGTAAAGCTATCAAATGTCTTAAACGCCTGGAATATAGTGCATGACATTGACATCATTTATGGTGCTTTCATAATACTTTTTTCGAGCTTTACAGTATTAACCATTACGCACAGTATCAGATTTTGACCAGTCCTATCTGACCTACACCTGATCTGACAAAAAAAAACCTCAACAGATTAACAGATTGGCACATCCCTAGAGGTAGCAAATGTATTTCAAAGGTATAAGACAGGGGTGTCCAATTCTGCTTCTGAAGAGCAAACGTCCTGCCTCAACACATTTGCCTGGAAGATTCTAGTGATCCTGAAGAACTTGCTTAGCTGGTTCAGGTGTGTTTAAGTAGGATTGGAGAGAAACACCGACGCATTGTGGCCCTCCAGAAGCAGGATTGGACAGCCCAGATGTAAGTTAATAGGACTATGACTTTCCTCACCAGAACTTTCTATTCTTTGGTGGTAATGGGGCCAGAACTTTGGCCCCACACCTTGTTGATGGAAACTGGGGTATATGTAAGGTGTTGACCGTGTTGTTTGTTTCAGGTGTATCCAGATCCAGTGCGAGTGGTGTCCGTGGCTATGCCTATTTCAGATCTGCTTACCTCAAACAATGCTAGACATGCTTCAGTGGAGCTTTGCTGTGGCACGTAAGGTTCTTCTGAAACTGCTGGAACTCTTTGGACTAGGAGTTAGCCATCCCGGCTCCTGAAGGGCTGCTACTTCCTGCAGACTTCAATTCCAACTTTTGTTATTTTCAAATAATCTTGAACACCTTGATTGGCTGGTTCAGATGTGCCATGTATAGGATTGGATTTTAAAGCCTTGCCAGTTTGAACTTCTGATATGTTTTCCAGTCACACAGCTCATAGCGTTGCACTTAACCTGTCAAAAAACAGAAGGTTTACATAAACACAATCAGTTATGCCTCAAGTGAATGTGAACAGCTGGGAACGAAATCGCATGTAGTTGAGAATATTGCATCTGTGCATTAAGTGACTGTAGCCTAATAATCCTAATGCTTTCCCCCGGTTTCAAAGACAAGGCTTAAGATAGTCCCAGACTAAAATGTAATTTAATCTAAGCCCTGTTTGCGAAACTGGGCCTTTTTTTTTGTAATCTATCTTATTCTTTCATGTTCTTTCATCTTGTTGGCCTAAATGTTTTAAATGCGGAAATTAGTTTGACTATTGTTAAGTAACTTGAAAAAATGGTCTTAGAATCCAACAAAATCGTGTCTGAAAAGAATTGCGATATGGTATTTTGCCATGTCACCCATCTCTAAGCCAAGCTCACCGATATGTTGTTGCTTTTATCAGGCATTTATTGAGGACGGAAGCAATTGGAGACTTCGTCATCGTGTCTGAACGACAGATGGTGAAAGGCATTAGCCGTATCATAGCTGTTACTGGAGATGACGCCAAAAAGGTTCGAAAAACGACTTCTACCATTGGGCAGCAGTTCAGTTTCTGTGAAGCTAACTGTTCTTGTGACACAGGCTCGTGAGGCGGGCCAAGCCATGCTGGAGGAGTTGGAGTCTTTGGTGGCACGGATAGAAGTTGCAAGCGTCCAGTCTATACCAGCAGCTCAGAAACTCTCCAAAGAGATCGGCCTCCTAATGAATGTGCGCAACTCCATAACCTCTCGTCTTCATTGGAAAGTCAGTTCATGATGTATGAATTCCATTTGTCTATATCATGTTATGTGTTTTAGGTGGTTGATAACACACCTGTCCCACAATGGCAGAGACGAGAGATGCAGACTCGCCTGAAAGCGATGCAGAAGAGCAGCAACACCGCCATCAGAAAATTGGAGATCACGGAGGTAGAAACGTCTATAGGTGATCTTGCTAGTTGCTGATTTGGGCATATGGTTTATGGTTTCTTCTGCTTCAGGCTGCCTTGAAAGCCAAAGAGCTGCTGGACAAACACTCTAATAAAACTGTGCTGGTGGACTTGATCCAGGCGGACTCGATATCGGTATGTTTTGTGGTAATCTTTGACGATTATATTTGTATCAAATGTTCACATTAGGTATGCATGTTTTCGTGTTTAGGTGCTGATGAAGACTGTGCTCAAGCTGAGCAAGAGCAGTCCAGATTCCCAGGTCATGTTGTTTGCTCACCTGCAGCAGTCAGGGAAGGTGCTTTTTGCCTGCCAAGTACCCAAGGTACAGCACACAAAAAAAAATTACACAACTACACTATAACCTCACAGGTGTGAGATTGCTTTCATTCTGTCTTCTTAGGGCTCTGCTGCTGGTTCAGCGATCGAATGGGCTCTTCATGTGTGCGCACGCTTGGAAGGAAATGCAGATGGCTCAAATGAGGTTGCTAAAGGTGTGGGAAATGCAACCAAAATCTCAGATGTTACAGAGGTCCTACAGTGGGCTGAAGAATTTGCTCACAACCAAATCAGAAATGCATCATGACCAAAATAATCTTGGATAATCATTGATACAGTATCAGCGTACCACAAAATGCTTCCTCAAAATTAGCACATTTTTACCCTGTTCCTTTGTTTTAAAAGGGTAGGGCATATATTATATATTATGAATAAATAATTAATGCGTCTGTGTCAGTAATATAATCATACATGAAATAAAAGCATGGTTCATTGTTTCAGAGTGCCGCCCTGGTGGCTAGAATCTTCTATTATTCTTTATCGGAGAATCACAGTATTCTGTCACCAAAGGAAAACAAAAAAATATATATATAAAAATTTAGTGGAATGTGTAAAACTTTTTTTTACAGGGTTCCCACGGGTCCTTAAAAGTTTATGAATCTGAAAAAAAAAAATTCAAGGCCCTGCAAAGTTTTTGAAAAAAAAACAAACATACATCGATATTGGTCCTTGAAAGTGCTTGAATTTGTTTTGTGCAAGAAGTTTTCTAGTATAAAATCCATATTATTTGTATTTTATATAATATTAATATTTTGCCAACACTTCATGCCCTTTATATACTAGTTTGCTTGATTTACATTAGTTACATGCATTTGCACTTTACGTTAAGTGTTTTCTGCGCGAGGTACTTTGTGTTGTATGTTGCCATGACATTTACGTGTGCACAAAATGGTACGATGGAACCTCAATGTTATTTGTTGGACAACAGATGTGTCCCACATTAAGTCTTTGAATTTGAGGGTATTGAATCTGGAAAGTCCTTGAATTTAAAGTTAACCAAGGTGTGGGAACCCTGTTTTTAGTAAAACATCATCAGTTATATAGTACACAATCTCAAATCAAGAAAAGTTGGAACATTTTGTAAAATGCAATACAATCAAGAATCCAGGACAAAAGTGTAAAGTAATGATTCCCAGTGATTTCACTGGACAACTTAATTGTATTCTGTGAGTATAAACAAATTTAGATTTTGATGGCTGCTACACACAAAAAAAGTGGTGAATAACTATAAAAGTGCAATAACTTTCTTCATGCTAGAATTCTTCTCTAAGTCATTGTGAAAGTTGCAATAGAGGACTACTCACCCCGTTTTCATCTCTGCATCCAATGGCTGCTACATGCCAGATATGTGCTGGTCCCATTGACCCCCTCGACCTTCACCAGTACTGTGTCACCTGCCTGGGCCTTACCCACGCCGAGGCGCCACTGACGTACGGCACGTGTGCCCACTGTCGAGGTGCCAGTGCGCGCCCTCAGAGGCAGAAAAGCAGGCAACAGCGGGGATGTGGCCAACTGCTGCCAGCTGGTGGGCCCTCCCTCGCCCGAAGATGAGTTTGACGTGGTCAGCTTTGGGGATGCAAGCTCATGCCGCGACAAAAAAAATGTCCTTCTTAGCTGGCGGGAAGACTCCATATTGCTCTCGCCATAGGAAAAGGAGGAAGAGGAGCTTGTTTAGGTCCTCGGCAAAGCCATCACATCTCACTTGGAACACTCCGGACGAGCCTGTGGAAAGTAAGCTGGACTGGTAGTTCCTCAAGTCGAGCTGCCGCTAGACCACAATTGAGAAGAACCCAAGAAAGTTATTCCCGGACCATTTTTTTTTTAACCAAATTATTAACCAATTCTTTCCAGAAATAATGTTAATGCTGTATAGTTGTGCTAACGGTAAAGGCGTTGGTTCAGTCCAAAATGGCGACATCAGCGCCATTTAGCAATTGTTAAAACTGCAACGAAGTTTCACCTCTTGGTACTTCTATACTCTTTGCCGTACTTTTTGACAAGCGTCCTTGACAGGGCAGCCAGAGCTTCTTTGCCTCTCAAGTCAGCGGCGGTGTACGGAAGCCCTGAACCGCAACCTAAAAAAAAAAAAAAAAAGTCCGTAAAAAAAAAAATCTTAAAAAAAAAAAAATCTTAAAAAAAAAAAAAAATCTGTAAAAAAAAAAAATCTGTAAAAAAAAAAAAAAAAAATCTAGCATTTCGAGATTAAAGTCGAAATGTTTCGAGATTAAAGTCGAAATGTTTCGAGATTAAAGTCGGAATGTTTCGAGATTAAAGTCGAAATGTTTCGAGATTAAAGTCGAAATGTTTCGAGATTAAAGTCGAAACATTGTGCAGTGCGCGTCCACTGGCTCAGAGCGCGCGCGCGTGTGTGTGTGTGAAGTCGAACTGCCATGGATAAACACAAAATAGTAGCTTTTTACTTTTATCTGGGCTTTCAACAAAATTCTACACACGTCACACGTGCTACTGAGGTGTTTTCGTGCTCGTCTAGTCAACACTATCTGGGTCGAGAACACAACAGTAACTGTTCGGTCTCCTCTTCCCCGTAAATACGCTCTGGATACATTTTAAGTGCATCATTCTGTATCCAATCATTTGGCCGGATCCTGTGATTTCCTAAGATTTAATAACCACTTATGGTTGAGGAGAGATTCTGTGATATGATTGTAAAGCACTTTGAGTGTAGGCATATATGAAAGCGCTATAAATGCCCTATTCATTCATTCATTCATTAATTCATTCATTCATTCATTCATTCATTCATTCATAAAGCTGGATTTCTCCATCCAGTCTGAAAAGTGTTTTCCGTGTTGGTTTTCCTATAGGCTAAAGTCTATTCCGGCGCAGTATATAACGTCCTATAATGGTAGCCTAATGCTGGTAGATTGGCACCTGTTGAATTTCCTTTGATGAAACAAAACACACACATACACAGTGTGAAACTCGCTATCGCGTAGAAGCTGCGCGTGTGTGCTTTCCATTGTCTCACATTGCCGCACACACAGGCATTCATAATGGCCAATAGCGAGTTTCACACACTGTGTGTGTGTGTGTGTGTGTGTGTTTTGTTTCATCAAAGGAGACCGAAAAGCTACTATTTTGGGTTTATCCATGGCAGTTCAACTTCACACACACACACACACGCGCGCTCTGAGCCAGTGGACGCGCACTGTTATGAATGCACAATGTTTCGACTTTAATCTCGAAACATTTCGACTTTAATCTCGAAACATTCCGACTTTAATCTCGAAACATTCCGACTTTAATCTCGAAACATTCCGACTTTAATCTCGAAACATTCCGACTTTAATCTCGAAACATTTCGACTTTAATCTCGAAACATTTCGACTTTAATCTCGAAATGCTAGATTTTTTTTTTTTTTTTTTTACAGATTTTTTTTTTTTTTTTACTGACATTTTTTTTTTTTTTTAGGTTGCGGTTCAGGGCTTCCGTACTTCCGTACCTCTTATAATACTATTGAAGGAGATTCAGTTACATCACAAATTCACAGCTCCACCCAGCAAACAACTAATTATAAAAAGATGAACTATTCAAAAAACCTGATGCATGTTACGGAAGTTCATTTACATGCAGTCAGGACATTTGGAAGCATGTGGAACAGGTATGGCCCTTTTTTATTTGCTGTTTATGTGCTTTTCATTCGTGCTATAAAATCAACACTTTAATGAACATCATGCAGTAGCCTAACTTACTTCCATAATAGCCAAAACAATTATGAGTAAATATGAGGTTTTAATTTGTCATATTTGATACTTTATACTTATACTGATCTATGCATTTGTGTTTATATTTCCTTGTAATACCCTAGCATTTTCAGTTTTTAAAAACTCTTTAATGCATGGATTGAAAAAAAAAAAAGATCAGTATCTTATATGCGATGGTCCGTGTAATGCTTCACAATTCAAATTTTTAGACCATACAATGCAAATATGAAAAATGGAAACCAGACATCCATTTTTTCTTGTTTTTCCACTTACATCATCAATGGATAGTTGCATTTTTCTCCCTTTTTCAATTTTACTTGTGTTAAATTTTGACTTCAGAAACACACATTTGAATAGGCCTAAATGAAAATACATGTTTAACCCGAAGCGACAGTTTTTATTGATAATAACTGAACTGTTAGCCCTTGCTGTAAAAAAAGGGGCCAAATTCTGACCGTATCAAACCATTTTCCATTAAAAAATGTTGCTAGTATTTAGGCTACTGTAAATAAGGTCTGCGGTTGCACCAAACGCGAATAGAGCGTCAAATTCGCGTCTAGCACGTCTAGTTGGGCTTGAACATTTTAAAATGCTTTCGCGCGTCCAGAGCGAACTGGACGAGCGTAAAAAGCAAACGTTTGAAGCGCAATTGACGCGCGTCGGCGAATACGCGTCTTGTGGGAGAGGCAAGTGCTATGTTGATCGAGCATTCATCGAGAGTCACCGCAATGTATTTGCTCTGTAGAGCAGAACAGCAGCGCATGGGTCAACACGTACTTGCGTCCACCAGACCTGGAGAACCAGTTTGCCGAGTTTCACCATTTGCTCACTTCAGTTTGATGGTCTGTTGTCCCGCATCGGAGCGAGGATTACCTCGCCCTCATCCACCTTATATCTGTCATTTATTTTTGTTTTCACGAAAAATGGAACCAGCCTCCAAAAGTCATTAATCTGAGATTTTTTTCTCTCACACAACAAGAACTATGTTCTTATGCACTTTAGTATGTTAGTTGTCTTTACATTTGAATAATCATTTCTATCATTTATATAATAATAAGAATTTACATAAATCTAGATATGAAATAAAAAAGCATTACAAAATGAATGTCTCATACCCGCTCTCTGATCCTTTATAGGCTACATGGATAGGCTATATCAGTGTTTCCCAACCCTGTTCCTGGCGGCACACCAACACTGCGTGTTTTCTTTGTCTCCCTAATCAAACACACCCGATTCAACCCATCAGCTCATTAACCCACCTGATTATGAGCTGATGGGTTGAATCAGGTGTGTTTGATAAGGGAGACAAAGAATACACGCAGTGTTGGTGTGCCGCCAGGAACAGGGTTGGGAAACACTGGGCTATATATATGGATAGGCTATATTTCTATTCATTAAAAATAAACAAGTTCTGATTTGCAAATGGGCTTACTGCACTAATAATTTGATTTTATTATTTATTTTATTACTAATTATTTGTAAACAATTTATGAAACACTGTTTTAATGGAAAATGGTTTGATATTGTCTGAATTCTGCCCTTTTTTACAGCAAGGGTTGACACACAGGACGAGATTTTTCACCCAAAGTGAAAGTTTTTATTGAAGTGAATATTGACGTTTTTAATGAGTGACAGTGTAAGTTGCATCAATGAAATGACAGTAAAGTTAGTCCACGGCCACACCCCTGTGCTAATGGTACTGCCCACGGTGCAAATTACAAGACGAAAATTGAAAAATCGTTAGATTTCATTTATTCAAATGTTTGTTTCTGAAGTCACAATTTAGCACAAGTAAAATTGAAAAAAAGGGAGGAAAAGGCAACTATTCGTTGATAATGTAATTGGTAAAACAAAAAAATTGAATTTCTGGTTTCCATTTTTGCATTTGCGTTATATGGTCTGAAAATTGAATTGAGAAGCGTTACACGGACCTAGGATTATAGTCTTTATTAACTTTTTAAATAAGATTTAAAATTCCCTTAAAGGGTTAGTTCACCCCAAAATGAAAATTCTGTCAGTATTTACTCACCCTCATGTTGTTTCAACCCCGTAAGACCTTCGTTCATCTTCGGAACACAAATTAAGATATTTAAGATATTAAGATCGCTCCTGCATACAGTCCATAGGCTTCTTGAGGGACTGGCTCTTGCTGTCCTCGAAAAGTCATTAAAGACATCGTTAAAATAGTCCAAGTGACTACAGGGGCTCAATCTTAAGTTTATCAAACGACGAGAACACTTTTGTGCGCAAAAAAACAACAAAAATAACGACTTTATTTCAACTATTCGTTTATTTCAGGTTTTCAGTCAGGTTACTAGTTTAATAGCGTAAGCCAGTGTTTCCCAACCCTGTTCCTGGCGGCACACCAACACTGCGTGTATTCTTTGTCTCCCTTATCAAACACACCTGATTCAACCCATCAGCTCATAATCAGGTGGGTTAATGAGTTGATGGGTTGAATCGGGTGTGTTTGATTAGGGAGACAAAGAAAACACGCAGTGTTGGTGTGCCGCCAGGAACAGGGTTGGGAAACACTGGCGTAAGCTTCTGTTATTGTACGTCACACGCATCACACACACATGACCAGCGTCGGCCAATAGTGAGCCTTCGTGTGACGTAGCTTTACGCAATCACACTACGTTAACTGACTTACAGGCTCATGGAGAAGGAAGTGAATAGTTGAAATAAAGTCGTTATTTTTGTTGTTTTTTTGCGCACAAAAGTGTTCTCGTCGTTTGATAAACTTAAGATTGAGCCCCTGTAGTCACTTGGACTATTTTAACGATGTCTTTAATGACTTTTCGAGGACAGCAAGAGCCAGTCCCTCAAGAAGCCTATGGACTGTATGCAGGAGCGATCTTAATATCTTAAATATCTTAATTTGTGTTCCGAAGATGAACGAAGGTCTTATGGGGTTGGAACAACATGAGGGTGAGTAAATACTGACAGAATTTTCATTTTGGGGTGAACTAACCCTTTAAGTTAATTGCGTGCTTCTGTCATCTTAAGTTAATTGTGTGCTTCTGTCATGTTTTTTAGTTTCTGTTTTTTGTGTGTGTGTGTGTGTGTGTGTGTATGTTAAAATGTGTAATATTTTAACTTTATCTCAACTTTTCGATCACATTTTTAAAAAAAATAGTTTTAGTCATAGTTAACAACAAGTGGAAACAAACAGTGGCTGAGTCCATACAAACTATGCACTACTGACCAAAGTGCATGAAGGTAAAGATGAACATCTCGGTTACAAATGTAAACCTCGTTCCCCGAGTAGGGAACAGAGACATCACATTGTATGATGGCGAATGGGGTTTATCTTAGGAAGCCTATTTCTATACTTCGAGTATAGAAAAGGAGCCAATGGCAAAGAAGATGCCATGGGTCTGCGGAATTTGCATAGCATATCTCCACCTTACCTCGTGGATATAAAGGAGGACGCCGGCAATGCAGATATGTTTCTTCGCTGAGGAGCCGAGATTGAACTCAGGCAATCCCCGCGGTATAGCGGAAATTGGCAGGAAGACAACAAAATGGAATGTCTCAGTTACGGATGTAAACCTCATTCCCTTTCGTTGTCACTCCGAGTTCCTTCGGATGATGACGAATGGGGTTACCAGTCTAATCACGCCACCTTCACAGCTGTCTTCCAGCTGTGTGCCCTGCTAGCACGAACGAAGGATTCCTATTTAGACGGGAGGCACCTAACCAACACGCAGGCAATAGACATTGACGTCAACGTCAGCAGTGCTGGAGGAACTCAGGGCTTTCGGAGAAGCTCTCCTGAGGAAAATATTGTACATATTCAGTCCGTGGAGTGGAATGGCGAGCAAGCAAAGACACCTGAGCGGGTCCGCTACTAGCTGGCTCCACTTGGAAATTGTAGAACCTGGCAAATGTGTTGGGTAGCGCCCAGCCTGCAGCTCTGCAGATGTCTGTTTGCAAGGCGCCATGCGCTAGAGCCCAAGAGGATGCCACATTCCGGGTGGAGTGGGCAGTCACACCAAGGGGGCACAGTCGACCTTGCTGCTGGTATGCCAAAGCAATGGCGTCCACTATCCAGTGAGACAGCCTCTGCTTGGAAAGTGCCTTTCCCTTCAGCTTCCCACCATAACAGAATAGTCTGAGGTCCTGAAACACTGTTCTGTCTACATAGGTGCATTTACTGGACAGAGCAGTGCTAAGGCTGGGTCTGTCTCCTCCAGGGGCAGCACTTGCAGGTTCACCAACTTGCCCGGAAGGGAGTGGTAGGAACCATGGGCACATATCCAGGCCGGCCCGATTTCCAGGCACGCTTCGTCAATGGAGAATGCGTGCAGGTCCCCTCCCCTCTTGATGGAGGCCAATGCAACCAGGAGTGCTGTCTTCATAGACAGGAACTTCACACCACTAATTGCAAAGGCTCAAAGGGAGCACTCTGCAAGGCAGTTAGAGCCACTGAGAGGTCCCATGAGGGAAGAAGAGGAGGGTGAGGAGTATTCAGTCTCCTCACTCCTCTCAGGAACCGGACGATCATGTAGTGCTTCCCTACAGACTTACCTTCCACTGTATCATGGTGTGCGGCAATAGCAGCAACGTGTGCTTTGAGGGTGGAGGGAGACAGGCTTCGCTCCGAAGAGGTTCCACTTCAACGCGTAGGCATGTCATGTGGACAACGCTCTAGCGGAAGTGATAGTAGCCACCACCACTGGTGGTAGGGTACTCAAACCTGCCTCAAGGGCACTCAAAGGGTGCCCCGTCCCTGAGAAAAGAGGTCCTTCCTCAGAGGAATTGGTCAGGGAGGTGCATTCACAAGAAGCACAAGTTCGGAGAATCAGGCCTTCTCCATGTCCTCCCTGACTTTGCATATATTTGCGGCCCCATGGCCAGCTGTGTGCCAATGCATCCATCCATGAATAATACAGGGCGCAATGGGTCGAGTCGTGAGAGGCAAACAGATCTATCTTTGAAAGTTAGGCACGGTCACTTTTGTACAGCTATTCATGAGATGGATCGGCTTCATAACATATTTGCATGTCAAATACACACAAAAACGGCACAGACAAATGGTAATTTGTATGTGTTTGATATTAATACCAACAACAAACAGTGCGATCTTTTATGATCAAATTATGGTATAATTGTGTTATTGTCACTGGCAGTGCGTGTCTGGCACTTAAACTTACTCAGGTTTCGCTGAGTAGCATGGACAAAATAAATGTAGTGCAACTCAATCTTTTGATATAATTAGGATTGATTGTGGCAAAAACTAATCATTGAGATCATTGAATATTTTAATGTTTCTCTTTCTCCTTCTTCAGATGCGGTTTGACTCCAGATAAAGCTTTAATGTGTCCAACAAGATTCATTCTGATGCTCACTATTACATTATCATTGTCTACTATGGCTTATATCTATTTCTCTCTCAAGCAAGTTACACACCATCACAAAATGGCCTATACTGAGGGCTTGTCTGGCAAACTTTTTTTCTGGAAAATCAAGCAAACACCTACAGCTCTGAACAAACCCACTGCATCCATTAGCACCAAACCCATTTCAGTGCATTATCATATCGCTCATCCAAGCAACTATCATTACATTCTGGATGAACCTGATAAATGTCAGCAGAGTCCGTTCCTGGTCTTGATGGTCCCTGTGGCGCCCCATCAGGTAGAAGCTCGAAACGCCATCCGGAGCACATGGGGGAATGAGAGCACAGTCCAAGGAAACGCAGTGATGACTCTCTTCTTGGTGGGTTTGACTGGAGGATCCGACTCTGAAAAAGTTCAACAGCAGCTGGAGGAAGAGAGCCGACAACACAGAGACTTACTGCAGAGCAACTTTGTGGACTCGTACTTCAACCTGACCATAAAGACGATGGTGATCATGGACTGGTTGGCCACTCGTTGCCCTCAAGCCAATTTCAGTATGAAGGTCGATTCTGACATGTACTTAAACATGGAAAACTTGATGACTCTTCTATTGGCACCCAACACCCCCCGACAGAACTACATCACTGGTTTTTTGATGTTGAACCAGCATGTCATTAGAAACAAAAAATCTAAATATTACGTCACAGAGGAGCTATACCCCGAAACGAAATACCCCACATATGTGCTGGGAGTAGGATATGTTTTCTCCAATGACCTTCCCAAAAAAATAGTTGAGGCTTCAAAGGACGTTAAGCCCTTTAACATAGAGGACGCATATGTAGGCACTTGTCTAAAATGGTTGGGCATTAAACCCTCACGTGCACCAGATCCTTCTCAGTTTCGGACTTTTATGAAGGATTCTAAAACTCACAACCTTTCCAAGGTCATTACAACAATTGCGAGGTCACCGAAGCAGATAATAGAGTTCTGGCAAAGTGTTGTAAAAAATATCCCACTGACATTTTTGTCTTGATAAATTTTATTTACAAATTATAAACATGCACAATTTAAAGTGGTGAATTCAAGTCATTACGTGTTGCAATGTCAAGGTATTTTTGTATAAATTTACATAAAAGGGGCCGTATCCACAAACAATTTTATCTTGCCACCAATTTCCGTGAACCAATTGATCCAGAACAGTTCTGGATTTTGGCGTTTGTTTGTACGGTGGCTCTGAATTGTCAAAACACCATTCAAAATACTTGCTACGGATGCAAAATACGCAGACAATTGAACCCGATCCTAATTTTTATGATGGACAAAGAAGTTTCGGAGTTAGGTGTGTAAACGTAATTGACGTAGGCTATTTATTTTTTATTGTGCAAACATTTTGGATGAGAATTTCAGACACAGTGTGCAGACATCAGGTTAATTTTTCTGCATTGTTCGCATGCATTTTAAGAGGTGTTATGACAAATCAGAGACACTGAATGACGAATACAAAAAAAAAAAAAACATGATGCAAGGACTTTGCCAGGACACTGCCCAGATGTGGGGCAACTGCACAATGTTGCCCTGAGGCGACGAACAAAAAACAAAACAAAAAAACAACAACAACACAGTTTTAGTATATACAAACAAAATAAATCTTTAAACAATCAAACATACTTATTTACATACTGATGCACATGCATATAATTTTAATATGAGGTTATTTAAAGGGGTCATATAATGCCATTTTTGTACAATTTAATATGAATCTTTAGGGTCTAAATGAAAACATTGCAAAATGATAATGAGCTTCGTTCCCTCCCACCTCCGTTCTGCCAGCGTTTTGACAACACAGGTCATGAGTTTAGTGTTAGGTTAGGATGGGAATAGGCTGCATCCTTCACAGTCCACAGCCTTCAAAGGATGCAGCCTTCACATTGGGACAATTTTTTAATTGAGACAGCCTTCGTCGCGCCACTGTGACGCAATCAACCTTCAAATACGGCCTTCGGAGGATGCAGCCTTCGCATTGGGACACAGCTAATGTCTCAATGGTCTCAATGAGCTGCCATCACTTTAAGAGCAGATTGAGCCACTAGAGGGCGGCATCACAGCTGTACTGTCGATACAGGACTATCATTAGTAACGGGAAAGAAATGTGATGGTAATTTACGAGAGTTTTTTTTTTTTTTGCAGCATTTCGTTCTCTAAACAGTGGCTAAAAACATTCAGTGTAACTAGGTTTTTAATGCCAACATAATCTTGAAAGGGTTGAAGAAAGTGTTTACTTCTCTGATCGCTAATTATCCCTAACCACACAATTGACCTTATGCACAGCTGCACTACTTACTGAACTTAAGCCAGCTCCTTGTTTCCTGTCCGCCATTATTGGCCGAACTTGATTAATTCAGGTGTGTCTGATTATTGTTGCCATGACTACTGAGCTGGATTAATCACCTGGATTTATCAATTTGTCCAATAATGACAGACAGGAAACAAGGAGCTGGCTTAAGTTCAGGGAGTAGTGCAGTTGTGCATAAAGTCAATTACATACCAACTCAGAGAACAAAATGACTATATCCTGGTATAACACATGCGTCCTGTTCCTGTTTTTGATAACAAGGCTCGTAAATGTATCTGGTTCCTTTAAACAGTTGAACAATTGTTTGAGGGATTTTTTTTTTTTTTACCTCAATCTGCTTTAGGCCATGTGCTCAATATGTTTTTCTTCCGCCTCCTTTATGGCTGCCTATAATTACATTGTGGTAAAATTTGATTACTCTGGTTCTGTTTTCATAAAAACTGGTTTCACCCTGTTACCTGAAACCTATTTTGCATGCTGTTGGACGTTTAATGTGAGTTTCAGGTTTGAGGGCATGATGAGTGAATAGGCTTAGGGTAGAGCAGGGCACAACGTAGCCTAATGCTTTTTGACTTTCTCAATTTGTGTAAATCTACTTAGGGTTTAGAGTATTTATTTCCCCCCACATTAATTTCACATGTCTAGTACAAGTATGTTAGCCTGGTTAAAACCAGACCATTCTCAGTTGTAACCATAGACTGTAAAAAAAAAAAAAAACATATGGACAAAGCGTCTGTTACGTCACCCATAGACTTTGTGAAGAACGGCTTTGAGGCTGTTTCTGGGGGGTATGGGCGGCACCATACTGTAAAATCTTGGGAAATACAATATAGAAATGTTCAGAAAGGATACAGAGGTGGTATGATGTGTTGTCAGATCATGGCCGAGACATCAAATTCCACTAGGCGCAGCCCGTTATCAGCCGTCAATCAAAGTTAACCGCCTGTATTTATCATACATTTTATATATAAATACGATCTAAACTAACGAGTTAGAAAAAAATTTCACCCCCCTCACAGTTGTCAGGCACGAAGAACATATTGAAGATTACAATAAAAGTCCATGGCACTAAACTGTAAAAACATGAATTTATATAAGTGATATCTTGAATTTTGGCACAATTTATTATATATACAGATATGGCAACTAGTAAATACACTAAGTTTCGTATATTTAAAACAAGTGTGTTACAAGTGTGTAGCCCGCGTTATTGTGCCCTGCTCTCCCCTAACCATCATTAAAAGATGGTCTTTGTTCTTAAAAAAATGTAAATTCTAAATCAAAACACAACAATATTGAAATACTACGTATTAGTGGATTGGGACAAAAATTCAGCACTGGCACATATAGCCACAACAACCGGCACATTCACTACATGTGTAGGGGAGCGCAGGGCACAAAGTAACGCAGGGCTAGTTGTAACACGTTTGTTTTAAATACTTCCACACATGCTGGCATGACAAAACTTGGTGTATTTACTAGTTGCCATTTCAACAGCCGAAATTCTGAAATCTTTTTAAGATATTACTGAACACTTGTTTAACCATAGCAAAAGTACATTTCTTACTTAGGTTAATTTTTCATCTCTATTTTTTTTTTTTGTGTTTATTTAAAATTAGACAAATCTGATATTATTTTAATCTCCAAACTGTTGTTTAACAGTTGATATAGTTCTTTAATGCTTCGCAAACTAGCAGGGTTTAAACCCCAGTTGTGCAGTTGGGGCATGTTGTAACACTGTTGCATTGTGCCCCTAGAAATATGCTATTACATTATATACTTTTCTGAATTCTATTGAGAAAACATGAGAAACGTGTAAATAAAGACTGAGAATCAATGTTCAGAAATTATTAATTATTATTTTGTTTTGCACTATGCTGTATATCTGTGTTTTCTGGTGGATTTGTCGTCAAACTGAAAAATTTGTTTATTTTTAATTATTAAAAAATGCCATCATTGTATATGAAAAAGTTAATATTTGTATTTTATTAAGAAAATATTTTGGTTAGAATTGTATATGTTTTTGATTAGCATTGAGATCGCATTTTAAGCTGTCATATTGTGATGTTACAATGTACCCCACCTATGGGGCATGTCACATTTCACTTCCATTCTTTCAGGGTAAATCAAGAAAAAAAGTATACACTGTATTAAAAAAAGAAAACCACATAATTGTGCTAGACATGTGGGTAGAAAATTATACTCTTAACCCCACGTAGATGGTGAAATAATAGCAGCAGTACTAAATGTAACAGATAAACTGTTACTGGGGGGGGGGGGGGGGGGGGGGAGGCGACTTCTTTCTCACTGGTTCCATCACAAAACTAAAATAATGGTGTAAAGGTGTGTGTGTGTCACCAGTTCAACAGGTTCCTTCATCCTAATAGATAATGAATGACAATTTTAAGAAATTGGCAGAATCTGTGTTAGTAGTTATTAGTTACACCCAACACTGCCTAAGTAGTTAGTTACTGTAATTTAAAGGTGCCCTCTGGCATAAAAAAAAAAAAAATCAAATCATACACCATATTCCATACTAGATGGAGGCAGTATACCTCCAGAAATACCGCGTGCACTCTCGTGTCTTCAAAAAACATGGGCGAGCGCTGTGTTGCTCTGTCTCCCTCGCGCATATTAATCAAATCAATTGACACGATAGTAAAAGGTTGGAAGACCGCAGATTCACGTGGAGCATTTGGAGATTTTTAGAGATTGGAGACTAAATTAACAACATCTCAATACTAAATTATAAAGGCCCGTCTCATAGACAAATCGGTGCATTTCGACGATATGGGAAAATTAAAGCCCAGGCTATTATTTCTAGTTTTATGGTATTCGTTTTGTTTATATTACATTTTTATCATTAGTTTGAATTAATTTGACAGACAGCATTCCCTGATGTGGACCAAGCTAGCGCCTTTCAGAGCTGCCAACTCTCACAAATTCACCGTGAGACACACGCAATTGACACTTTTCACACACTCTCACGCCACACATCAATTATGTCACGCACAGAAAAGGACACGGAGACCGATCTCAGCTCTCAGATTCTGTTAATTTTATTACGCAATTCAAACAATAAATACGGTTTTGGCGCTTGTAAATGTTACACGACAGATCCCTTACGCACGTGAACCGATCATCTCTACTAGCTAATGGTAAAAGGACACGAACACTGTTGAAAGATACAGTATGTTACAACTTACCAAAATGTATTCCTCATGCATAATATCGACCAATCATTTTTTGAACTCTTTCCTGAACTGAAATGTAGTAGTGAGCTGTATTTTCTACACGACTGACATCAGGTTCAAGTAAACACAAGCCGCGCGAGTTACTCGTCTATTGCAGTTTGGCTGGTGGTTATGTTGTTCGCCCGCATACCGCCTCCCATGGCCGAAACTGGTATTATGACACCTACCGGGCCAGGGCTAGTAATTTAGCATGCTAATTGGCTTTATGCACAGCTGAACTTAAACCAGCTCCTTGTTTCATTTCTGCCATTATTGGCTAAATTGATTAATTCAGGTGTGTCTGATTATTGTTGCTGTGACTACTGAGGTCAGACACACCTGGAATAATCAATTTGTCCAATAATGGCAGACAGGAAACAAGGAGCTGGCTTAAGTCCAGGAAGTAGTGCAGCTGTGCATAAGGTCAATTCAGGTTAATATCTCAGCAGAAATATACCTTGTCATTTTTTTAATGACATCATCAACCTTATTTCTTCTCATTCTTTTGATGCGTGTAGCTCATTTTTGGGATGTTTTAACCTCGATTTTTACAGAGGGCACCTTCAATTACTTTTCCCTTGAAAATGTAAAGTAAGGGATTGCTCTTCATTTATCTATAATTTAATTACAGTTACTTCTGATGTAATTGAGGTAAATACCGTGTATAGATCAATCCGATCTCACAGCGATTCATATGCATTTTATGAGGTGTCTAAATCGTACGACCGCACACGTACAAATTCGTATATGAATTATTATAAAATATGTATGAAAAAAAGTGTGAAATGTCATGAGATCAGACATAAAACAATAGTGGGTTTAACATCAAAATGTATCTGATGTTAAAAAGTATGTTTTAATAATGTAACCTTCTCCACCTTGGTCAGTTTAAGGATAATTCATGCAATTTTATAGTATTTATTTGAAAGAATTAAAACAGATTCATGTCTATCCTTGTATTATTCAGCTGGTTAAGATTGAAAAGGGATTTTGAAAGTAATTAGCAATTAAAAGTAATTAAACACTTTTAGAGAGAGCAATTAGTACAGTAATCTAATTACACTGTTGAAGAGGTAATTGGTAACTAGTAATACTGGTGTTAGGGTGTGTTGTGTCTCTTTCATTGCTGTCTTCTTAAGTCCATGCAACGTGACTCTACTGTTTGTTCATCTATTCAAAACTAGAATGTTGTGGGCCCAGTACAAACAATTCAGACAAGGAAGAACAAAAGTAAGTGAGTGATTAAACAGACAGAGCATATAGATGCTTTCATCAGACGCGTTGCCATGGTGATGAGCTGGCCCAAAGTTAACTTCCGTTGTGTTCGTTTATTAGTGTTTACTGCATAATATGGCATTGACTACAAATGCAGTAAAAGTTAAGGTGATGAGCAGGTTGTTGAGCTGTGGGGTGCAACCTGACCAAGGGAGCAAACGCAATTTTTAAAAATAAAAATGTCAAGGTTTCCTATGAGGGAGACGGCGGTATTAAAATAGCCTAGCTATGTTTATCTGAGTGATAACCGGTGCAGTGTTTCCCATACATTTATTAGTGGCAGCCCACCACATTATCAGCGCTGACCGCCACATATTGATTTCCGTGTTTAACGATTTAAGATGGGAAAAGTTGTAATTGACTGCAGAGTTGCGTGCAGCGTATATTCGCACGCTCTCTCTCTCTCTCGCAAACACATTGACAGCGGACCAGTCTGTGTATTGAATGGTTAGTATCATAAACAGCGCTGCACAGATCCATCCAACATGCTGTCAATGTGGAGACCCACCTTAAAAGAAGGTTAGCAAGCATATAAAAAGCCTAGCTAATAAGGAGAGCTATGTTAACCTTTTCAAACCCCGCCGTCGCGCTCGCCAGTTTTTTTAACACTGAGGTAAATCAGACACATTGGTAGAAAAACAATTGTCTCCAATTTTTGTTCAACGGGTCTGGTAGTGTCACATTTCAGTTTGGCCAGGTAACATATATTTTCTTTGACTGGCAAGATCAGCTACTAGGTTATTTACTTGTTATGGATTGTCTGCGCAAGTCTGCCGGAAGTTAAGTTTGGGCCAGATTAACGCACATGTCGTCACTGCTGAAAGCGTCTATAGACAGACACTTACAAGGTGAGTGGGAACAGCTGAGGGTGATGAAACAGGAACCAGGCGTGACTGCTTATGCTGGGTACACCAAAAGATAAATTGGGCTGATTTTGGGCCGATTTCCCCCCTTCCAACAATCCTAGTTATGTCCAGATTATCTTGATGGTTCTTCGGATTATCTTATCAGTTTCTCCCTTGGTGTGAGGTGTGTTAAGAGTGTCCGAACCTGCTCTGAAGAACGTCGGAGCCGTCCCAATCGCGAATCAGTTCCTGATGTGTGGGAGGAACCCCGAGCATGCACGCTCTGGAGATTATCAAGTGAAACAAAACAATATCCAATCAGAAAGTGAGATGTTGGAAGACATAGTGTAACAAATGCAGTCATGGCGCAGAACATTTATTTTCCAATAGAGACCTGAGAACAACAATTATAAAAAACATAAGCTGTGTGATTTTGTGACCATTGCTCACCTGTAGCTCGCTCTGTAGACCATGTACCCGGCGTCTCCATGACTTCACCCAAACCCTTTTCTTTTTTTCATGAACTTTCTGTGAAGATCATTCCAAACACACACACACACACACCTTCCCCGCCCCAAAATCATTGATCCCCTGAAAGCCTTGTGTAATTCTGCATGAGTTATTGTAGTTTGTGTGACATCTGATGCCTTGAGATTGTCCCTGAAGATTAAATTCTGCTGATCTCAGGGTGTGACAGGGGTGCAGTGGGCCGTCTGGTTGAGTAGGAAAGAAGTGAATCATGAAGGTTCATGCCTAGTTTGTTCCCGCATTGGACCTTATTTCCAAGTTAACCTAGGTGTTATTTATCATAAAAAACAGGTTTACCCACTCCACAGTACACCAAAACAAATGAATTATAACGGCAGACTATCCATGTAAATGTCTGTTCAGAGATTAATGTTAGAAATTACTAAGTAATGTTAGTATTACTAAGGTGGATGGGCTGGCCCGTCGGTAGAACAGTGACTAAGGGCGGGGATGGGGGAGGGTGGTGGTGGTGAAGGGCTCTGAAGAGGCAACTCACTCCCCTCTATCTCCTAGGACTAAATATGCTCCTTAGCCCTGGTGTGGAATGAAGCAGCCAGAAGAAAAAGCTGTTGAGCCTGACCCAACTCAAACGATCATTTCGATTCGATTACAGTGAGGCAAACCAATCCTGCTGATTTTAACATTCAAACACAAAACACTCATTCAAACACGCACACACACACACACATGGTAAACTATACAAAAAATATAGTTTGTATAGTCCCCCCCCCCCCTTTTGTTTCTTTTTTTTTCTTGTTTTGTTCTATTTTTTCAATTATTGTTCTCCTTTGTTTCATGTTGTATGTGTGATACGCACTCTGTATATGTATATCTTTTCTCAATATCAAATATTCATTGTATACTGTATGTTTTGTTTGTTACACTCTGGATTTTATATTATGTGCAGTAAAAAAAGGGAAAAAAAAAGAAAAAAGAAATTAATAAGTAAAAAAAAAAACCTGAAATACTGGTTTCACAACATGTCTGTAACTCATCCATTTGTAAGAAGACAGTTTAGCCTATTGAACAAAGAAAAACCACAAATAAGCTCATGAATGTTTCTAATCATCAGAGCAAACAAATTGGATATACACCTTGTTCCCTAGTAATTTAGGAGTCTCTTATAGCACATTTTGCAATGAAGTATTATCCCATTCTGTGCATTTAATCCTCTTCAACGTTTAAAGCAACTTTTCACCTCACTTCATAAGAATCGAATTCATTCTGACAATAACAGGGCTCATGATAAAGGAGCAGGTATTATGTTACTCACGGCAACAAACCAAACCCCATAAGGAGAACAATACCAGAGAAGATGTTACCATAGATTCTGGGAGTGTGTAACTTCTCTCTCTCTCTCTCTCTCACTTTATATATATATATATATATATATATATATATATATATATGAAGAGTTCAGATGCAAAAGCCTCTAAGTGCCATTTGAAATTTTCTTCTAAAATGATCATTTTTATCAAGCTTATATATTCAAGTTCAGTAATTTCACTTAAATGACAATGAAGATTACCTATGAATTGCCATTTAAGTGAAATTACTGAACTTAAATATCAGCTTGATAAAAATGATCATTCTAGAAGAAAATTTCAAATGACACTTAGAGGCTTTTGCATCTGAACTCTTCATATATATATATATATATATATATATATATAAATATGTATGTGTGTCTATCAGTCTATGATTGCATTTAAAAAAATGAGTATTATCATTGAAGATGGACAAGTTTCAGCTGTGGGATTGTTCATAGGTGCAAGAGGAAAGAAATGCTTCCTGGTTATTCAGTCTAGACTATTCAGGAAGGAATACGTGAAGTAGTAGGGTTACAAGTTGAACACACTAAAATGGCTATTAAAAACATTTGGCACAGGTAAGCTTACCCATCCTTTTATTATTTGATTTACTATTAGATATTTTATAATGTTATTTGTGTTGTTAACATACAACATCTTTTAAACTATATGACAGAGGTCTTTAACTCTGCTCCTGGCGACTCACTGTCCTTTAAAGTTTATTTCCAACCTGCTTCAACACACCTGCCTGTGTATTTTCAAGCAATCCTGGAGAGCTTCATTATCTGCTTCAGGTTTTGATTAGGTTTGAAAATACTCTAAACTACCGGACAGTGGGTGCCCAGGAGCAGAGTTGTAGATCTCTCAACTAGAGTAACTTACAATTTGATGTGCTTTCAATAAAATATTCAAAATAATTTGACTGCAGCTTAGCTAAACATTGAATTCTGTATATCTGAAATGATTCAATGGAGGAGTTCAGATGTATGTGAGTGTATATATAGGCGGTAACACTTTACAATAATGTTAACATTAATTAACTACCTTAGTTGGCATGAACAATACTTCTTCAGCATTTATTAATCTTCGTTAATATTATTTTGAATTTACTAATACGTTATTAAAATCAAAGGTTGTAATTGTTAACATTAGTTAATGCACTCTGAACTAAAATGAACAAACAATGAACAGCTGTATTTTTATTAACTAATATTAACAAAGATAAATAAATACTGTAACAAAAGTATTGCTCATGGTTAGTTCATGTTATTTAATACATTAACTAATGAACCTTATTGTAAAGTGTTACCCATATAGGTTATATAATTACACTTTCTTTTGTTCAGTGTCTTTCAATATGTGAAAGAAAAAGGAAACACAAATGTGATATGTGATCATATAAAATGAATACATTTTACATTTAAAAATTAGCTTGATATCATGAATTTTAATTTAGAAATCAAAAACATGTATCATCTAAGACAGTGGTTCCCAAATTTGTTTTTGCATTTATAAGCATATTATTAGATAATATTGAACTTTTTTCATGCTTATTAACAGAATAATTAGTCTTGCAGAAGAAAATTGAAGCCGGAGCTACTTCTCTGTACAACCCGAACCAGTGTAAAATAAAGCCAATATAAACACTTTTTATATTTCCATAGTGACTCAGGATAAGACAAAAACACGGTTTGGAAAATGGATACATCATGTACTCCCTCATTATAGAAATTTAGTAAATTTTGCTGCTGCTTTAATAAATATGGCGCAACCCCCATTGGCATAGGGCTCATTGAAGAGCTCCCTTGTGGGCCAAGACCCCCGTTAGGAACCGATTATTTACTCAATCTAAAAAAAAAAAAAAAAAAAAAAAAAAAACACAGGCAGTAACACAGAGTAACTTGGATAAGTAACTTTACTTTATCTGATTAGCGCCAAGCTCAAACCTTCATTTTGTCCAAATGACATCCTTCAGCCGAAATTTTTAAAGTTAATAATCGACTCTGTGGGTCCTGGTCTGGTATCCTTTATTAACAAGTGCCTCAATACGGGCTCAGTTCCAATTAATCTCAAAGTGGCTACGGTCACTCCCTTGCTCAAGAAGCCTTCACTGGATCCATCTGTTCTACAAAATTACCGACCCATCTCGGTCTTGCCTTTTATTTCCAAGGTAATGGAGAAAATAGTGTTTAATCAACTCCAGCACTTTCTTCTAAATAACTGTACTTATGATACTTTTCAATCTGGGTTCAGGGCTGCTCACAGCACTGAGTCTGCCCTTCTGCGAGTGCTAAACGACATCTTAATCTCCACTGATTCTGTGGTTCTAATTCTCTTAGACCTTTCGGCAGCTTTTGACACCGTTGACCACCCTACCCTGTTGGCTAGACTTGAGACTGAGGTGGGACTAAAATCTTCTGTCTTATCATGGTTTCGGTCGTACCTTTCCGACAGAAAGTTTTTAGTTAAGATGGGCAACTTCTCCAGCTCCACGGCCCCTCTAACCTGTGGTCTTCCACAGGGCTCTGTTCTGGCTCCCTCTCTATTTTCTCTGTACATGCTTCCGTTGGGCACTATTTTAAGGAAACACAGTGTATCATTTCATCTGTATGCGGACGACACCCAAATCTACATTCCATTCAAGAAAAATAACCCTGCAGCATTAAACTGTCTTCTACTATGCCTAGAGGAAGTGAAGGCATGGCTGGCCCAAAACTTCCTCTCCTTAAATAGTGATAAGACCGAGGTCATTGTCTTCAGCCCGAGTGAAAGGTCCCAGTGCTTAAGCCCAGACTTGGGGAGCTTAGCCCCCTTTAAATCGACAGAAGTGCGAAATTTGGGTGTTCTTATTGACCATTCGTTAAAACTTGACAAACACATATCAGGCGTCGTCAGCTCCGGTTTCTACCAACTACGTCTATTATCTAAAATCAAAGGCTTTCTTACTCCGACAACCCTGGAAATGGCAGTTCATGCTTTCATCACGTGTAGGCTCGACTATTGCAACTCACTCTATTGTGGGATATCTGCTTCTCAAATTGCCCGTCTTCAGCTGGTCCAAAACGCTGCGGCTAGACTTATTTCCAACTCTCGCAAATATGACCACATCACTCCAATTCTTGAGTCTTTACACTGGCTACCTGTCCGGCAGAGAATTGATTTTAAAGTCCTACTATTTATCTTCAAATCGCTACATAGCCTAGCCCCAGCCTATCTCTCCGAACTTATTCATCCCTATACTCCATCCAGAAGCCTAAGATCCCACGACCAGGCTCTGCTGGTAGTCCCTCGTGTCAGACTTAAGCGCAGAGGGGAGCGTGCTTATGGTAACAGCACAACTTTGTCTGTCTCATTATTTTACCAAACATAATTCATTTACAGCACCAACACCAGTCAGATGGCGGGCGTGCTATAAAAACAGTACATTGATAGCAAACAGAAATACTGGTTTTACAACATGTTACCCATTCATTTCTAAGAAGACAGTTTACACTATTGAACAAAGAAAAACCACAAATAAGCTCATGAATGTTTCTAATCATCGGCATAAATAAATTGGAAATACACCTTGTTGCCTAGTATTTTGGGAGTGTCTCTTATTGCACATTTTGCAAGGAATTATTAACCCATTCTGTGCATTTAATCATCTTCAAGATTTAAAGCAACTTTTCACCTCACTTCATAAGTATCACATTCATTCTGACAATAACAGGGCTCATGATAAAGGAGCAGGTATTATGTTACTCACGGCAACAAACCAAACCCCATAAGGAGAACAATACCAGAGAAGATGTTGCCATAGATTCTGGGACAAAAGAAAAGAGCTCACTGAGGCCCCCTTGTGGGCCAAGAACCCCCTGTTGGGAACAAAAATTCACGTGCTTGAATAAAATGTATGTTTACAAAAGCAATTCACATACGCAAAATTTATTTATATTTTCGTAATACATTTCACAAATGCAAAACACAATTTGTAGATATACAACTGTGCACAAAAACCTTTGAATGTTCAAAATGTGAGTGTGTCCTTGAATTTGAATGTGCAGATCAGCATTCAAGTACGAATCGCCTAGGATGTGCGTTTGTATTGCAAGCCATTTTTACACTTAAATGTAATTTAAATGCTAAAATACACATACGATAGATAAAATATATCAATGAAAATATAAAAATATAATATATAAAATATAAATATCAAACTTTGAGTAGGCTGTCGTTGTGCTAAAATCACTTTCATCATCTGATCCGTCTGACATTGTGCTAAAATTGGTTTCATCATCATAAGTTTCGCAGTCAGACATGTTGTCAGCGAGTCGTGCGCTATCAACAGCTGATCGTAACGTGCGCACTGTTGACGTTGCGGCAGCGCGGATTGATAGAAATGGATAGAAAATAGTGCCGCATTAAAACCGAGGTATGAATTTTGACCGGCGTGTTTTTTTTTGTGGTAAATTAATCAAGCTTTAAAACGCAAATCATTTTTTCATTTTTTCAAATAGCCGGGAGTACTTCATTTAAAAACTTCCAGCGGTCACAACTCTGACCGGGGGGGTGACAACAGAGTGGGTCAGTGTGTATGCACTATAGTGCTGGTAAGGATTGCATACAACTTCATGTCTTAAATGGGTGAACTAACCCTTTAAATGCACTTGCCTCTGCTCAGCCACGAACTGGTCGAAAGCTTATGACAGGTATGGCCCGCCCTCAAGTGATACTGATTGGTCGATTGATAAACTTAAATCAATCACTCATTCGCTAAAGATAAGAACTGCTCTGTGTTACGAGTAAATCGCTGCCAGGAAAGTCTCAAAAACACACACACACACACACACACACACACACACACACACACACACAAGGCGATTCGTATGTGAAGGACACACTCACATTTTGAACATTCAAAGTTTTTGGGCACAGTTGTATGTCTTTGAATTGAGTTTTGCATTGGTGAAATGTATTTTATGAATATATAATTTTATTTTGTGGATGTGAATTGCTTTTTGTGAATATATATGTATTTTTTTATGCATGTGAATTTTTTTGGTGTGTATGTGAATTAGGTTTCATGCATGTGAAATTGTCTATGCATGTGTGAATCATGTTTTTTGCGTGAATTATATTTGAGACTAATCTGCTTCCATAAAAACCAATCAGAGCAATGGAGATGACGTATGCAGAGCGACGTTTGTCTGTTATAGAACAACTTAGTTTGAATAATCGAGCAGACCCTGATTAGCTACTTGCTCTACGTTTATTTAACTTTGTATTTAATACAAGTTCATAATTTTACAATTAAACCCGTTTTAAGATTGTTTCTGATTAAATAGAATAGTTAAGATTGTTTTTTAGACAGATGCTGCTCTCCCGAGAATTTTCAGTTTCTGTGGTTGTTCTGTGTTTTTGTGTGAGCATATCAGTGACCACTCGTGAGTTTCACGTCTTTCTAAACAAAAGTTTTATGCGTTTTATGATGGATTGTTCCTGTGCACCCATACTGTAGAGGTGTGGGGGTCCTACAGCAGAATCAGAAAATTCTCGGGACAGCAGCATCTGTCTAAAAAACAATCTTAACCATTCTATTTCATCAGAAACAATATTAACAGCAAGACAACTAGAAGTGAATGTGCTTTCGATTGAATAAATCATACACAGTAAACAAAACCTTAACCAAAAAAAAAAAAAACGTTGCGATGAACTTTGCAATTTAGACGCGCAAACTGGGTGCCATGCGGTGAGACATACATGCTCGGAAAGATCCGGCTTTTGAAGTCGGTCATTCTCGGACGTGGCGCCATGCACACAGAGGGTCTTGCCAGTGTTCTGACGATTTGTGCTGCCTTGTCGAAAAATGATACCGTAGCGTGAATCGATCACAGATAATTTCGATTAATTTTATATGAAATACAATCATAATAAAATTCAAAGTTATGAGTAGCTACTGTATACTACTGTTTTTATTTTTAAAATGGTGTGAAAAGTAAAAATGGATCCAGTAAACAGCAAATCTCGATGGTTAGCATGAATCGTCAGAACACCGGTCTTGTGCACCGAATGCGCCATTTTTGACACACACACACACACACACACACACCTTCGCGCTCGTGTGGGGGTGTCGAGTATAAACAAGTATATTTACTCTGTGTCAGCGCGCACTCTGATCGGTAAAGGGGCAGAGATTTCAGACCTCCGTTTATTAAGGTGATCTCCAAGATTTCTCTTCTTGGGAGGGGGTGCACAGATCTATCCCGAATCATCTCCAGCAGTAACAGCCTCCGAAATACCACTAACGCCGCCGTTTCCCTCGTAAGCTGATATTAGTATTTAAACAGTCTCTATGATAAAAAATAAAAAAAAAATAATAATTTTAATTATTTTAAGAGTTGTATATGATATGTATGTATGTTTATATTATTATTTTTTAATATTATTATTGAAGTAGTTAATCATGTAAATTTTATTGTGTATAAAAGCCCTTCCAGGGACAGGAATTGAAAATTAGCAATAGCTATAAACTTTATATGCAACACTTCAGTGACATGCTTGGTCTTGACATTATGTTTGTTTGCATTGTCCCTGTCAAATAAATAGAATAATTATAATTCAATTAGAAAAAAAGTGTATCGTTTAAGTTGCATTTCTATTTTTATAAATAAAAACAATGCACATATACATTTCTCAAAACACCATAAATATATAGATTAATTCTAGTCACTTACATTGTACTGTTGGATGAGGTCATCCTCTTTTCCACCCAGATAACAGATCAAGCAATGGAGGACAACGTCTCTCATCGTGTCGATGTTTATATACGGATTCTGATCGGGAAGTTTGTAAATTAGCATCATCCAAAAATAATGAAAAAATATTGATATGTTAGCTATGAAAGTAACTTACCTGCAGCATGGGATCAATAACGTAGCTAGCTCCGTAGTGTCCGACGTTTTGAGCCATTCCTTCGCACATTGCTTGATTTGTTGCTATCGAACTTCAGTACAGGGCCACGGACCTTTCCCACCATCTTTTCCGACATGAAAAATACACTTTACGGGTGTTAATCGAGCTTGATCGCCGCTATCAGATGAAGATGTGCTGCTTACGTCCTTCTCCATGTTTACATGTGCGTAGAGATATTGGCTGTTACCTACTTACATTTTCGACGCTGACTGGTTGAAAATCTAGCTCAACAGTTTTATATGTCTCAATACGCAGACATAGTGCGCCAATAAATTACACTTTCTCGTTACCTGCAGGATAATGCGTGGAGAACTTTTTGTTTGGATAACTTTTATTCAAGTTAAACATATTGAGAAAAAAGAAAATGTAGTGCCCTGTTTGTCGGAACGAACCTGAACGATACAGCTCATGTACAGCGGACTAAGATAGTTCCTTTAATGAATTGTTCAGAATTGTTTTGCACGTAGCGGTTGTGTATTTTATCGCCCCTCCAGCCCGTGATTTGGAAATCCTTATGCCATTTGAATCCAACTGATGAATCATTCAATTAACAAATTTTCTGAATCAGTCAAAGAATGCAACTTACTGCAAGCTATCTTTTAAGTGATGTCCGTGTCAACATTTCTGACAAAAGCTGTGAACTTAAAATTCATGAAACTTAAATCACTATCATAACCAAGAGATGTAACATGTAAACATAGATTTGCAACAGTTATTTTTGTGATAAATCGTTAATTTTAATTAAAAAAAATTCTGATGTTTTACTGTGAGACTAATTTTGACCTGTTTCTCTTTTGTTTTTCTCTATGCAGTTTGACTCAGGAAAGAGGTCCATGTATTCATCAATTTAAAACGGCATTTTTTCTGCTGCTTACATTGACATTCTTATTGCTTGCCGTTGCTTACGCCTCTGATTTCACTTTGGACACAATTACGTTCCCTAAAACATTGTTTACTAAAATCATGAATCAGACTCACTATAAGGTAATTGACAGCATTTGGGCTGATCATAATCAAAAAGATACATTAGTGCATTTGCCCAATCAGCAAATACAACAAAGAGGTTCAACAATTAGTTATCATATAGCTCATCCAAGCAACTATCATTACATTCTGGATGAACCTGATAAATGTCAGCAGAGTCCGTTCCTGGTCTTGATGGTCCCCGTGGCGCCCCATCAGGTAGAAGCTCGAAACGCCATCCGGAGCACGTGGGGGAATGAGAGCACAGTCCAAGGAAACGCAGTGATGACTCTCTTCTTGGTGGGTTTGACTGGAGGATCCGACTCTGAAAAAGCTCAACAGCAGCTGGAGGAAGAGAGCCGACAACACAGAGACTTACTGCAGAGCAACTTTGTGGACTCGTACTACAACCTGACCATAAAGACGATGGTGATCATGGACTGGTTGGCCACTCGTTGCCCTCAAGCCAGTTTCAGTATGAAGGTCGATTCGGACATGTACTTAAACCTGGAAAACCTGGTTACTCTTCTATTGGCACCCAACACACCCAGACAGAACTACATCACTGGAATGGTAATGTGGAACCGGCCTGTCATTAGAGACACAAACTCAAAATGGTACGTGTCAGAGGAGTCGTACCCCGAACCAATTTACCCCACTTACCTGCTGGGAATGGGATATGTTTTCTCCAATGACCTGCCAGAAAAAATAGTTGAGGCTTCCAAGGAAATAAAGCCCTTCAACATAGAAGACGCATATGTGGGGGCTTGTGTGAAACATTTGGGTTTTGCACCCTCATCCCCCCCAGACCCTTCACAGTTCAGAGCCTATCTGGGACAATATAAACGAGAGGATTTTCTCAGGGTCATTACAACAATCCTGGGATCCCCGCAGCAGCTAATAGACATCTGGAAGGACGTAAAGAGACCCACATAAAAGTATCTCAAACTTTCATAAAAGTATCATACATGAGCAAAATTGGTTTACAAATAAAAAATTACAATCTATACGACAATTCACCATGACGTCACAACAATAATAGACGTTCTTCCGGGTGGCAAAAGCCGAAGCGTCCCTATGGCAACACTAGTAAATTGCATGGCGGGAGACACACCGCCGGCAGAAGCCTAATCTACATTTCAACAGTTGATTCAAGAACAGACGTGGTGGAAATTCAGACATAGTTAACATGATCATTAAAGCTTAGATTCTTTGATCTAGAGACGTGCACTCCCAACGCACTAGACCGCGGCGCGGGACTAGATCTGATGGCCGAGTGCGGGCGGTAATGCACTCTGTGTGTGCGGATTGCAGGAGAATAAAACGATTCGCGGGACTCCCGCAAACTAGAAATATCTATGAATAAAACAAATAAAAACTAATACATTTGTATTTATCTGTTGCAGAAAAGCAACAAGAACAACTAAAACAAAATAGAAATGACTTACATGGCAGAGTTTCTTTTTATAACGTGACTGGAGCGATGAGCGATGTAGCCAATCACAGACGTGTGTTGATTATTGAACGCATTAGCCAATCAGAAGCATTTACTCACCGCTCAAAAGAAAGTAACATAGAAAGTAATAGAAATAACTAAGTTAGTTGAGAACGTCAGTTATATAACGACACGCGTATTAAAATGGTTGGGTTTAAATCGGGCTCAGGCGCATAATTAGAAGACGACATGCACTTTTGACGACGTCCACTCGCTTTAACCTCCTCACCCACAGGTTCTGCTGGATAGATTTACTTTTTTCTGAAGGAAATCGATAAAAAAAACCTACGCCTTTTGCTGTATATCTGGTGGCGCAACCCCAAACACAACATATTTTCGCCATAGATTCAACTTTGATCAACAACAATGATTTTAACTGTGTAACTGTTCAGTTGCCGGCTGGATCTCTTCAGTTAGTCAATGGAAGCCGCTCGCGTTCTGCCACCCGGAAGTATCGCGGTGCCTATTGTTTACAAACATTCTGAAATGCCCTATATATGGAGTTAATATACTGTATGCATAGAAATCCAGGTCATATCTATTTTAAATGAAAACTGTTTTCACAAAGCACGGGCATTTTTCATAAATGTCTGTTGGGGAAGGTTGCTAACTGGTGTCATATTTTGTAATTTTATACAATTAATTAATTATAATTTCAGTTAGTCGGAAGAAGGTTTTATATTTATGTCCATTAATTAATTTTTATTATTGTTTTTTCTTTACTGTTTTGTGGGTGTCATTGTTGATTTATTCTTTAAGTATTGATTGGGGGAAAAACAACATAAGAGGGAGAAATCACATTAGATCATGGTTGAATGTTCCATGAAAACAGACTGCTAGTCTACAAAGAGCGAGTATGTAAAAAGTATTTTTTTAAACACTTGAAGAAGAGAACAATATGAAAGGGAAAAGCACAGGAGCACAAAAGCCAATGAAATGATTCAACAAATTGCTTGTGATATTCCTAATTTGTAAGTTGCTTTGAATAAAACCATCTATTAACTGAATAGGCAACATGGAAATGCAATTTTCTGGTGCACTATTTCCAATATAGCCTTAAAGCATCGCTACCAACTTTTGAGTTGGGGTAAATGTGGGAGGAGACAAGGTTTCAGGTGCAAGTGGTTGGTTCTATCATGCTACATAAAGACCGCATAAAGGATTCTAACAGCAACAGGAGATGGCTGTTCTGCAGTTCTGTAGTGTGGTTGTTGTACTCAACGTGCTGTCTATGTACCCTTTCATATAGGCTGATTATTTTAAGAGGTTTTATTCTCTGTCTGGAAAGCGAGGCAGACAAACATTTATTGCTGTGGAACCTTCAATGGACTGACGGCCGTGTTGGAATGCTGAATAAATGTAACTTATCAATCATGTTTGGGGATTGAGAGCTGAGATTGGGTAACTGTGTTGCTGTCGACCCTCTTGCAGTCTTGAGGAGAGCTAATTCCAACTTCTGCGAATGTTATTAATTTGTTGTCTAAAATCAGTATTTAAACCTTTAGAGGGCTCCTCCTGCCTTAAATAAGGAGGTGGCGTGGTTAGTTTATATCTCTTGCACATTTTTACATTTTTGGTGTAGTCGACAAAGTCTTAATGTAATCTTAACTGTTATTTATTGTATGATTGTTAAAATAGAAACAGTGGCTGGTAGGGGATAAAAAAAAAAGAGGAGCGATTGCCAGGAGATGCCAAGCGGTGCCCCAGAGGCCAGTAAGGTTTCTAATATTGCACCAAGTCCCTCAAGTCAAGCAACACCTGAAAAGTTTGTTTATATTCAGTGGGAGAGGAAGTGTGCTTATTTTTCTGGCTCCAAAACCAAACCATCGGTTTATGATTGGATTGAGAATGTTGAAGCATGTCTTAGGGACAGGTGCATAATAGAGAGAAGGCCCTCTTCCTTTATGACCATTTGGAGGGGGAAGCTAAAGCAGAAATTAGATTTCGCTCTTTGACAGATAGGGAAAAGCCTGAGATTGCTTTACAAATTCTTGGTCTGAAAAACAGTTATTTGATAGAAAACAGAAAGATGGAGAGTAATTAAAAGACTTTTCTCACTCACTGTGGGCTTTAATGGGGGATATCCAGCATTCTTATCCAAATAAGCTAATGGATTCAGATGCCTTGGTTAGCTGAACATGTGCATGAGCATTACGCAAAGAGTCAACGAGTATCATTTACATTTAGTCATTTAGCAGATGCTTTTATCCAAAGCGGATACATTTGAGGACTAAATCAAAAAAAGTCATCGTGAAGAGGCAATAACAACACAAGAAGTGCTCAAAATACATGAGCAAAACCTGTTACATTCATTTCACGGCTGAAGGCTTATGATCGTGGTGACCGAGAAACTGACAAATGGCCCCTTGACTGTACTAAGCACAAAACATACCTCCAATTCCACTGGAAACGATGCAGCGATCCTCCCGTTCCTCGTCCTATTGCGCGCTCGTTGACTGAACAAAACGCTCCTCACACGTCGCCAGAGGAACCCAAAATAACTCGGGTATCTGGGGTTACTATCTCTGGTCCTCAATGATCCCACATTGAATGTAAATAACAGCGATAACTGTCTTCTCTCTGTAACGTTACTGAACGTAACAGCGTTAACGTTCAGAGGCACTGATATCCAGTGAATGTTACACTAAACACACAGTCTGTCTGTATCCGACCAGACGGCCGATTCGGTAAACTGACCGTAAAACACTAAAACAAGCACTCAAAAGCGATTCACCTCTGTGTCAGTCCTTCACATCAGATCTACATTCGATTTAAAGATATTTTAAACCTGTTATATCGTTAGCAAATCACTATCTTACCGCAAGTGCGTCTCTCTCATGTAGCCCACGTGTCTCTAACTCCATTCCCGCGCTTGTCAAAAAAAAAAAAAAAAAAAAAAAAACGACCGCTCACGTTACTTAAAACACCAGGGTGGGACTTGATTTACATAAACCAATAAAATAATCAAACATCTAACTTGATGGTTAAAGCCACGTTTTCCACATATACACATCAATCAAACTTGTATGTCATGCACGCGCGTTCTAAAGGAACAAATAACATATCAAGATGAATGGTTAATTCAAATTTTATCTCTTATAGATACAAAATACAATGAAACAACCCATTAAAAGAATATTGTACTGGGTTACAATGTTTTGGGTTCATAGTTGAAAAAGCATTTGAGTTTTATGCAGATTTAATTTATAGCTGGAATATGAACCAAATTATTTAAAAAGAGATAATAATTTGGGCAAACTTGCATTAGGACAGCTAAATGTCACGAGTATGTCGTCTGCATATGCACATATCTTATATCGTCTGTCTACTATTAATACCAGTGTTATATCCTTGTCTTCTCTGATTGCCTGCACCATGAAGAGGGCTAAAAAGAGTGGGAATGAGGGGGCATCTCTGTCGACATCCCCTTTCAAGAAATTGTTTTGGATAGTCCCATTTATTTAGAAGTTATTTAGAAGATCTAATTTCCTAGTCATCAAAACCAAAGCTTGAGCATTGGTGTTATTGTTTCCCTGAGGGTTTTATACCATTCTAATGGGTACCACTGAAAATAGTCCTCGTCGGCTTTGTTTCGCCCAATTCGACATGTTGTTGAATCGGCGTCGGGGAAAGAGAGAACTCTGATTGGCTGTTCAGCTTAGTGAAAGAGTCAGTGCACGAGAATTAAAGCAAAACAGCAATCAAAGAAGTCAAAACAGTAAAAATAGAAGGCTGTTCTTGTGTTACGTCATCTTACCTGAGTGTTCCTTGGCGAATATTTCAATATCAACATGTGCATAGTGGAATAAAGAAAGCATTCAGCAGGATTGATATTCAAAATGGTAAGCATTCGCTGCTTTGTTTACTGGCAGCCCATTCTCACCCCCAAGGCGTCACTTAACTGACGCCTTGGGAAGCATTTGGACATGCTTCAATATCTGACGCTTTATGCCTAGTTCACACTACATGATTTTAAAATGTCGGGCTGAACTGTGCAGTTTACACTACATGACTTGCTCTCAGTAAAATCATGAGTGTTCAAGTTGTTTAGCTGTTCACACCACACAACACAACGTGATTGATCCACAACAGGAGGTAACTCACTACACGAGTTAACAACGCACTACGTAGAGATACAACCACGATCGGATGATAAGAGCATATAATTTGTGACTCAATGAGAGCTGTTTCAGTACTATAATACGGTCTAAATCCTGAAAATAATCAAACAAATAACGAGTTGACAACAACACGATTCTATCTGGTCTAGAAACCATGTTTTGTAACGAAAAACCACGCAATAAAACGAACCAGAAATGACGCGAAACTGCAGAGAAGAACACAACACGCGAATATGGACGTCAGACAGAAACTAGTGCTGCACACTGTTTGCTCGACGATATGCTCTGAGAAAAAAAAATGCAAAGAAAAAGTAAGATTTACCTGGTGTCCTCAACCCATGCGTTGCTATGATTGGCTGTACTCATGACATCACTGAGATTGAGTCGCGCGACTGCGCGAGATATCTAGCATGCTAGATATTTTTCTGAGCTCGGTGACCTGTCTGCGAGCTGTCTGCGAGCTGTCTTTGATGCGTTGTTGGATCTTTCACACTAACTGATTGGCGAGCGTTAATCGTCCGCTAATCGCCCGCGATTTGCACGCGATAACACCCTGACTTGTCGGCGACTCAACGATTTGCAAATCGGGCTTAAATCGGGCTTAAAATCACGTAGTGTGAACTAGGCTTAAGGCGCCCTTTAGCGTCAGTTAGATGACGCCCTAGGATCGCGTGTACCCTACCCCCACCCCAGACCTAAACCTAACCGCGTCCTCTAACTGACGCTTTCCTTTAGCGTCAGTTAGATGACGCCGTAGGATCGCGTCATGTAAGTGACGCTAATGGCTCTTTCAGACTGCACGATTTTCAAAGTAGTCAGGTCGCTGCTCTTTTCACACTGCATGACTATCTTGGCCAGCATTCAGTCGCTGCTGTGTTCACACTGGACGATGGATCGGCGACAGAAGGTTTCACACTGCATGACTTTAGAAAAATCGCCGACAGACTCTGTCTAGCACGCTGCACGCAAACTACATTTCACAACAAACACGCGTGAGATATGAAAAGGAAACAACGCGCGACACCACACGTGCAAGACCGGAGTTCTCACGTGAGATTTTTTTTTTCGACCCGGTTGTGGTACAGCTGGTGAAACAGACACGAGTGCTCCTGCCAAATTTCTACTAATTTTTCTTCCATTTATTGTGTCCAAATAGACCGAGAAGAAGCTTTTTTTGTTGAAACAATGCCATATCATGTTGATATGTGATCTATAACTCCTCCCCGAACTCCCTGCTGCTCTGTATCTTGCTCTCTCACTGGCTGCCGGTGATCGCCGATGTAGTTTTCAGTCAAAACACTTTTTGAATCGCCGACAGGTCCAGATATTTAGCATGCCAAATATCTCACGGGCGTCGGCGACTCGTCGGTGATTCTCTCAGTTCGCGTCTTTGTTCATTCACACTGCGTGATTGTCACTCGCGTGAACGAGCGCCGATTTGCCTGTGATTTCGGGCATTTGTCGGCGATTTCTCAAAACCTGTCGGCGAGCCAAAATCGTGGCTAAAATCATGCAGTCTGAACTCGGCATAAAGGGCGCCTAAAACGTCAAATATTGAAGCATGGTCAAAGGTGACGCCTTGGGGTGAGAATGCGTTGTTACTGCAGCCGGCAGCGTCGTTTTCCTTTTTGAATGACAAATATATAGAGTGACATATCCGCAGAAATAGACAGTTGGCTCATTAAACACAGGCGCAGAACGCACATTCTAGCTGACAATCGCCTGTAGTTCTCTCGGTGTGTTCATGTGCAGCTTTTTACCCCAACAAAAGCGGACGAGGCAACAACACAGTCGGCTTTCATCAGTGCTTGTCGGCGTCGGCTTGGTGTGTTCTGGGCTTTAAAGACTTTTTACATAATTTACCTCAAAACTCACTTTCATGTTTAAAAGCCTTCTGTTTGTGATCCGATGTAGATTCTGATCACCGTATAAGGTAGAAATATTACCGACGCAAAAGACACTAACCATTACCATAGTAAACATTAAATGAACGCTTGAAGAAAACAGACAAATCATAATGGCTATCACAATGATGTTTTTATTTTATCTGTCAGTAGCCTATGTCTATACCGGACTACCATAAAATAAAGCTTTTTTTTTTTTTTTTGGAAGCTTCCTTTATTTCTCATACTGAACATATCTAGCATACTGGGAGAAAGTGCTAAAACACTTCAGGTTGTATTTTTGGTGACATTTTTGTAGAAATGATCATTCTTTCTAAATGTGATATGTCCTGTAACTACCAAATAATCAGAAACAATAAAGTGAGAAAGTGTGTCCTCTTTCTTTTGTCAAATAGACGATAAACCACTTTATTTCTGTGTGACTAAATTGCAATTTTGACACAAATTAATTCATTATGATCAGTGTATCACTTTTTATTGTAAACCTGGTAAACAACATTGATTCTTGGGTTTTAAATATTTACGGTAAACAAAAAAAAAAAAAAAAAAAGCCAGCAAACGGTCGCTTTTATTAAGTTTGTATTGTGATCATGCTGTTTCCAGTAATTTATTTTTTTATTTATTATATTTATTTACTTAACCAGACAACCGATGCTGTGTACATAGGGCATATAGCGTAAAGCTAGTTTGCGGGCCGCGTCCCTGATGAGTTTTCTGATAAAACTTTCATTTATTTGTGACAAGATGGGTTAGTGTGACGTTGTTCCAGAGAGGCATGTTACAGGTATGTTTTAGTGAAGCGCAACAGAGCCTCTGGCCCGACACTGGGAACGCAGCAGATTTTGGGCCCGGGGCTTTTAGCCCTGCACGGCCTGTTTAAATCTCTGGCCCAACAGTGGAAACGCAGCTAATGGTGTCTAAATGGTATATTAGAACCTCTTTAAAGGGTACCGGCCTTTGTAGACTACATTTTTTCTGAGAGTGTATGGTGTCACAGTTTAATGATGATCAAAAATACAGGACAGCAGAACAGGCCAGTAGCACCACGAGATCCAGGGGGTGGAGTCGGATCCAGATCTGAGTGGTGGAGTTGGGTAGGTTTAGGGGTGGGTTTAGGGATCAGGGGGTGGAGCCGGGTGGGTTTAGCAATACGTAAGGTGGGAGGAGTTGGATCTGGATCCGACTCCTCCCCATGGATTTCATGTTCTGTAGTGATAACCATCTCGAACAGGCAGCAACACACATTATTTACAACGGAGATAAGACAAAGACTGACTTAACAAACGGAACAAGCGAATATGACAATGATTGACGAAACACAGGTGATAGTTAACAATGATTGACTAAACACAGCTGATACAGTGATTCACTAAACACAGGTGATACAGTGCAGGTGCCGTGACGTGGTGACAGGCAGACAAGTCCAAATGAAAAGAAACTAAACCGAACACCACTGTGACAGTAGGATGGTTAAAACTACAGTGTTTAATGCGTTTAATTTATGAACATACCTGTGCTAATATCTCTACAGTGAGTGACAGCTCAAAGAGGTCAGCTGTGGGTTTGTTCAGGTGCAAGAGAAAAAAACTGCTTCCTCACCCCACCCCTGTTAACTGGTTACTCAGTCTAAGAGACTATTCAGGAAGGAATACGTTAAGTAGTAGAGATACTTGTTGAACACACTAGAATGGCTATTAAAAACATTTGGCACAGGTAAGCTAACCCATCCTTATATCATTCGTTTTATTTTTTAGATATCTTATAATGTTATTTGTGTTGTTTACATACAACTTCTTATAAACTATGACAGAGGTCTTTAACTCTGCTCCTGGCGACACACTGTAAAGTTTATTTCCAACCTGCTTCAACACACCTGCCTGTGTATTTTCAAGCGATCCTGGAGAGCTTTATTATCTTCTTCAGGCGATTAGGTTGAAGATCTCTCAGCTACAGTAACTTATTATGGAGTAGTTGATGTTATTTGAATACAATGGTCAAAATCAGATTAGATCATTTGACTGCAGCTGAGATAAGCGTTGAATGGTGCCGAAGTGATGACGTCACTTTGTAGGACAACTCGGAAGCTAGCGGCGCATGGGTTCCCTCGATCTAAAAACTATGCATTTTCCCCATAGACCTTTGTAAAATCGCAAAAAATAAGATTTGTGTTTATACACGTTTTGTGTAAGGGTCACAACCCTTTGTTACACCCCTACAACCAATCAGAGCAATGCAGTAAGTCAACTACTTTGCATATCACAGTTGTCAACTACAGAACTTATTTATTTTAGAAGTAAAATAACGAGTATTGCTTTTTTCACTTGATCCTCCATGAGTGTGACCAAAGGAGAAACCACAACACTTAACCACAAGTTACACTTAAACAAGTTACACTTAAACCACAAGTTACACTTTTGCCGAATCATGTAGGAAGGACGGCAAAAATATTTTTACGATCAACAAATGCCTTGATTGCAGTTTTCGGTTCGTCTATTAAAATTAATGCGCAGTCGTTTTATTTTACAACAGACGTGACAGAGGAATCTATAGTACATCTCAATTCTCCAGCTGCAGTCATCTCTGAGGGAAAACAGTTAAGCGCTCTTTGATAACGTGATGATTACGTCCCTGCAGATCATCTGTCCATCATCTTATAAAGCCCGCCCTGGCAATTTGATTGGCCCGACCATTTTTTGACTGATCATAATTACTCCTCAATGGATCGAGTCCAGACCGAACTTCCCGACCAAAAAATGTTGTTCAGGCTGGCATCCAGGCTAACTATTTCCTAATGTGATGGACAAATAGCTTACATCATATTCTTCGGAATCGCGGCAAAAAAGTCATACAGGAACATTTCTTCTGCAATCTACGAAGAAATGACTCTTATGAGATAGTTCCTTTAATAAATTGTTCGGAATAGTTTCACACGTTGAACTTCTGCGTTTTCTCGCCCCTCCAGGCCATGATTTGGAAATCCTATGCTATTTGAATCCAACTGAAGAATCATTCAATTAACCAATTCTCTGAATCAGTCAAAGAATGCAACTTACTGCAAGCTATCTTTAAGTAAAGTCCGTGTCAACATTTCTGACAAAAGCTGTGAACTTAAAGTTCATGAAACTTAAATCAGTATCATAACTGATGTAACATGTAAATATAGTTAAAGATTTGCAACAGTTATTTTTGTGATAAATCATTAAATTTTAATAAAATATTCTGTTGTTTCACTGTGAGACTAATTTTGACCTGTTTCTCTTTTGTTTTTCTCTATGCAGTTTGGCTCAGGATAGATGTCCATGTATTCATCAATTTAAAACGGCATTTTTTCTGCTGCTTACATTGACATTCTTATTGCTTGCCGTTGCTTACGCCTCTGATTTCACTTTGGACACAATTACGTTCCCTAAAACATGGTTTACTAAAATCATGAATCAGACTCACTATAAGGTAAATGACAGCATTTGGGCCGATCATAATCAAAAAGATACATTAGCGCATTTGCCCAATCAGCAAATACAACAAAGAGGTTCAACAATTAGTTATCATATAGCTCATCCAAGCAACTATCATTACATTCTGGATGAACCTGATAAATGTCAGCAGAGTCCGTTCCTGGTCTTGATGGTCCCTGTGGCGCCCCATCAGGTAGAAGCTCGAAACGCCATCCGGAGCACGTGGGGGAATGAGAGCACAGTCCAAGGAAACGCAGTGATGACTCTCTTCTTGGTGGGTTTGACTGGAGGATCCGACTCTGAAAAAGCTCAACAGCAGCTGGAGGAAGAGAGCCGACAACACAGAGACTTACTGCAGAGCAACTTTGTGGACTCGTACTACAACCTGACCATAAAGACGATGGTGATCATGGACTGGTTGGCCACTCGTTGCCCTCAAGCCAGTTTCAGTATGAAGGTCGATTCGGACATGTACTTAAACCTGGAAAACCTGGTTACTCTTCTATTGGCACCCAACACACCCAGACAGAACTACATCACTGGAATGGTAATGTGGAACCGGCCTGTCATTAGAGACACAAACTCAAAATGGTACGTGTCAGAGGAGTCGTACCCCGAACCAATTTACCCCACTTACCTGCTGGGAATGGGATATGTTTTCTCCAATGACCTGCCAGAAAAAATAGTTGAGGCTTCCAAGGAAATAAAGCCCTTCAACATAGAAGACGCATATGTGGGGGCTTGTGTGAAACATTTGGGTTTTGCACCCTCATCCCCCCCTGACCCTTCACAGTTCAGAGCCTATCTGGGACAATATAAACGAGAGGATTTTCTCAGGGTCATTACAACAATCCTGGGATCCCCACAGCAGCTAATAGACATCTGGAAGGACCTAAAGAGACCCACATAAAAGTATCTTAAACTTTCATAAAAGTATAATTTGGGATACATGAAAGTATTTCAAAAGTCCCTGTCTGGGATGGAAGCACAAACAAACAAAATGAGAATCACAGATTTCTGATTACAAAGACATGAAACATGGTGGATGTTTATTTAAGAACTTTTTTTTACGCTCGAGATCGTTTGAGGATATGTTATACACAAATAATATGTTCTTGAAGAGGAACTTACGGTCTTGATAACTTCTGTTATTGGGGAAGTGGGTTTTAAAGGGGGGGGGGGGGGGGGTTAAAATGGGGGAAGAAGTAAGTATCTTATTGGTCAGTTTGCACGTCTCTCGTTTGGGTTAAAGACAGATGGTCAGGGAAAGGATAAAACAAGACTGTAACTGTTGCTCTGTCTCTTTTATTCTCTGGGTCCCTTTCTTGGGTCTCTCTCTCTACAATTAATAGTATAAGTTATCACTATCTCATACATCTATTTTGTAACTATTTTAAGTGTAAACACATTTTGTCATTAAATCTTTTCGATTACAAAGGATGTGTTAACTAGTTTTGATTTGGTATTGACTTTGAATTGCTACATATTGCAATACAATAGTAATCAATTCATTCATTACTATAGGAGAGGAAGATTTTTTTAAACTAGTTAAATCGACAACAGTTATATAAGACCCTATACCAACTAAGCTAATGAAAGAGATGCTTCCAGAGGTCAAAGATCCTCTTTTTAATATCATTAATTCATCTTTGTCATTAGGATACTAACCAAAAAGTTAAGCAGGCTATGATTAAACACTTGTTAAAAAAAAAAAAACACAACTTGATCCTACAGAATTAGTCAATTACTGGCCGACCTCGAATCTACATTTTATGTCAAAGATACTAGAAAAGGAGGTATCTTCACGACTGTGTTCCTTTTTAGGAAGAAATTATATCTGGGAGGATTTTCAGTCAGGATTTAGGCCGTACCATAGTACTGAGACACAAATGAGTCACAAATGATTTGCTCTTATCATCTGATCATGGTTATACTGTAGGTAGTAGAATGTCGAAAGTGACTATCAAAGTAAAGTGTAACCTATTGTTGAGTATTAAGTGTCCCGGATTTAGCAAGCCAGAAGCCACAGTGGGTGACAGAAACTCCATCAGGTGACAGAATGAAGAGGAATAAACCTTGGGATAAGCCAGGCTCAGTCACTTCTGGCCAACGAACGAACGAACAGTGTATGATTATGATTCAGGCTGCATTACAGGTCAGAAGTCAGATTGGATCAGAACATTTCACTCAGTTCCCAAAAATCGGATTAATCACGTCGGTATGGAGACAGGTTTTTTGAGGATTTGTGCCACAGGTTGTCGTGTCGATGAGACTTTCACAGGGGAGAGTCTAGTTGACACATTCTCTGTTGACCCTTCAGAGCTGCGTTGTGGTCGTGTCAAGGCGCAGGTCCTTCGTCTGATCTGGATACGGCCCGGATCCGGCTGACTACGTCATGCGTTGTGGTCGTGTCCAGGCGCAGGTCCTCCATCTGATCTGGTTCCGGCTGACTACATTATGCGTTGTGGTCGTGTCTAGGCGCAGGTCCTCCGTCTGATCTGGATACGGCCTGGATCCGGCTGACTACATCATGCGTTGTGATCATGTCTAGGCGCAGGTCCTCCGTCAGATCTGGATACGGCCCGGATCCGGCTGACTACATCATGTGTTGTGGCTGTGTCTAACATCCATCAAGTGTTATTCTAGGTTTCTACGTGCTTAGGTTTTTGGGTAACACTTTACAATACGGGTGCACTAATGTGCATTAATTCATGCTTAACTAAATGCACAGATAATCATGAGTTAATGTATAACTCATGAAGAACTAAACCATTAATTGATGATTACTGTATCAGCAACTAATAAAGAGTCAATATGATTAATAGATTAACTAATACATGAATTGCTATTAATTCAATCTGTCATTGTTTATTAATTCCTTAACATATTTTATTAACTAATAGAGTAAATTAATGTATTAATTACCACAATTAGTCAAAGCTATGCACTTCAACTTCCAGTTGTCTGCTTTAATTAATCATTAGCTAATGATTTGCAAAGGTATCATTATGTTATGACTTTACTTGTTGGGGCACATCATTATTAACTAGTCATTTAGTAATTGTAGTAATTTGCACATGAATTTGCACTAACAATGAAGTAATTAATCATGTATTAATGCATATTAGTGTACCGGTCATATTATCTGGAAGTTGAAATAAAAGGCTTTGGCTCATTCTGGTAATTAACATATTAATTAATACTATTAGTTTAAAAATGAGTTATTATGGAATTAATCCACAATTACATATTTAATTAATAACAATTCATGTATGAACTAATACATCAACCTTACAGGCTCTTAATTAGTTCCTAATGTGGTAATCATTAATGAATAGCTTAAATAATCATTAGTTTCACATTAATTCAGTATTATCTGTGCATTAGTTAAGCATGAATTAATGCTTATTAGTAGACCCGTATTGTAAAGTGTTACTGGTTTTTGTCTATTCAGTTAATATTGTGATTGGTAAGTTTCGTTGGGGTGCAAAGAAATATAGAGCAAAGTATCATCAGTAAAAACAGTAAAAACTAACTCCATGCTTCCGGCGTCATCCTGGTTCCAGAATCTCTGTGACCAACGAAAGTTTGCGATTCTCGCACATTTTGTTTATCAAGAGAATCTTCACAAACGAACACAACTTTCGTGAACTTTAAAGCCTAAACACAATCGTCAGAAATAAAAAGCTTAAAAACATATCTTTTTACTCCATCCCTGTCTCAATAGACTGCCTCAAGATAATGCCTTTTCAAAAAAAAAAAAAAAAAAAAAAAAAAAAAGATAATGCCTTTTCTAAAAAGACATAGCTCCATCAAGTGGTCACAAACAAGAACAAAACAACATGAAATGGGGCCTCCTGTGAAACACAAGCATAACGATTTTTTCCTCGTGGTTTATAAATGATTTAAAAAGGAATTTGTCCTGCACACTCAGTTAGTGAAAATCTACATGACAAATGTTGGTATTTACAAGGAGGCGACTTCCGTTGGATAGAGGTTTACTTTTTGTACAGAAAATATCTTCATGGTTCATTTTTAGACATACATGTTTAAATGCTGCCCCCTGCTGGTGACATTATGAGTTAGGCCTATTGAAAGTCAGATCATTGAATCCCCAAAGCTGTTTATAGGCAGTTTAAATGATTTTTTCTAATTAATTAAATTAATGGGCCATAGATAGAGCACTGATTATGTGAAGCTTTTTATTATTTTAACAGAAACATTTTCATACATGACAAGTTGCACTCTTAAGAAAAATGGTTGTAAACAGTACCAAATTAATTTTTTTTTCGGCTTATAACAATAGCAGAACCCTTTTTGGTGCCAAATAGAACCATTTTTATGAGGTTCCATAAAGAACCACGCTTTAAAAAGTGACCTAAGGTTGTGATAACTAACCTTTTCAATGATATTTATTTTCATTAATATGAGTATATTAGCATCTTCATAATATTAATATCACTTTTATTCTTTATACAGTATTTATTAATATTGTTTTTTTAGCCATCTATCTGCCATGGTCTTATATCTTGTTGCCTCTATTTGGGTTTTACGTTTAAAAAAAACAGCAGGTTGTGTCAATTTGGTACTTATATTTTTTATTGACATGGCAGATTGTAGCAAAAAGGACAGTGCTCTTACAACAGAGGTTAGCAAGAACAATTGACATTGAACACAATGTAATGAAGACCAAGTTCCAGTGAAATATCTACACAATCCCCTATGTTGTCTTTACGTCCTTCATTTAATTATTCAATTCTTATTATTATGCGTGTATTCTGAGTGGCAGTTTCTCTCTACAGATAATGAGGTTATGATATGTGACGGCATCTGAAACACACAACAGAGTTAAGAGTTGCATTGTGTCTCTTCCAGTTGATTAAAAACAATTAGTAATATATATATATATATATATATATATATATATATATACACACACACACACACACACACACACACACACACACACATACTGTATGTATAAACATGAAATGTGATCAAAGGGTAACCAGCAGCACAACTGAAGAGAACTAAACTGATCTTAGACCTGAAGATGAAATATTTACCCAGAGGCCTTTTCACTCTCCACAACTGACAAGCAGCAGGAGGGGCTAGAGATTTCCATAAAGCCTGTGGGTTCCCATGGCAAGCGATGAGGACGTGTACATTGGGGCTGTGGGAACGAAGGTAACCCTGAGGTCGCAGGCTGAGGGGTGGGAGGGGGCCCGTACTCCTGGCAGTGTCATCATCATCAGCTGTGTGCTCATGGACAGTGCGTACAGTCCTTTAGCAGGATCACACACACATGCAATGCTGTATTGATAATCATCCACGCCACTCTCACAAGCCCTGAAGGAGTGTGAACAAACACAGCTGTTCTCTGATGCCTCAGTAAAGTCCTGCTGCTGCTGCTACACACATCGGCTTCAAATCTTTATACTGGAAACTGAAATCAGTACTGCAGTACACAAAGTCTTCAATATAAAATATAGACTATTATGTCAATAGCAAACTACAAAAGATACAAAATTGCAAAGCTAATAAAATTATTATTAAACATTATTAGGCAGGTCAATATCTTTATCATATCTTTTCTCCAGGCACAAATTTAAATTCCAAACAAAGTCGATTGAATTACTATGATTGCATATAATCATTTATAAGTGAGGCGGCTCATTAAAGGTTCTCAGATATGAACGTTTGTGAAAGTTCACGACTGTGCTCCTGATACGAGATATCATTCTGTTGGATCGGGTGTTAAAACAGGAATGGGGGAAACTCTCCAGAGATGTTACTAGCTGTGTTTAGATGCGTGGGAAAGTGTGTATGTGTTTGTGAAGATAACGCACCGAGTAGTTTGTGAGAAGCATGCGAGTGTGATAAAATAAGAGAGAGAGAGAGAGTATGTGAATGTGTTAGATCCGTTTGCTGTTTTAGCCAGGTGGTTCTATCATTACACATGCTCTTCTATTAATACAGCAGAGGGAAGACGCGGTCAGACATCCATGTATTAAACTGAACGCAGACAGACGGGTAAACAGAGAGAGTGAGATGGGTTCAAAAACAGAAAAATTGAGTGAAAATGAGTACAAGAACAGGAATGTGAGACATTTGAGCTATTTTAAAGATACCAACAATATTCAAAACAAAGTAAACAAACCATCCAGCAGCCGAGTTGGATGAATGCAATTTTTAGTTAATTTATGCATACACTGATTTTTTTTGTAATTTTGGTAACACTTTACAATAAGGTTCATTAGTTAACATTAGTAAACTACATTAGTTAACATGTATAATATGTGAACAATACTTCTTCAGCATTTATTAATAATCTTAGTTAATATTAATTCCAACATTTACTAATACGTTATTAAAATCAAAGGTTGTATTTGTTAACATTAGTTAATGGACTGTGAACTAACATGAACGCACAATGAACAGCTGTATTTGTATTAACTAACATTAACAAAGATTAATAAACACTAACTAATGCATTGCTCATCGTTAGTTCATGTTAGTTAATGCATTTACTAATGTTAACTAATGAACCTTATTGTAAAGTGTTACCGTAATTTTTGTAAAAAAAAAAAAAACAACTACTTTTGGAAGAAGGATTGATTATGTATTTGAATTTGTGTTCATTTTTAACTGAAAAAGTTACAAAGTGTACCTTTAAATTGAATTACAATAATTACCTCCCACAACGTAGTTCTTTTTAACTGAAAATGAACTGATTTAGCATCTGACATATGATGAACAATGTTGCTGCATTATGCTTTATGAAAAAAAGTGTGTATTATGACAAAATAACGTGCCTTTTTTTACAATGTACAGAATCGAAGTCTGTGATACTGAAAATCACTCTCATAGAAACTCTCTCTCTCTCTCTCTCTCTCTCTCTCTCTCTCTCTCTCTCTCTCTCTCTCTCTCTCTCTCTCTCTCTCTCTGTGTGTGTGTGGTTTACTGTATGTATAAGGACAAAATGTCCCTACAAAAGAGCAATATCCAAAATCCTTTTCAATGTAGGGGAATTTGTTGGTTATAAACCGCTAATAAAATCAAACTAAATGATGTGTTTTGAAAATGTAAAAATGCTGAAGGTTTTCTGTGATGGTTAGGTTTTGGTTAAGGAGAATATGCAGTTTGTACATTATAAAAATCCGTATGGCTATGGAAAGTTCCATAGAAAACCCAATGATTGTGTGTGTATGTGTGTGTGTGTACTGCAGCATTTTGGCTGTTTGTTTGTCTTTCTCTTCTATCTGATAAATAAAGTAAACGTAAAGGAGAAGAACGTGGAAAGGAAGCTGTGGGGTGCTGAAGAAAATTGTGGGAAAGGAATGAAAGGCAATAACGAGAATTAAAATAGAAAAGGTACAAATTAATTTATTTTTAAAAAGATTGAATGAATAAGGAATAAAACAGCGAGAGGGGAAGCGTGTGAGCTGACTAGTTGGTTTCTAACAAGCGGAATTTGGCCAAGGACCAGACGCTGTTTAACAGGCTCCCCTGAGGAATATGAACCAACACACACACACAATGCTGCAGGCCAGATTCCATTCAGCAATTTCACTTCTTCCATGAGGAAAGGCAACGTACAACCAAACAAAAGCTGGTGGTGTGAAAAGACTTTAAGAGCAACTTACACTGTATCCAGCTTTACACATTGCTAACTAGCATTAGCGATGTTTACTTACCACAGTGGCTATACGAAAAACGAGACAACACCACATTTGTCTTGTTGGTCTTAATATCTGAACTAGTTTCAAATCATGGACTGGCACTTTGTAAATGTTGAAGATATGACTCAAAATGTTAGCTTCAGTTCTGCTGCATCTGAGAGGGGAAATGGGATGAGTCAGGTTTGGAAGAAAGGAGAGGAGGAGAGAGAGCGAGGGATTACACAGGGTAAAGTCATTTCCGTACACTGAGAGGTCTGCTGAGGTCAACGAATTCAACACTGTTCCTGAACGTTTAATACCACAGTCAACCTAAAGAGAGAAAGTGGGAGACACATTGCGCCTAAAAACAGTTTGAGACATTTCATGAAGTCACACAAACACACACACTTACATTTCTTAATATAGCTGACGCTTTTATCCAAAGCTACAATTGCTATTATGTCAGAGGTCGCACACCTCTGGAGCAACTAGCTATGGTATACGATGTTAAAAATCGGTCGAGACGGTAGGGAAGTTTTAAAAAACTCATCCCGCCCCTCCACACACACCCCCCTCCCCTCTGTGCTACCTGATCCGTGACGTATGTCACGTTTGAGTTCACGTCAACGCAAGATTAGCAACACATGAAATGTTCTAAACTCCCCACCACCATTATAATACTATTAGTATTGCTAAGGTTTTCAGTAATTGTTATTGCAGCACGCAGCGCATCTTGTTCAAATTCCGATCGGCTCGAACAGAAACCTTGAACAAGAAATATAATTACTTTGAACCGCGATCGGCGATGCTAAACGGCTAACATGAACAATGCCGACCGGCAGCATGAGCAAGTTGTCAAACTGATAAAAAGCCACGTAACACGTCACACCATAAAAGAATAAATAAATGTTTACCTGCTCAACAAAAAGTCATCCGTGTCAGCGTCGTTTTCAGCCCCAGATCTCCCTGAAGCTTTCTCCAATGGTCAATGAAGGACGCTATATTTATATCCTACTTAGAGTCCGGCGTTCTTCACATTTCTTTTTAATCTCTGATCTTTCCTCCACAGACTTTCTCTTGCGTCCAAACTTTACAGTAGAGGCAAGCAGGGGCCGCTTGCTGTTGTCGTTTATATTTTTATCCATTGCTTTATCCATTGCTGATCTGACGCTACTAGCAAGCATAGACAGTCTGTCAGCTGTTTGCTCACGCACGGAGGGGGGCGGGTGCGGTTGGATTGGAGACGCGAGCGCCAGGCGGAGTTTCAAGTGGAGCTGGTGATTGGATGAGAGCAGTTGACCAATATAAGCTGTGCGGCCGCACAGCTTACATTGGTCAACTTTTCTGCGGCTGTACAGCCAATAGAGTGAATGGATTTTTTTCGTTCTTTTTTCTATTCATATTGTTAGGATTGTACTATATAACCATAACCAGTATCTAAACGAGTATATTAATAATGAACAAACTTTGAAATCGTATACCCTAGCTTTAAGTGTCTTGCTCAGGGACACATTGGTGTTTCAGAGTGGATTCGAACCTGTGTCTCTCACACCAAAGGCATGTGTCTTATCCACTGTGCCATCACCACCTCTTCACCATGTTATTTTGGACTTTATTCATCAAAACTATCCTGAAAAAAATGTTTCATGTTTTTCACAAAAATATTAAGCAGCAACTGTTTAAAACATTGATTATATTAATAAAAATAAAAATAATACACGTTTCTAGAGCAGAAAATGGTCATATCAGACTGATTTCTGAAGGATCACAATCTTTGATCACAAGAATAAATTACATTTTAAAATATATTCAAACACAAAACAGTTATTTTCAATTGTAATAATATTTTAAAATATTACTATTTTTGCTGTATTTTTTTATCAAATAAATGCAGCTTTGGTAAAAAAAATTAAATAAGAGACTTCTTTAAAAAAAAAAAACTGCAAAAAACTTTTACTGGAAACCTATTTATTTGGCCTTTTCGGAATAATTTCAATCATATTAAGGGTTTGATGACCTGATCTTTGTTCTTTGGTTGGTTGTATAATTGCTAGTTGCAGTACAAGGGCTGTAATACTTCTCAGTAATGCAATCCATTCCCACTCTGCCACAGCTAACTAAACTCAAAATAACAGGCTATGGGGTTTGGATATCTTGGAGTGTGCGAGTGCTCCACGTTTGCATGTGAGCAGGTTCATGACGCACGCATAAACTGTGAGGAAAATTTATAATCACTGCATCCTTTTCCCAAAGGGTAGTTCAAAAGTTCACCACACGTATTCACTAAGCAGCAGATCCGCTTTTAACACATAACAATACACTCATACTCAGGCTAATCTTGCTCTAGGAATAAGAGCCGAGTTTCATGTCGAAATGTCATCTCAGGTCTCTGCTACGCTATCTCACGACCAAATCTTGCCACGCTATCTCACTACCAATTCGTACGAATTCGTACGAGTGATTCAAAAGTGGCTAATTCGTACTAATTCATACGACCTCACTCGTAGGAATTTGTACGATTTGTCTAAACCCACGTGACTGTTATGTTTAGGGGCGGGGTCAGGGGTAGGTCATTCGTATGAATTCATACGAATTGGCTAATTCGTAAAATACGATTTAGCAAAATCGTACTAATTCGTACGAGTGAGGTCGTACGAATTGTTACGAATTAGCCACCTCGTAAACTTCGTACGATGAATTCGCTCAGGTACAAACAGAGCGGCGTCGAGCTAGCCGACTCTCAGGGCTAAAGCTAAAAATCCCCGCTAAGAATAGCCTAAAAACTCACAAATCCAAACTGTGCACATCACTCACCAAGTTTTAGTGCTCAGTTTAGCCGACTTAAAATCAACGCTGAATCAACATGCACCAATGCAAATTTTTTCTAAATGTCATAATCATTTGTTAACAAACAAGTATTCATTATTTTCAATGAGCTCACTGTTTCTGCATTTAATTATTATTGTTTAAATTAATACCTTTTTGCAAACTGTGATTTCTGAAATAGCCTACATAACTTAGTTACCTCTGATAACAGATCACTCCAAATTGTCACATGAACTCATGCATATTCTGTAAAGCTGCTTTGAAATTATGTGTGACAAGTTCAAGTCCTGGGTGAGCATTTGGCATTGCGCAACTAAATAGTGTGTCGGTGCTACTTTAGGTGAATGTCGGAAGTGTAATGTGACACCATTGATGATTTCACAAGACAGCAGCTCTAAATAGCCTAGCTGTTTCCACCTTAAAACTGCATGTGCATCTAAATGTCAGATATTTGAACTTAAAGTAGCCTAATCCTCCAAGTATAAAGGCCAAGAATTATAACAATAAAGACATGCCTTAAATTCAACTTTACGCACGATAACGTCCTGTCATCTGCCGCTTAAAAGGAATACTGCACCAAAGATTAAAATTCAGTGATGAATCCTAAAACAAGCTATTAGCATAACAATACCACGAAATGGATGGAATAAATAATGAACAGCCAGTTGACTCACTGTTATTGTTGATGAATAACAATGTTCTCAATTTGAACAGACAACGTATCAAAAAAGCAGCAGGGAAGACATTAAAGAACTAGCTTGTCAAATCCAGTTGAGCACAATGTGTAAACTATAGCCAGAAACACTGAGACGTTATAGCGTGCAATTATTTTATTGCAGTGCTTAGTTTTATCAAAAGGTAAACTCATGTTTTGAAAGCAGTTCTGCTTATGCTCTACACTCACACCCATATCTTTCTCCCTCTCCTTATCTTCCTCACTGTGTGAACTGATGCTGCCATCACCAACACATCCTCATTAGCATCAGCCACGGGAGCTGATGAAGGCCCTGCTGCCGACAACATATCTTTATCATTGAAGGGCCTGTTTCTTTTTTTCACACAATTTCTCAGCACCTCCCTTGTGTTTCTTCCCTATCTCTGACTATTTTGACAGATCATATTGCACACCAAAAGTTGTGATTGGACCAGCCCAGTGTCAATCAAGAAACGAACCAATGGGCCGCTGATCTACGTGTTTCTTGAGCCGGTCTGTCAGAAAAACAAACAAACAAACAAACGCATTATGCCTGCACAAAGACCCCAGCACTGTCAATAAAGCAAAACAAAATGAATAGGTCACCGATGTACATGTTGTATGAGCCATTGAAAAAAAATGGCATGATCCTCTTGCATGATCCTCTTGTTCATTAACATTGTCAGGGTCTGAATCTGGCTTGAACTCTTCCTTCCTTGAGTTGTTTCAAACCTGTATGAAGTACCAACATCCAAGACAAAGGAAGACATTTTGAAGAATGTCGGTAGCCAGACAGTGAATGAACCCCATTGAATTCCGTAGTAGGAAAAAAAAAAATATTATGGAAGTCAATGGGGTCCGTTCACTGTTTGGTTAGACATTTTTTTTTAAATATCTTCTTTTGTGTTCAGCAGAAAAAAGAAATTCATACAGGTTTGAAATCGCTTGAGGGTGAGTAAATGATGACAGAATTTACATTTGTAAGTGAACTATTCCTTTAAGCAAACTGAATCTAAGAAGCGAGAAAAAAAAACTTTACCATGGTAACAATCATGTCTACTACAAGTATTGTAACTGCTGTAAAATCATAATTAGATTATTACAAGCTTTACTATTAATAACTGCACTAAAGGTGTAGCATTTAGTAGCCTACCAGAGGTCACTCTTCCCCAGGAAGGACTCATGGGCGTTTCCATTACAGATTTGCACAAAACTTATGCAATGTTTTCCAAATGGCGATAAAAACTATTGCGAAATGACAGTGTTTGTTATGCGACGTCTTCTCTAAGTCATTCCAAAAATTATGACAATGGACTTAGGTTAATAACCTATTTCACAGCCATGCACCGCACTACACATTATTATTATTAATGTAAGGAGACGTGGTGTGTTATCCAAGCATTAATAGCCGGGAAAGACACTGAGTTCCTGGGTGTTTCTCCCTTATTTCTGCTTCCGATGTCTTGATGGCATTTCTTTGAGGTTCAGAGAGGCTATTCCTTATTGTTTTTCTTTTTTTAATAAATAACTCAATCTCGTATTATGTCCAAACGGTCGTTGCAAAACGAAAAATGAATGGTTGTTGTATTTTTAAAACGCAAAGTTGAGCACCAACATTTTAACGAATTTTAACAAAATTTTAACGAATTTACGACTTTTAGGCCCCTTCAAAACAATATTCACAAATTAATATGGGAAAAAAATGTAGATTTTACTGGTTTTCTAAGGCCAAATTAGAACCTGGATGATATTTTTTCCCGCAGTGCTGTAGGTGAGTTATTATAAATGCGTCTAAAAAATAACAAGCTAAAAACATAATCTCCGGATGCACCTTTAGAGAGAACTGCACCTTTCGGATTACATAATCAGAAGGTATTATTTTACGATTCGAATTTGTTCTTTTTAAAGTGGACATTCAAAGCTTTAGTAAAGGCTTTTGTTTCAGTTCTCGCGCTCCAGTTCACGAAGATCATATAAAGCGCGCCTGATTCTTTTATTTTATTTTACAATAGCACAACGTTTTCTTGTTATTGTGACATAACGCAAATAAAAGTAGTTGCGAATAATATATTATTATTTTCTGTATAACCAGAAATGATAGAGTATTTTAAGTTGAAATGAAAGTGTTCGGCACACACTCTTGGATAATGGTCAAAATCGAGTGTTTATTTGAGATAATCTTATAGCCCTGATTATTATTATTATTGTCCAACCTGTAGGTATGAATGAGATGTGACGAATTGCTTTGTTCCTTTTTTGGATAAAAGCGTCTTCTATGTAGCCTAACAAATGTTTTAATCTTCTAAGTCAGGTGACTGTAAAAATGCGCAAAATCCGTTTCCATTGCAGTTGCGAAAAAATCCTTTTTCGAATTGCCTGAAAAACCTCCTGCGATCGTTAAAAACTTTTTTGCGATAAACGGGAGTTTTTGCTAAACTGACGTGTTTCCATGGCATATTTCATTTCGCAATTTCAATTTGCGCAAATTGAAGGGTAATGGAAACGCAGCTGATTATAGACAGTTTATAAAGTTGTAAATTCGGATATTTTTCCACCAAAAACACATCACTTTGCTTCAGAAGGCCATCATTAATCCCATGGAGCCGCAAGTGGATTACTTTTATGAAAGATGGATTGATGCACTTTTTGAATCTTCAAAATCTCAGGTAGCCTACTATTCACTCGCTTGTAATAGCCAGGATATTTTTTAATATAAATGTGTTTGGGTGGAAGAAGAAAGTCATATGTTTTGGGGTGAGTAAATAATGGGATAATTTTCACTTTTGGTGACTAAACTCAAAAACTACGATGGCATTTTGTATCTAATAGTCTAATATTCCAATACAAACTGTACGGCACAACTGCATTATACTACATTTGTTGTGGAGTTAGCCTACGTAGTCGGTATATAGCCTAAATACTCCTTATTGCCACAGCCCGGCGACGGAGAGTTGTGTCAAGCCTGAAGAGTTTTGCTCTTGCTCCTCCTTCCTAAAACTCTGGAGGTGTTGCGCTCCTGCCATTCAGTAAAAACACCACCGTGTTCCTAAAGTTCAGACAGACGTCTGGCTGGACGCAACCTGCACGGATCGCTGCATATGTTGTGTGTCAAAGCTTGCCTTCGGGAGAAATTATTCCTGCTCAAGGGCATGACCATACAAGAGTGTTGAGCTTCATTCCGCGGTGTCTTGTGGATAAAACTACACACGCGTGCTTCACTTTTCGAAGTTTTACAGGTAAGCAGTGGAATAAGTATTTGTAGATTGCTAAATATGCCAGAATATATAAAATTAAAAATTAAGTATGGGTTACACAAAACGTTTCGGATCGTCACACTGAAAATGTTACATAGCCTATGTCTAGACAAGTAAATTAATAATTAGGAATTAATTTTATTTCTGGAACTTTTGTTTCCTTTTGTTAGGGAAACAATTTTGCCAGTGAACTTGTAAAAATGTCTGAACTTTAATCCACCAGTGTTTTTGATGGTTTCGTGAGCGTTCAATAAAGCATTAGGCTATTATGAGTTTTTTACTGGCAACTCAATATAGGCCTAGCATCGTGCAAGTCGATGATGATTGGTTGTGAATATTATTCTATTCATTTCATTATCTCGCGGCAATAGATACGACATAAACAAAACATAACGAATGCAATATCATTAGCGAGTGAATATTAGGTTTCATTTTAGGATGTGGATCTTACAGTATTCTTGTATAGGTTATTATATTATTAGTTGTAGATATTGTTTTATTTTACATTATCTGTGCGAATATGGTGGTGGGTTTTGCTGGGGCTGATATCCCTTATGGTTTTAAAGTTGTTTTTTTTTTTACCCATATACATGTCAAAAAAAAAAAAAAAACACAGTGTGCTTTTAACCACAAAGGTAGATTAAAAGTCTGTGGCTTTCACCTGAGGAGATTTCATTCAGTAGGCCTATATGACTTATCGGTCGTTTCATCTACAAAACAAAGTTCTATATAGTTTTTAAACAAATCTATATATCTCACACACACACACACACACACACACACACACACACACACACACACACACACACACACACACACACACACACACACACACTTATTACCCAAGACAAAAATCACTAGCACAATCTTGAAAACTATTGACAGATATTACTTTAGGCTACCGCCTTTTTTGTTATTAATGCAAGTTGATGTAGTTTGCACCACTATTGTATAGGATTAATATAAAATATATTATATAAGAGGGTTTGTATAAAAAAATTAAATCATTTGTACATCAACATTATTGCTAAATTATGGTAACTCGCTTGTGATAAACATGCTGTCAATGTGAAGCCTTTTTAAATCAAGCTCCTAATATTGTCCCTGCAATGTCATTAAACCTCCATCCCCTTCCTCACCCAAGCTGCTGGCATCTAAACGAATGCGTTGTAATAAGTTTAGTTGCACAGGATGGAAAGAAGATTATGCCCAGTTATTCCACCTTTTAAACCCATTGTTTTCATTGCTTCAAAGAAATCTCACAAGTTGAGGAGAAAGCTTTTTGTGGAGGACTCTATTAAGAAGTACTTTGGATCAAGGGTTGAGTGACATGCTGAGATTTTGGCCATTCATTTTAGTGATTCTGAATAGGTTTGCAAATCCTCCTCAGCTGTACGCCTCTTTCCTTTGCGCAGTGGTTGGTTAGAGGTCTGAGAGAGATGTTAAAATGGTCACAACCTTTAAATATCCACTAGATTGTCACAACAAAATATGAGGTGGTGTAGCATCTGTGAAGTTATTCAGGTTTTAGAATACACTCTTAACAAATAAGGTAGCGATACCATAGAACAACAATTTGGGGTACCTTAAAGATTGTAATAATTTTATATTTATAACAATGGATTGCAGATTAATATTTTACCATTTTGTGTCAGTTCCAAGAAAAGCAGTGGTCCTTTTAAACAATGCTTAGAGAGCATTTGTATGTGATTTCAGTTAAAGAGAATGACCTGTTTAGTTGGCTCTAAGTTCATTAAAACATCTATTTCAAAAGCTGAACTGATTTTCTTTTTTTATATACAGAATGTATAACTCAATGTTTTAACTAATTGAAAAAGCTGAATAATCATTCCAAACTTAATGATTAGCCGGCAAAATAATCGACGATTAGTCGATTAAACTTTCTAATAATCATTAGATTAATCGATTATCAAAATAATCGACGATTAGTCGATTAATCGTTCTAACAATCTTCAGATTAATCGTTAACAAAATAATCGACGATTAGTCGATTAAGCGTTCTAATAATCATTAGATTAATCGATTATCAAAATAAATCGACGATTAGTCGTTTAATCGTTCTAGCAATCTTTAGATTAATCGGTAACAAAATGGTCGATGATTAGTCGATTAATCGTTCTAATAATCATTAGATTAACCGATTATCAAAATGATCGACGATTAGTCGATTAAACGTTCTAATAATCGTTAAATCAATCGATTATCAAGATAATCGACGATTAGTCGATTGACCAGTTCCAATAATCGTTAGATTAGCGATTAATCGTTCTAATAATCGTTAGAATAATCAATTATCAAAATAATCGTTTGTTGCAGCCTTACTCTAAAGAACCTTTATTGTTGATAGTGATGAAGTTTTTAATAGTTTAACAGATTGCACAACCACATATTCTTTCTGCAACTGACCCTTTGAGCAGCAAACCCAAGTTTGTTTTGTAAAATATTGTTTATGAATGATGTCAGAGCAGACCAAGAACCCAGCTGCGAGTTAAGCCCGACCCGTCATTAGTAATGTGGGCCGCATTCCTTATATAGTTTGAGATAATATCTGTAGTAAGCATGTTAACACATTCTTTTCGCTTTGTTTTGGTCAGAGGTTGAGATTAGTTGGAAGTCTGCCAGTCATCGTTCAGTAGAGGTAAATACGGAGGGGGCACTTTGGCTACGAAAGAAGGGACGAGCGTATGAGAAAAGCAAAGACAGAGATGCAGCAAAAAGCACAAGCAAACATTCCTGACGCGGTGTCTCAGCAATTTAATTAAAGGGACTAGTGGGACGTTAGAGTGGGCATTCGGAGGTGAAGGCTTAACCCCCCTAAACAATCCCCCCCCCCCAGGCTTGGAATAATCCCAAGGGTCAGCTAATAAGTGCTCGGGTCATGCCACCATGACAACTAAATGGGGAGTATCTCAGAAAGAGCTTCCCAGTCACAGTTAATAACTGCATGATGGACGTTAAGACACACTGAGCAGGAATAAGTGTGTGCAGATGCTGAGTGAAGATCAGCCTTATGGGCTGAGAGGTAGAGTCAAGTGTCTGACATCTGAAGATTATTTAGTTAGAGAAGCACTTTGATTGTAAAGATTTGGGCTTTTGTGTCTTGACTACGACTCTGCCTGTTGTTAAAGGTCAGATGGAAACACTAGAAATGGTTTGCTTGTTGTTTGGATTATACTGATCACTCAAAATCACTAAAATCTGTTGTAGTAGCGACTGCCAAAGCATGAGCTATTTTTCTAAAACATGGGATTTGATTTTCGTTTGGTTTCTTCCTCCTTGAAGTGTTGGCTAAACAAAGGATTGCAATAGAGGAGCATTAAAGTTAACACAATGGAATAACATGAAACAGAGTCAGTGTCAGGGAGCTTAGAACAATTTAAACACCCGTCATTCAGAGGTTTGATATTTTCTGCACCTTATGTTCTTTTATCACGCATTTTGATGGTTTTATTATACTTTCGGCTACTGATTTAAACAAATTTGGCAAATTTTTAAATATTTATGTATGTTTGCAGATTCTTTACGAATATAAAAATTACAGTTGTAATCGAAATTATTCAAGCTCTTACTGTGCAGCTGAAACCTCAGTTCCTTGTCCATGTTCGTTGTTTGTGAAGGGCAATGATATCCTCTCATAACTTTCTGGACCATTCTTTTGACTTATTTCTAACATGCAGTCAAACGTGACACTAAACAAACCTAGTCAGTTCAGATATTTCATGTGTTCTAGCTCAAGCACACCTGGTGCAACTAATGAAGCCCTTGATACAGGGCTGCTTGAGACAACAAGCAACCAGCTGTGGGATTCTTTTCAAGGTTTTGAATAATTTGAGAGTGTAGAAGTCCCTGTTTACACGAGAACTCTCGCAGGTGAAAATGTAAAAATATTTTATCGGATGTGCCTTTCGTTTACACGGCGACGGCGTTTTTGGGGCTTAAAAACGCAAAAAAGTGAAACCACCCTCCAGAGAGGAAATCTTTAAAAAGCTCCCCCGCCGCGTTCCCGTGTAAACGGTAAAAACGCAAAGGTCTGCTTGATAGTGAAGGTTGTACGCAGGCGTGTGGATTTGGTGGTGTTGTAGTATGCACTCTTAGCCGCTTTGAGTGCATACTACATTGAATTTCACAGAATTTTGCGTCACCATGTGCACACAGATTTCACACCCAAAACGCTCGTCTAAACGCAGAATAAAAAGTGATAACGCAACACCACTTTTGCGTTTTCTCTTCAGAATCGTTTCCGTGTAAACATAGCCTAGTTGTATTTTCAGTTGAATTTGTGGAAACCACTTGAAACATTTGTGTTGAGCTATTTAAATTACTTCTGTTTGATTTGTTTATTGAAAACAGCTGGAAGTATGTACATTTTTCCAATAAACCTGCAATGGGGGTTGAATAATTTTGATTACAACTGTAGGATGATTCATTTTTGTGGAACACAACCAGCAACAAGAATGAAAAATATAATTATATATTAACATCCAGTTCAGGAATGTTTAAATGTCCATGTTAGAATCCATATGGGAGAGAATCTCCATGGTCTCCATAATCTGAAGGAAAAAAAATGTTAATCTTTTTTAGGATTGACTTTTTCTTCAGGACGACGTTTTCTTCAATAACTAACAGTGCTCCTAACCCAACTACCTTTTTTCAGAAAGGCATTATGCTAAAATATTCAGTTAAATGTGGCTGTTCATTACTATGTTTTTGAGGTATTCTGTTTTTTTTTTTTGTATGCATCTAATTTAAGTTTATTTAAAATACTAAAGTTTGATATTTAATAGGGCTGTCAAACGATTAATCGCATCCAAAATAAAAGTTTGTGTTTACATAATATATAAGTATATAAATACACACACATGCAGGTACAGTATATATTTATTTATTTATTTATTTATAAAATATTTATATACACTGTAAAAAGTGAACAGTTGGATCAACTTAAAAAAATTACTTCAATTGGTAACACCTAAAAAAATTAAGTTCTCTCAACTTAAATTATCACATTTTCTCAACTTAATTTTACTAGGTCAATCACACTTAAATTATTTGAGTTCACTCAATCCTATTATTTACATTAGTCTGACTTAATTTCACTGCATTCCAACTTAAATTTATTAATTTTTCCTACAGTTGGATCAACTTAAAAAAATTACTTCAATTGGTAACACCTAAAAAAAATAAGTTCTCTCAACTTAAATTATTTTATTTTCTCAACTTAATTTCAGGTCAATCACAGAAGACTCAAATTGCTGGAGAAATATTTATTAACATTAATTCATTTTATACACCATCGGTATTTTTCATATTACAAACTTTGAGAATTTTTTTTACAAACATTTGTTGTGCCAATGAAATTCCATTTACTGACACACTTGTTCCATTAACAGTTTTTTTGCAAAGTTGCCTTTGCACTGAATTATGCTCAAAACTGCATAAGCCAACATATGTATAAAAATAAATATAAAAACATAGTGGTTATGCCCTTAAAGGGTTAGTTCACCCAAAAATGAAGTCATTAATTACTCACCCCCATGCTGTACCAACCCCGTAAGACCTTTGTTCATCTTCGGAGCACAAATGAAGATATTTTTGATTAAATTTGAGAGCTGTATCACTACCACATAGACTGCCGGGACTGGCTCTTGACGGCCCAGAAAGTCAATGAAGAAAATGTTTAAATATTCCATGTGACTACAGTGGCTCAACTATAAGTTTATCAAGCGACGAGAATACTTTTTGTGTGAAAAAACAAACAAAAATAACGACTTTATTCTACTATTCCTTTTCTTCCTTGTTGGCCTGAAATGACACTTCAATGCGATTTCCACGACGCATGCGCGTGAACTGAACTGAAGTAGTTGAAGGAGATCGCAATTCTCGCGCATGCGTCGTGGAAATCGTATTGATTGGTAGTTATACAGCTCTCAAATTTAATCAAAAATATCTTCATTTGTGTTCCGAAGACGAACGAAGGTCTTACAGGGTTGGTACAGCATGGGGGTGAGTAATTAATTTCATTTCATTTCATTTCATTTATTTATTTATTTCAACAGGGACAATGTGCAAAAAAACATTAATTAAAGATGCTTTGCACCAGATTTAGCTTAAGCTAGTTTCCATCTGTAGTCCCCGAGCAGGTGAATTACAATACAAAATATACAATATAAAATGTTATAATTAGTCACTCAAATACAACTATCTATCAATTCATGATGACTTAATTTTCATTTTTGGGTGAACTAACCCTTTAAATGAGCTACCTAAAAACAATTAAATGGATAGTTCACCCAAAAATGGTTCAAGTTGCTCCAAACCTGCATGAGTTAGTTTCTTCTGCTGGACACAAAAGAAGATGTTTTGAAGAATGTTGGTAACCAGACAGTTGACTTCTGAATTGTTTGACTGTTGACTTCCAAAGATACAGGAAGTCAATGGGTGCCTTCAATTGCCAGGTCACCAACATTCTTCAACAAATCTTCTTTTGTGTCCAGCAGAAGAAACTAACTCATGCAGGTTTGGAACAACTTGAACCATTTTTGGGTGAACTTTCCCTTTAATCTTTCAAATAGAACCATACTGTATGAGAAGAGCTTTACAGGTAATGCCCTAAATTTAAAGTGAATCAATCAGATTCAAACAAACAACTACACATTCATACTAGACGTATGAATGAACAAATGGATAGTCTACAAACATAAGAAAACAAATTAAACATCCAACATTCTTTCAAACACAGACTAGACATATGCACATTCAAACATTACTGCAAGTTCACTGTTGTCTACTGAAAAGACTTTGAACTTTTAGTGACATCTTTTGCTGTTCAAGCTGCAAGAGAACTTTCTGGAATACCTCGAAAGTAAAACGAAGCGGTTTTGGGTAAGCCAGATTGATGATGTATATCATCCCGAGAAGCAAGGCACAAGCTGATGGCAGTTCATTCAAAACTTTAACACTCTCAATGACGACACCTATGTCAGCCGGTGGTTCGTGATGTTCTCCCCCTCCTTCCGAATAACATACACCGCCATGGTGAACTGCTCCAGCTCACCCTCCCAATCATCTCGCTGCTTATCCTAAAGAAATGTACATAAAAAAAAATAAATAAATAAACATTTTGCAGTCATAACTACAAAACACAAATTTAAACTTTCTGAAAAATCTAAATAGAACATGCAGAATTTCAACTCACAAGGTACTCCTTGATAAGGTCTTGAGGATTTTCGTTAACACTTTAAAATAATGGTCCGTAGTTAACAAGTAGCTATGCAGGAAGTAATAAGTAGTACTGCATTAAAGGGTTAGTTCACCCAAAAATGAAAATTCTGTCAGTATTTACTCAACCTCATGTTGTTCCAACCCCGCAAGACCTTCGTTCATCTTCGGAACACAAATTAAGATATTTAAGATATTAAAATCGCTCCTGCATACAGTCCATAGGCTTCTTGAGGGACTGGCTCTTGCTGTCCTCGAAAAGTCATTAAAGACATCGTAAAAATAGTCCAAGTGACTACAGGGGCTCAATCTTAAGTTTATCAAACGACGAGAACACTTTTGTGCGCAAAAAAACAACAAAAATAACGACTTTATTTCAACTATTCACTTCCTTCTCCATGAGCCTGTAAGTCAGTTAGCGTAGTGTGATTGCGTAGAGCTACGTCACACGTAGGCTCACTATTGGCCGACGCTGGTCATGTGTGTGTGATGCGTGTGACGTACAATGACAGAAACTTACGCTATTAAACTAGTAACCTGACTCGCGCAGAGGGAGAAATAAACGAATAGTTGAAATAAAGTCGTTATTTTTGTTGTTTTTTTGCGCACAAAAGTGTTCTCGTCGTTTGATAAACTTAAGATTGAGCCCCTGTAGTCACTTGGACTATTTTAACGATGTCTTTAATGACTTCGAGGACAGCAAGAGCCAGTCCCTCAAGAAGCCTATGGACTGTATGCAGGAGCGATCTTAATATCTTAAATATCTTAATTTGTGTTCCGATGATGAACGAAGGTCTTACGGGGTTGGAACAACATAAGGGAGAGTAAATACTGACAGAATTTTCATTTTTGGGTGAACTAACCCTTTAACACCGAAGTTAATACTATTAACTAATATGGAAGCAATATTAACTAAGCAGTAAGTAATAGGTAATTTAGTACAAAGGTAGTTCCTTGGTAGGTATTTGATCGTTACTAAAGAAATATATCCTCATTGAGAACTACTTGCGAACTAAGAATTAATAATCAATTAATTACTAAATCACAAAAGTAACATATCTAAAAAGTGAACAATTGTGGGGTTTTATACTCTTAACATGATCATAACATTTCAGAAGCATGTGCCTCAAATGGGTTCTTTGTGGAAACCAGTTTATGAAGTTTATATATCCCCCCAAATACATTAGCTAGGTTGAGATTGTGACTACTACTCTTGCCAGGATGGACGCATGTTCTCTGTTTATTTAAAACTTAAACATAAAATAATACTAATAAAGACAGTTTTAAAAAAATAAACCTTAAATAACTAGGAAGTGATGCTGACACTCTCATGATTGGATCAGTCCACTATTATAACTATGTTACAGTAGCTGCCTAAGGAGGACTTCTTTTTAGGACATGAATATAAACATTGATGTTCACTTGTCAAAAACAATTTGTATCTTTAATGAAGAAATTGGCTGCATTTATGTTACAATAAGCGCAAAACCACATCTTCCAGATTACAGTGTTTGTTTGATTATTAGTGCCTCACAGAACCTGTACAGTATGTGTCAAATATAAAATTAAATAACTTGTGTAAACATTGTGGGATGACAAGGTAACGCTTGTAGTTAGTTAGGAGTTAACATGTTTTTCACAAATGATACAAGTTATTTAATTTTATATTTGACACATACTGTACAGGTTCTGTGAGGCACTAATATTCTAACAAACACTGTAATCTGGAAGATGTGGTTTCGCGCTTATCGTAACATAAATGCAGCCAATTTCTTCATTAAAGATGCAAATTGTTTTTGACAAGTGAACATCATGTTTATATTCATGTCCTAAAGAGAAGTCCTCCTCAGGCAGCTACTGTAACATAAAGTTATAGGTCTTTGGAGTCTGAGATATATGTGACTGACATTCAATAGAGCTCATAATAGTGAACTAATCCAATCATGAGAGTGTCAGCATCACTTCCTAATTATTTAAGGTTTATTTTTAAAAACTGTCTTTATTAGTATTATTTTATGTTTAAGTTTTAAATAAACAGAGAACATGCGTCCATCCTGGCAAGAGTAGTAGTTCTCAATGAGGATATATTTCTTTAGTAATAATCAAATACCTACCAAGGAACTACCTTTGTACTAAATTACCTATTACTTAATGCTTAGTTAATATTGCTTCCAAATTAGTTAATAGTATTAAGTTCGGTGTTAATGCAGTGCTACCTATTACTTCCTGCATAGCTACTTGTTAACTACGGACCATTATTTTAAAGTGTTACCGGATTTTCCCCCAGGAAAACGATGAGGGCCTTCAGGACACTCTTCTTTCCGTGTGAATGTTTTCAGTCTGTGAAAAAGCATTTGTGATTATTTTTCTTATTTTTAAAATTCGGAGTAATCTGTAATGGAGAATCAGATTTCCCCAAGGATAGCAAAGGACAAGAAAATATAAACAAAACTTAATTTACAAAACTATAAAAGGTTGTATTAATGACTGGACAAAGTATATACATCACAGAAGTATAAAAAAAAATCATTATTCAGATATAAACACTGATGTCTACGTTACCGTTCAAAACAGAATTTTTTTTTAGGTTCACCTCAAAGAACATACACAGAGAAGTCAAAAATTAAAGATGATTGAATGACTCATAAATGTAAGTACACATTGATGGCCTAAGAAACGAAACAAGCGGTTTGTGTGAGAAAACGAACAGTATTTATATCGTTTTTACCTCGTGTAACACAGCCATGACAAAATGAACTGACGGCATGGGCGCTTCGGTCTGCGCACGCGCCGGAAGTGATCGCTTGCAAGTCAACGTCACTCATTGTTTACACAGAGATTTCAGAAGTTTTACCTTTCACTAAACATATTTAGATATATCGAAATAATCTTCCATTGCATTGCATGCTCTTTGAGGTGGTGACCATAGACCTGCATTATATGACTGATAGACAACGGTTTGACCGAAAAATATCAAAATTGAAAATACTGTGGAAACAAAGACATCTTGGATGCCCTGCCTTGAGGTAAGCTAAAACACACCAAAAATTAATTTCAAAGTGAACTATTCCCTTTAAATCAGCCAGTACTTGTGCACCTTTTACATGCACAATACATGTCACATCATAATCATTTTGAGCTTCAAAATTGGTTTACACTGTATAAACTAAAAAAAGATATTTCTGAGAATCAAAAAAGGGACATGCATTCGGGATGTCATAAGGGTGAGTTGATGCCGATTTTAGTTCTTAATTCTTTTAGTTTTAGTTCAAAATTCTTATTTAGGATAAATTGCAAGTCAATAGCATTAGACAACATTAGATGGAATTTACTCAAACATGTCCAACATTAGTAATTCATATTATCTATTATCAATAGAAGAAATTAGAAATTACTTAAATTAATAGAAAATACTTACCATGTAATGTTATAGCAAAGTGTCGTCCTCAATCGTCAAACTTGAAAAAGCTTTCGGTCATAAGGAGAGAAAAATGTTGTATCATTAGTATTTAACTTAAGTGGTAAAAAATAGTTTGCTACAGGTCAAGTAATTAATTAGTTGTGAAATACTACTATTTTCTACAAAAAAAATCATAATTTTAAAGAAAACCCCGATTTGTTTTCCTGCATGAAACACCTCGAGCTAGGCAAATTAAGCTAGCGTTAAGCACAGGCCACAGATCAGGGAATCAGGTAACGTTAACGTTAATAATGGGCTGACTCCCTGATCAGTGCCCTGGTTAACTTAAAGGGTAACTAAACCCCTGGTCAGAGCCTGACTCCACCCACTAGCAATATTTGAAAAATGCTGAAAAAATGGGCAGACCCCAGCGGGGCTAGGGGGCGTGCACCTGAGACCCGCCGTGAGTGACAGCTGCTGTCAGACTCTAAAATAGAGCGAGACTGGAGTGACTCAAGTAGCTGCCTTTGCAACAGAGCAGCCATTTGAAGTCGAGGACTTTTCTCCCTCACCTTCACCTTCACCTGAAGTGGATGAGGGTGAATTGTATGTAGACACAGGGCCAAATCCATTCGAGCTGCTGGCTCAAACTGCGGTCTTAACTCCCGCATCGCGACCGGCATCTGATCAGTTATGTCGTCGAGTTGATCTCAATAGCGCACGCTGGCATATATTCATATTGATATTATGCCGCTATATGAAAAAATACAGCAAAATTCACCGGCTCGTTTGTCGACCCCAGAGGATTAACTTTATCCTAACCATAAATTGTGATTAAAATATCCATGATCACTCACATCAAGACGCCGCTGCGGTCGAGGAGTCCATGCAGGACGAGCAGTGTTTGGCACTGCGTGTGGAGAAGCCCATGTCCACCTCTATTCCGTTACTATCCTGATCACTGTACTAAACACTGATAAATCTATGCTAACTTGAAGCTATCCTAACTGTACTATGCTACTCAAAATAATCTAAATTATCTATATAATGCTATGCTAAATAGATGCAACAATACTCTATCCTGGTCGTTTTCAAAAATAATCTAAACAACTATATAAATGCTATGCTAACTAGATGCTATTATATGCTATCCTGATCGTTTTCAATACTCATAAATCCAACTCCTGACTCGCTACAGTAGTTGACGGAACCAGATGCTTTATACCAGGGGCTGCCAAGGGCGTGGTGAGCTCGCACCAAGGGTGTGACAGAGTGCGTCTGAGAGTTCGCTACGTCAGCAAGTACCCCTACTGCAGGAGCTTTCCGTTTAACCTGAAGAGGGCAGCACTCAGACGTTTTTACACCATATCTTTGAAAATTAAAACACTTTATACTCAATTGTCAAAAAATGTACTCGAATCAATGAACAGCATTTATGAAGCTCCATTCTTACAGATCATTAACTAAAAAAAGTTGTTTTGGTGTTTAGTTACCCTTTAATGAACTGATTGAGATGCACCCAATGGCGTTTATCACAGACTTTCAGCATCATTTTGGGCGAAAAAAGTCGATGAATAAGTCAGAGCTAACGTTTCAAAGACAAATAAAAGAACAGACAAAAAATAAAACTCAAATATTGTACTGCAGGAATTCAAATTCGAGCATTTTGTCCCGCTCCCCGACCACTTCCCGCCCAAAGCATTTCCAATTTCTCACGCGGCACAGACGGTTATCCTTTTTTAAACTATTTAATAACTGTTACACAAGTCCCAAGATCCAAACTGAACACATTTTTATAAAACAAACGAGTTAAGTTAAAGATAACATCATGTTTAACGTTAACTTGCATAGAACTATAATTCAGTAATGCTAGTTTGCAAACGTACGTTTAAAAATGTGGTTAATTGCGATTTTGTTAGTATTCATGTTCACAAACAACATTCATTAACTCATAAACAACTAAAACAAACGTCCAAAAGTTGCATATTTGAGTATATTAATTAAAAAACAAAACTTCCAACCTACCTTATTCATCCGAGTGCGAAAAAGAAAATGGCGGTCGAGCAGAAAGTTCCAGACAGGCTCGTGCGTCATGACGTCAGCAAAAAAACGTCTGACGCGAGGGTCCTTAAAGGGAAATTACACTTTGGGTGAAAGCGAGATATCTGAGTGTCTGTGAATTTCTATGCGTTCAAGTTGAATGAGTGTACAATAATCAATTACGATTAGGAAAGCAGAAATACGAAGTAAATAGACTCAAATAGTTCTAGTAATCCAACTTACACCCATATTCACTTTTTACAGTGTATATAATATAAATTATAAATATAAATCTATGCAGTATATACATGAAAATATTTCTTAAATATATACAAGTATGTGTGCATTTATATATAAAATAATTATACACCGTGCACCCACATACAGTATATTATGTAAACACAAACTTTTATTTTGGATGCGACAGCCGTAATATTTAATAATTCATATTTTTTATTTGGATGCCTGAACGTAATACATATAAATATTATAAATTATATTATCAGATCATTTTATTTTGAAAGATTCTGCCCCCTTAAGTAATTCCAAAAGTACTTCAATGCTACTGTAGCTAACTACTTTTAACACTTTATTTTAAGGTGACGTACACATTACTTACTACATGAACTTACTATTGAAATAACAGTAAATCATGCATAATTACAAGTAACTCCTTAAACCAAACCCTAACCATAACTCTATACTAAGTACATGTAGTTAATATTACTTATTTGAGTAAGTACAATGCAACTACGTCACCTTAAAATAAAACGTAACCCTACTATTTAAACAAGAGTAGCTTGAGTGTAGTTTAACTACTTTGAATTTATGAGCTGTGTAGTTTCAAAATAGCTTCACCCAAAACTGCTGACAAGAGATAAGGAAGGCTGGTGAAGAAAAGCTCAAATACTGTATTATCTCATGTTATGGCTTTTAGGGTTTATTTTATGTATATGTTCTTTTGTGGTGTCCACTTGTAAAAACACAGTTTAGATTGCAACCCTGCTGTTTGAATGATCACGAACACAGAGAAGACAAGATCCAATGCCAAGAGCAACAAAGAAATATAAACATGCATATAAATCAAAACAATAAATCAGAAAATGTTAGAAATAAGCATGGAGATTGCACGCTACACTAATATATAATAACATAAAACTTCCATCCTAGATTACAACTATGCATAAGGCATTCGTTGGTTGAATCCCCCTGAAAAGTATAAAAACTAGCGCTTTCTAAACATTCCTCTTTTTTTTTTTTCACATCCTGTCCAGCAACACATATCTAGCTCAACCAATAGTGTGAGTTTGAGGTGGGGCTATCCGTTTATCCAGCCAATAGAAACGTAGATATACTGTAGATTGTTCAGGAAACCTGTTTGGAAACAATCATTATTTAGCTTTTTTTTGAGGGAAAACCATACTCTTCCACTTTAAGGAGACAAACTGCATATAAGGAAATCACTAAGAGACAATTTCTTTTTCTGAATGTGAGCTGTAACTTGAATGTCTTCAAGCAAATATCATTTACAGCTCACAGAGTTGTGTCCTTTGGCTGCGTCTGTTGGGTGGTGTTCAGTTTTTCACAAGTCAAGAACAGCAAACATCCGTCTACCTTCCTTCAAACGCAGGCGCTCAGGAGAGCAGTGTTTGATCAGAGGGATCTGCTTCTCTGATTACTTTGGCTGATACATGAGTTATATTAAGGCTGTAACACACTGTCACTGACAGGTCAGAAAAATGGATGTTTTAAAGGCCATTAACCTACAGTTATTCTCTTATTATCACGTTCAAAACGTCAGTGTAAGATTTGTTGCATTAAATTGATCACTTATTACATTACAAAATATTTCTATTACAAATAAATACTGTTCTTTTGGACTTGGACTACTTCTTTTCATAAAAGAATCCTGAAAAAAAAATCTATTACGGTTTCCATATTTAAGATGAACTTTCAACACTGATAATCAACAGAAATGTTTCTTGAGCCACAAATCAGTTTATTAGAATGATCTCTGAAGGATCATGCGACACTGAAGACTGGAATAATGATGCTAAGATTTTTATTTTAAATAGTGTTTTTTTTTATCAAATAAATGCAGCCTTTGTGAGCATAAGAGACTTCGTTTATATATACAAACACTGTATATCGGTTTCCACCTAAAATAAACTGGCTGTTTTTAGCTTTAAAGGGATAGTTCGCTGAAAAATGTAAAGAATTTAAAATTACCACACTGGAATTTCTGCAGCACGCAAAATATTATTTTTAAAGAATGTCTGTCATCTGTGGAACACACAAAGTTTACCTATACAATAACAGACAAAAAGGTTTTTTTTTAGTTTTTTTTTTTTTTAGGGCTGTCAGTTAACGCAAACCCATTTTAACGGTGTCAATTTTTTTATCGCGCGATTAAGGTCTTTTTGGCCTAGCAAACTTTGTAGTTTTCTTTCATATACTTTTGCAACAGGACGCGGCATGTATGAAACCCATTCATTTCAATGGCTTGCGCCGCGCGAGGACGTTTTGTTGCTTCGTCGACCAAAGCAAAGCAAAGATCTAGCTAGACCGTAAAACAACAGGCACACACTCGTTTGGGGTTGCAAACCGGACAAATAGTTGGTTAACGTTACGTTTTGAGTGGATGACGAGCGCGAGACGACGAAATGGATGCCGATAAGATTCTGAATGAAAATTTTACTTTTAAAATTTGCCAAATTCCACTGACAAGACCAAAGTGATCTGTGTGTTTTGTCGTTGTGAACTGAGCTATCATCATCATCACAGCACGTCCAGTGTGAAATACCGCTTGATGATAGCCAAGCACGCACACACACACACACACACACAGATGATACGAATTCTCCGCCCCCTTGTCAATATCAGGACCCCGTCAGTATTTCTTTCACCCTTTTATTGATGAACCGTGTTACATTGAGAGATCATTTGCTCCAAGTGAGAATTCTAGTGTGAATTTGAATACAGTATATGCAAATGTTGTTCAATAAAAAAACATTTGCACAAAGCAAGCCGATACACTTTTGCATGTTGATAAGAGCATTAAAATGAGAAAAAAAATAACGGGACAAAAAGAAATCAAGAGACATTTAGAATAGATAAAAATGTGCGTTTAATCACGAGTTAATTATGACATTAATCGCGATTAAATATTTTAATCGCGATTAATCGCGATTAAATATTTTAATCGTTTGACAGAACTACTTTTTTTAGATTGAATAAATGACAGAATGCTAATTTTAGGGTGAACTATCCCATTAAGATGTACATGACATCTGTTATGATGATTGGTTAATCAGTGTACATATTCATACAGCAAAGTCAGAAGCAACTTGAGAGTTACACTGAGGTCACTAATTCATTAATTCTGGCTGCGCACACTTTAAATCAATCAGTGACACAATTCATCAGCAGACTGCCAGGATGGGATCAGATAACCCTCTAAAACACACACACACACATTGTGCACACTGTCTTTCATTGCTTTTCAGTGAGCTGCAACGATACACAAACAAAGTAGTATGCTGGAGATTGATGGAGAACTTCCCTAGTATTTAGTTACTTCAGCCACGCTTAAACCATGTCTACACATTACAAGCAAGAGCTACGTCATTCAGAGGAGGTAAACGTACTCCAAGAGGGCCTCAATGTCACCGTGGTACAAACAGGCCGGGACAGGCAGGGAAAGAAACCGATTTGGCCTTGTTCCAGCATACCTCGTCATCACTGGAGGTGAACCGGCATTCGTTTATTTGTTTTAATGGGCTGTTGGTTGCAAATAGATCCGCGACATTATTCAGGATTTTTTGAAACACACAGTTTTTGTCTGTTTTAAAGACTTCCTCGCTTGAGATGCATGAATATCTGACCTTTTCAACAAAGGAGATCACATGCTCAGTATCACAAATGTGATTATTTGATTAATGGCCAAGAAATTGTGAAAAATGTGCTTTGATTTGGTCTGGTCTGACAGACTGAAGACTCGAGAGTTCCTGATACAGAAAACACTCAAGCTGACACAGCTGGTCAGAAGACAGGACACCCCCTGCGGGGCAAGAAGGGGGCGGCGGGGCGAGTTGTTCCAGCACGTCCCAGCCGCGAGTTCTCTCTCTTGCGCTCCACTCAATTTAGTCACTTTAAACTTCATGCACATTTATTTCAGATTAATTCAAATGTACTTCATTTGCATGACTAATTCGCTTTTTTTTTTTTACTCCATTTAATTCAGGTTAAATAATAATAATAAATTCCCTCATAAAAATAAAGGTTTTCTTTTTTTTTTTTTGCTTCTCCAAAAAACCTTTAATTGAACAGGTAAAATAGTAAAATAACCTTAAAATATATATATATTGTTCTTGGTGTGAATCCACTTTCCACTTCAATCCACTTGCCATTTACGTACATTATATTAAAATTACAACACTTTAATTTTGATTTTGCTCATCGAAAATGTTCTCTCTCCCAATTGCTCAATTCAATTTATGTTCAGATCCAATTGGCTTTCTTAACTTCAGCCAGCTCATTGGCTCCTGTCTGCCATTATTGGACAAACTTGATTAATTCAGGTGTGCCTGATTATGAGGTCAGGCACACCTGGATTAATCAGTTTGTCCAATAATGGCAGACAGGAAACGAGGAGCTGGCTGAAGTTCAGGAAGTAGTGGAGCTGTGCATGAAGCCAATTCAAATTAATGTAATTTACTTGTTTTTTTATGCTGTAATTTTTATCACTTAATTCAGTTCAATTCACTTCTCACTGACATTCAAATTAATGATTTCCATGCAAAAAATTTTTTTATGATTTACTCCAATCTCATTTAGTTTTTCTCTGTCCAGCTCAGTTCAATTCACGTTCACACTTAATTCTTATGCAAATTAGAATGAATTCAAATGTACTTATTTACGTTTTTCTCTCACGTTCAATTTAATTATTTTCATGCAATTTTTCACGTCGATTAATTCAGTTCAGTTCGCTTCTCATTGACCGTTTCACATTCAAACTGAAATGATTTTCATGCAGTCGTTTTTTATGGTTTACTCTCATTTCTTTTCGTTTTTCTCTCCATGGGTTCAATTCAATTCACGTTCGATTCATATTCAGATTTAAATTAATTTGATGTAGGGTAGCACAATATGGTATGGTTTTCCAATCACCACTTTTTGTTTGTTGTTATGCAATGCGAGTAAACGTGTGATTATTTTTGACTGCAAACCAGTTTTAAACACTGACACTTGCGCCTAAAATCTGTATACCTGCATACGAGTCATGGAATTAAGATCTATGGCATCAGGCCAACAACGTTTTCCAATTTTTTGACACCCATTATGTGTTACGTAGCACAACAAATAACAAAAGAACGTGCTAACTTGAATAACTTGCTGCTTCAACAGGTGTATGACTGTTCACCTTAGACAGATAAATGCGTGCATATGGTGTGCGTGCGTTTGTTTTTCTTTTGAATACATGAAAGCTGTTGTGTTTCACTCTATTACACACCGATTCAGTCTGAAAGTAAGCCAAAAAGCATAGCATAAAATACTAGGAACCTGTCCTAAACCAACTAAACCTGCAGAGAGGGAAAGAGACATGTTCAGACAAGAACAAACTGTTCTTTGCCTCTCTCTTCATTAATCAGAAAATAATCCAAGTGCAGTTTCCCCTATATAGTAAACAGATAAATGATTAATTGCACATTTTATTGGTACAATATTAGCGAGAATTCTAAGGTCACGTTCACATAGCAGCAGGATATGGTTGTCTGTTCTGTATTCGAGTCCTTAAAGGGATAGTTCATTTTGAAATTAATTTTTGATATGTTTTAGCTTACCTCAAGGGCATCCAAGATGTAGTTGTCTTTGTTTCCACAGTATTTTCAATTTTGACATTTTTAGGTCAAACCGTTTTTTGTCTGTCAGTCATATAATGGAGGTATATGGTCACCACCTCAAAGAGCGTGCACAGACAAGTCCAAATTAAACATGATTTAATGACTCGTAAATGTAAGTACACATTGATGGCCTAAGACACGAAACGAGCGGTTTGTGTGAGAAAACGAACAGTATTTATATTGTTTTTACCTCCTGTAACCACAGCCACTTCCAAGTGGCTGAAGTGCCCCGGAAGTGATCTCTTGCGTGGTTGTGAAAAAAAATAAAATAAAATCAACGTTGTCTGTTTATATATCGAAATCGTCTTCCATTGCGATTTCCTGTATATCTAAATCTGTTTAGATCTGTTCTGATCATTTCCGGGGCTTTCCGGCACTTGCGCAGACAGAAGCGCCCTCGCCCTCAGAGTACTTGGACGTGACTGTGCAAGAGGTAAAAACAATATAAATACTGTTCGTTTTCTCACACAAACCGCTCGTTTCGTGTCTTAGGCCATCAGTGTGTACTTACATTTACAAGTCATTAAATCATGTTTAATTTGGACTTGTCTGTGCATGCTCTTTGGGGTGGTGACCATAGACCTCCATTATATGACTGACAGACACGAACGGTTTGACCTAAAAATATCAAAATTGAAAATACTGTGGAAACAAAGACACCTATATCTTGGGGTAAGCTAAAACATAAAAAATTAATTTCCAAGTGAACTATCCCTTTAATACGGTTACGTTCACACTCAGTTACAGTAGTTCATTTACTGGCAACCATATACAACCGATCTCACACCCGTACATTTTCAGAACTCACTACTACTGCATTCTCAGAAAACCCGCGCTGTGTGAACGGAACCAGACTTGGTCGCGTCATACAGTGAGCGAGAGCAAACGCGCCTACAGTGTGTAACGTTTATGGCGTCGGAGATATGAGCTTTTTTACATCAGTCACTGTTGTCCACCGGAGCTGCTACCTTCAGTTTTTCGTCTACACTAGACGTAAATACTCCGCTCTTCACCACATATAAACACTGTCAGTTAACATAGAATTGACAGTTGAAGTCAAAGGTCGACTGGATTCTCGTCGTGCTAAGTTTTATGGACCTCGCCATTTCTGAAATTACTTTGCTCACTGGTAAGAGAATACGGGCTTGAGATAAGGTTTGCTTTTGACATTAATTGATATGCAAATACATTTATTTATCTAATATGCCACATTTTAACGTATTGGAATTCACTTCATCTCGTTTTATGGATGTCTACATATTTTTTTTATTGGACAATTGTATTTTTTGGTAATCGAATGCACTTCAAATGTGAGTATGAATCATGCACACACAATGCCATGGCTGCAGATTATGCCACTTGACAACATGCTAGTCATAGCAGAAGCATAATGGCTAATCCGGTCACAAACACACTCTTCTTTCAAACTTCAGAAAAATATGTGCAGCACAAAAGGATGCTAAGAACACCAAAATGATGTCTGTTTTAAACACACCCATGGTAAAATACTTCTCGTACCAGAAATGCTAAAGTTGACCACGCATAGTTTTTACATCTTGGATGGATAGACAGAGATAGATAGATAGATAGATAGATAGATAGATAGATAGATAGATAGATAGATAGATAGATAGATAGATAGATAGATAGATAGATAGATAGATAGATAGATAGATAGATAGATAGATAGATAGATAGATAGATAGATAGATAGATAGATAGATAGATAGATAGATAGATAGATAGATAGATAGATAGATAGATAGCCTTTGTAACAGTATATGACAGGCTGGCGTGTGTCGGAGGCATGGTCTACTTTTGTTAAGTTTCTCATGTTTCACACAGATATGGTGTCTCCGCTGATGTGCATGGCTGTAGCAGGTGTGCACATACACACCGAGTAGATTGTAACTTGAACTGCCTGAGCCCCTGGGCAAAGCTGGGGGAGGACGTTATAACTTTATTGCAACTCGACACTTTTTTGTGCCTTTTTTTGAGAGTGTGTTTGTCTGGAGGACCTAATTATGGTTAATAATACTTCAAAGAAATTCAAACATGAACTTTGGGTTCTTGTCATTGTAACATTGATCAGATACACTGCATTTGAAATTGAAGGATCTTTATTGGTTTTATTCATTTATTTTTTTGTAGAAGTTTAAGTTTTACCTCTTCTAACCCTCGTCTTTTTAAAGGAGTAGTCGACTTTAAAAAACAAACAAACTTTTGCTGATAATTTACTCACCCCCATGTCATCCAAGATGTCCATGTCTTTCTTTATTCAGTCGAAAAGAAATTAAGGTTTTTGATGAAAACATTCCAGGATTTTCTCCATATAATGCACTTCATTGGGAACCAAACGGTTCAAGGTACAAATGAGAGTTTCGGTGCAGCTTCAAAGGGCTTTAAACGATTCCAGACGATGAATAAGGGTCTTATCAAGCGAAACGATCGCTCATTTAAAAATAAATAAAAAAGTTTAAGTTTTATAAGCTCAAATGTTCGCCTTGCTCTGTTCTGTGATGAGCATTTTGATGAACGAGTTTGAACAGGAGAGTCACAAACGAACAAATTTTTTTCGAGTCATGACTCGAAGAGTCCTAGATAAGGCCCTTATTCATAGTCTGGTGTCGTTTAAAGCACTTTGAAGCTGCAATGAAACTCTCATTTGGACCTTGAACCGTTTGGTTCCCAATGAAGTCCATTATATGGAGAAAATCCTGGAATGTTTTTATCAAAAACCTTAATTTCTTTTCGACTGAAGAAAGAAAGACATGGACATCTTGGATGACATGGGGGTGAGTAAATTATCTGCAAAAGTTTTTTTTAAAAGTGAACTACTCCTTAAGGAACATACCTGTATTTGGGTTGATTCTTTGGAAACCACATTTAAGCATATTGATTTATGGCTTCTTTGGCGTTCTTTTTTTTTTCTTCAATATTTTAAAAGTGTGCATGCAATTCTAAAAATGCGTATAAAAAAAACAACTACGTGCTCAATTGAGGCAATTATAATTATATGCGCATAAACTACAATGGAAATACATTTTCCGAATAAATCATGGCTTTGCCTCAACGGTGGATGTGATTGGATAACTGGAATAACCAGTGGACCCATTTTATCACACAGAATCTCAAATATTGGGTTTGTTTGTTCTTAAATGAGTCAAAGTCTGTTGATTTGGTTTAAGTCCCTTTCAGAAGCGATTCACATGATTGCATTCACAAACACCGTAATTTATAATGCCGGAAAATAACAGTCACAGTTTCTTTCCTTATTTCAGCAACTTCCATTTCTATTACAGATATTTTGTGCCAATAATCTATTCCCAATGGATATAATACCAGAAAATATTGTTGAAAATGCTGAAAATTGTACATAGAGTAAGTGTATAGCATGTAGCATGAATGTGAATAGCGGAGTTCTGATAATTTAATCTCGGAAGAACTGGATAGAAATACTAATATTGAGATCTCTGCAGAAATCATGATAAATCAGAGCACAGGGATATTGTTGGCGAGGTGAAATTTTCATAAAAAAATGGAAACAAGCAAAAGTCCCCATTTGCTCATTTAATCGCACTGATGTCCAAGGGAGAAACGATGAAGATAATCTTATTTGTGATTTTAGTGCTAGTTGAATTGGGTCTGGCTCTGTTTTAGAAGCTTCTGTTGTGGTGGAAGTGAAGCATGAGGTGAATCACAGTTACCCAGATTACCACAGTAATCTGTTTCATATTTGAAATCTGCCACATGCTCATGAGCTTGATTCAAGCATGCGTAAACACAAACAGTCGCTTACGGGCATGTACGCACTCCACATTGAATCCACATTTAAGTGCAGATGCCTGTTTCTCTTTTGGCTTCCTCTCTGAAATCCTCCCCCTACCCTAATCACAAAACAGTTACTTAATGGGATCTCGCTGTCACCCGGAGAGACCGGCCCAATGCATTCTGGGTAACACAATCCAGCTGTACTCAGGAGTTGCTGACGGAAATGTGTATTTATCTGTGTGTCAATGTGTGCGTGGCAGTGAGTAATTTCACGACAGCAATGTTGTTATTCAAAGAAACACACACTTACACCCCTGTCTGTACTAAACTACGTCTGTTTCACAAATATTGAAACTGTAGCTTTTTAAGCTAAAAGCTCTTTTAAAATAGGTCAACTGCAAAAGTCAAGCTACTATTTAGAAAAATATTACTAAGCTACACTTGCAAACATAGTGCTACACAAAAAAGTAGTAATTAGCTAAGCTAAGCTAACAATTAGTTGGCTATACTTCAAATTAGCTGTTAGCTAAGCTACAAACAACTAAGAATAAGTAGTTGATTGCACTGAAAACTACTAACAGTAAGAAGTTACCTACTACACTATTAACAAAACTATTACAACTTCAACTGAAATAATTAGCTACACTGTAAGCTATTATCAAAAAATAAAAGATAGATCACAAGCTATAAGCAAAAGCTGTACCTAAATATTTTTAGCAGTTGCGTGTATATAATTAACCAACAAGAATAGTTAGCTACACTACAAGCAAACAAAAACTGTAGCTAAATGTATATTTGTCTACACAACATTGTAAGAACTTTTTTAAATGTTTACTTAATGTCCAATAATTTGTTGAACTTACTTAATTTCTTAGTACGGTTTGCATGCTATGCCTTCGTTACTCAGAACAAGCTTGTAAACTGGTACCATTTGGTTTGAGTACCCCTCCCCAATTTTTTTTAATGATTTAATTAATTGACCGTTACAATTTTTTTTTTTTCGGTCTCTTGTAAGTATAACCGATAGCAAATAAAATTGTTATGGTAAAATAAAGCCAAAAATAGAAATACAAAGCAAGTCATTTATTCATGCCGCAATGCGCAAAGATCACAGACAGAATTAAGTTGACTATGCATTAAGTAAGAATAACTTGATGCAATTAAGTTATGCTTACTTAATGAAATCAAGGCAACGAGTTTGCATATTAAAATTAAGTAAACTGAACTATTTGGTTTTTAAAAAGGGGCAATATCTTTGAAAACACAACTATCGGTATTTACTATTTTCCTGTGTTAATCAAAGAGGGTTTTAGTACTTTTATTACTTGTATTGATATAAATGAACTAGCCTAACAAAAAACTAGCTAAAACTAGCTAAAAAAAAACCAAAAAAAAAAAAAACCTGATGAACAGCAGTATTTATCAAAATATTTAAAATGTATTTCTAAAAAGACCATGAGTCACACTTCTCAATTCTAGATAGTAGCACCACTTATTTTAGTTAGTTCCCCAATAACTGTCTTTCACTGTCTCTGGTCCCTCCTCCTGATTATATTAACAAATTACGCTACACACACACACACGCACACACATAGTACTGAACTTTCCGAGTCTCTATGCAGGATTTAGGCAAAGCTTTCCGTTTCGGCTGTATTTATTGAGAATTTTGCCATTCAAAAGAAGTTTTTAAAGGAAGGAAACAGGGTAAAAAAGATTTAGTGAAAAACAAAACCTGTGTAAACGAGGTCATTCGAGGTGTCTCACATTGTGTCTCTCCACTTTCATCGCGGACTAATATTTTAAAAAAAAATTCATACTTGTCAAAAGTAATGAGAAATCTAATAATAATGCAAATGGATGTGTTTTTAGTTTCTCATTTGGCTTGGCATTTATTCATCAATCATGCCTTATAAATAAAATGAAGCTGAGCCAAACCCAGAGGGAGTGTGTGCCTGTGTGTGTTGGAGTAATACCTGAGTGTTCATTTTTGGGTGTGTGTGTGTGTGTGTGTAAGCATGCCTTGCGTGTGGGATTAAAAAAAGTGTCATAATCAGAACGGCTTTGTTAAAGAGATTGTTAACCCAAAAATGAAAGTCCAGATATCATGTACGGACCCTCGTGTCATCAAGAATGTTTGAAATGTTTTCTCTGTACAATGCAATTCAAAAGTCCATTGACTATTTTCAACATTTCTTCATTTGTGTAAAGAAAAGTGAAGGAAAAATTCTGATGACAGAATTTTAATTTGTGGGTGAACTGCACATCCCCAACGCTCCCTTAATAAATAGCATGCTGTAAATTATAGGCAATTATTATTAATCAATGATTACGATTTAATCACTTTGGTGTGAGCAAAGGGAACAAAAGGTGTTTTGGTGGCATTCAGCTCTGCTTCACCTGTGACCTCCTTCTGCTCCTCATGCCACCCTCGTCAAACCTGTTTTCACGCAATCAGTTGTGACAGAAGTTTGGCAGACAAGTGCATGAACCCTGAAAGAAATAAAGCGAGAGTGAGAGAGAGAAATGTCAAACCCTCCAGAAGGCCCATAGCTCCCTGTGATGAAGATGGATTTTTAGGGTTATTGCAAAATTCCTGCCGTGCCGGTGGGATTGTGCATATGCCAGAGAAAAAAAAAAAAAGGAGAATGGAAGGAGGGCAAAATGAAAGGCATCAACACACTTTAATGAAATAGCTCTAGTTTGTCAAAAGTCAAGCAACCTACAGAGAGTCCAAACACAGTGTTTAAGCAAGAGGGAGAGACAAAAAACAAAGCTATACACACAATATATGTGGAAAAACTACAGCTAAAACTCAGTTGGTAAAATGTCAAACTAAATATACGTCAAATAAGACGGAAAGGGAAGGATTATCAGACTAAGATGAAATGGTGGAATAATTATGACTCAACAAATTAAGCCAATTTGAATGTCACATCATCTAAACACAAGGCGTGTACACAAGTAGGTGTTCACTTTTAGAAACATGGTGTCTAGCTGGTCCCAGTTGACAATTTACTGGTAGATGCTGTATAATTTACCAGCTACTGAAAGCTGATGTTTGGAAAGTGATGCCTGGTAGACCAGCCAATGATTATAGCTTGAACCAGCTAATAAGTAGAGATCATGTTCCAACGCAACTGAGTCAAACAGTCTTCTTCGGCGAAAACATTATCAGATCAGATTAAAACAAACATATAAATCACAAGACTATGAGCAAATATAGTCACAAGCCTTTCTAATAGCTAAGACATTGTCCTTCAAGGGGAAGAAGGGGAAAAAAAGGGCAGAGAAAAAAGACAAATGGTTGATGCGAGAAAAAGAGGCTCACAAAAGGGAACTCGGACACCGGGGGGGATAAAAAGAGTGAGTGTACCTGCCAAATGAATGGTTGTACATCTCCCTCAATAGGCTGGCCTTTTTGCGATCAGGACTCTTGTTGGAACAGTAAACTATTCTTTGTACTCACAAACATACACATTGTTACATCTGCAGAGGAGAAGATGGGTGGCTTAGTTAGCCCTTTGTTCACCAAATCAAAGACATCTGAGAGATTACTGAACAATTAGAAAAAATTACACAAGGAGTTTTATTGATTAATATCACTACAAGGCCTTCTGCCATCTTAGAAAGTAATGATTTTTCACTTTTAAATAGCCACTTTTATTTAGGCATTCTTACTTGTGTCAGTGAAGAGTTGAGAAACTGGGTGGGCTGCTCTAAGGACACATTCTGGGATGAGGTCTAAACTCTCTGGGATGAACTCATTAAGCAAACAGTGGAAAGAGTGAAACTAAATGCAAGGCGGGTCAACAGACATTCAGTCAACTGGGCCATATACCACAGCCATTGTAGGATGATCTCAGAAAATAACGATAAAAGTTCATCAGCCAGACCACGAAACAAGGTTCCATTATAGTGCATAAATCATCAGGGAAGTCATGTACCCATTTATTTATTTTTACTGAGAAGGCACTAGTGGCCATTCTGACTCATTCAGAACATGTTTACCGAATATTTCCAGTTATTAATGAGCAATACAGTAATGTAGTTAATGGGTGATTTCTGCCACAGCCATTTTAGGCCAACTTGTTTTGTCTTACCTGCAATTATTGTGCAAACTAATTATCAAAGTTTGATTGGATAAATTCTGGTCATCACAACAATTAGTTAGTCAACATTACTGTGCCCTTTGTGTAGGGATGAAGTTTCAAAGACATGACAAAAGCTTAAAAAATGCCTGTTTCTGTTTGTATAAGTCATGCAAAGCAATTGTTAAAAACTGGTTTTGCTTGAGGATCAAAATTTTTAAATTTTATCCAGCCCCAACAAAAGAACCAACATGGTATAGCAGACAGAAGCAAACAAAAATGTCTTAAAAAGACTGAACATCAAACAATGAAATGTATTAATATTACAATGAACTGCCATGGGATGTCCAATCCTACTCCACATCCTGCAGTGTTTAGCTCCAAACTGCTCCAACACACCAGATTGAAAGTTTGCCTTAGAGGTTGTGAAAACTTTGGTTAGATGTTTCAGGTGTGTTTAATTTGGGTTGGAGCTCAACTTTGCAGGACAGTGACCCTCCAGGAGCAGGAACGGGCACCCGGGTGAAAGGCCCAACAATGTGAAAACTAATACAGTAAAAAGATTTTAGTTTTAACATTGGGTTTCTCTTTTTGTCTATTCCAGGTTTCAATCACAAAGGCCAGACGCCGACCGACAATGCGGCCATTATCTCCCCTGTCTCATCTCATTTTGTTTCACTTACTGTGTGGATCTCTGAGCAGCAGATGTCCTCTAAACTGCACTTGCGTCCCCGGTAGCTCCATCTTCTGTGTCCAGCAGCACTTGATCTACATGCCTCATGGCCTCCCGTCCTCCACAAAGAACCTCTATGTCTTTCAGAACAACATCAATACCTTGCAACAGCAGGACTTTGTAGAGCTTAGCGAGCTTGGAATGCTGGACTTGAGTCAGAATGCCCTCAGTGAAATCCCTGATAGGGTGTTCAGCCCCCTCTCCTCTCTACACAACCTGGATCTCTCCTCAAACCGCATTACTCAAATTTCCAAAGACAGTTTCACTGGACTGGTCAACCTGGAAAGGCTGTATCTTTACAGCAACCTCATCCAAAGCATTCACCCAGCTGCTTTCGAGGGACTGGAGAACCTACTGGAGCTGAAGCTTCAGGGCAATAAGATTAGTGTGTTGCCAGCTCTGCGACTGCCCAGACTGCTCCACTTGGACCTTAGTTATAATAGTATCCCACCCCTTGGACCTGAGGATTTACAGACACCACACCTTGAGTCTCTTAAAATAGCTGGACTGAAGCTGACCAGTCTGGACGAGGACCTGCTAGGGAGACTGGCGCACCTACATGTTCTGGATGTTTCACAGAACCTGCTTGCAGAGATACAACCTACACTGAAGGCAATGGGAGGCCTACGGTATCTCAATTTAACCGGGAATCCCTTGGGATCCCTAAAACAAGACGACTTCCAAAATATGGTTAACTTGCAAGAGCTTGACTTGAGTAACCTTTATTTGCAAGGCTTCCCCGAGGGCTTCTTCAACTTTTTCCCCAAACTTGAGAAGCTCACCGCAGCTGAAAACCCCTTTAACTGCCTCTGCCCACTGGCCTGGTTCCCAGTATGGCTAAAGGATTCAAAAGTAGAGCTGTTGAGGATGGAGGAGACTCGTTGCCACTTTCCGCTAATAAACTCGGGAAAGGTTTTGGCAAAGTTGGAGCATAAAGATTTTGGCTGTCCCACAACAACCATTGAGTTAACAAGCGCAGGGACAAGTAGTACTACAAGCAAGCCCACAAACTCCACAACTCCAGTAAGGACAACACGCGCCATTCCCCCGGCACCACCAAGTGAGATGCCGTCAGCAGACATAGACAGCTTCCCTCTTTCGCAGACCACTGCCTTGCCCAGAAGAGTCATAGAAGATTCTGAAGAAGAGGACATTATGTGCCCCCCCAGTATCTGTCTAAATGGGGGAACATGCATATTTGACTCAAATGGGGTGGTTTGCCTGTGCCCGCCTTCAATGTCAGGACTCTACTGTGAGATCAAAAACGAAGCTCTGCTTCCCCCGCCTTCACCTAGAGTTTCTATCGAGACCATTGCTACAGTCCAGCCAAACACAATCAGCTCTCTTCACATAACCAGCACTTCCATTTCATTAGACCTTCACCGTTACATCCACACAAGACCACACATCCGTGGAATTCGCCTGACTTACCGAAACTTGTCAGGCCCCGACCGCCGACCACTACAGCTGAATGTGCCTCCAACTTACCCCGAGTACACGCTTAGAGGGCTACAGCCAAATAGCACCTATTCGGTATGTGCTAGCTCTCTGGGAGAGCCAGTCCATGTCTCAGTTAGTGCCTGCATGGAGGCTCGCACAGCAGGGATCCCGCGCTCCTCCCACGAGCCCAGCGTTGACGGGATCGAACCTTCTTCCTCTCTCATACCCATTGTAGTAGCTGTGGCGGTGGTGATGGTTGCTGCCATCGTAGCTACTGTTGTGGTCATCCGCCGCAGGAGGAAATCCAAGGCTCCAGTAGATGTGGACTTACATGAGACATCTCCTCTGGAGTTGGAGGGAGTGAAAACCAGTCCAGAGAACGGGCTGACGCATCCAAAACAACCCGACATAACCCCTTGCGCATCTTTAACACAAACCAGCTTGGAATACGAGGCACCTTTAATACAAGGACAGTGTCCAGCCAACAACAATGTAGCTTGTACAAAACCTTTGTACGTGTAAAAGCCATGTAAGGATTCATACCTCCAGCCCACAGAGGGCAATGTGCTTCATGACTCCTGCAGGCAGGTGCGATGCAGACACTAGATAGACTCTGGTGGGTTGGTGAACATTTAAGTGCATCCCAGCCAAACGCTTAAACTGACTGCAAGGATTTCAACCAGGTGCATTTGCAATTTACATTTTAAGTGCCTTTTAGAACCATAAATATCAGCCTCTGATGATAATTTCACTATAAGAAGTGGCCAGATATGAATGAGCATAGTATCGCAGGTCGCTTTAGAGGTAGCTCATTAATTGTGTAGCTGGCTCTGGAAGTGGTAGACAGGAGTCAAAAGATCTTGCCTGGACGCCTGGACTTTTTTTTGTCCAGAAAAAAAAATTGCACTGATCAGAAACACTGGGACTGTGAGGTGCCTTAAGAAGCTGAAAGTGATCAGCCTCTTAAAAGATGCTTCAAACTGGTTTTATACAGCATCAAAGCATCCCTATGTCCCTCTACCCCATCTGTCCTGCACAGGAGATTTGCTGTGAAAATAAATAATGAAGAGACATTTTCTTACTTTGTCTAGTTTACGCTGTTTTGTTAAAGTTATGTTATTATATTTTTGTATTTTTAAAGGAATATTTCACCAAAAGCATAAATTCTCTTATGCTATTTACTCACCCGTATGTCGTTTCAAACCTACATGATTTTCTTCCATGGAAGTACATTTTGCTGAAAGAATGTCACACAGGCTTTGAAAGACATTAGGGTTTGTAAATGACAGAATTTTCATTTTCCTTTTAGTGCCATTTCTGTCTTTTTTGTGTTTAGTTGTGTTTGTATTGACTTTTAAAACATGAAACTGTAGCAAGCATTATTTCTCCTCACACATAACTGCAACAAGTTAAATTGCCTTAAATTGCAGGATGGAGACTTCACACATGTAAAGTGATTTGTTTTAGGCAGTCATTTGACAAAGAAACACTTTGCAAGACTATAAACACCAGCAGCCATTTTTGACCTCAAACAAATTCCACACATTAACAAACAGACTAGTACTATATAAGGAGATGGATAACAAACGCTTTTAACAAAGCTGTTTTTTTGACGTGCCAGCTTTCTAAAAATGTCCTCTAGTCATAATTCAGACTGCATGGGCCCCAAACACAGACCAACTAGTGTAAAGCTTCAAAGCCAGGTTTTTTTTTATACATGTTACTGAGCTGAACGCAGTTAATTCCAGACTATGAAAACTTTAAAATAGTACAGTGATGGTTTCATGTGGTAATTTGATGGTACTTTGATAATAAAAACTAGGGTACTGAATAATAATTTAAAAAAAAAATACAATGACAAAAAAACTTTGATTTGTTTATCAAAATGAGTTACTTCAGCTTTTACCTGAATCTTCAATAACCTTTTAATTTAGAAATAAATATAAAAAACCTATGTGCAAGGAGACTGATTGATTTTTTTTCTGTGAAAGTATGAAAGTGTTTAAGCCAAATGTGTCATTGTGGAATTGCATATTTATGAGCATTATCAGCGCAGTAAAGTTGTGTTAAGGGAAATGGAGCCAGTACTCTAATCCAAAGTGAGGAAAGGTCAATTGTCAAATTCTCCCCACTCTCCACAGCCTCTTTTTTAGCCCTGCGCCTCAGATATTTGTGAACGTATGCAGTATGAGTGCTGAAGATGTCAGCGTCTAGCACATCCAAACATTTGAACTGGAAAGAGGAACAGCTTTACACAGCATGAGGGGCTTCAAATATTTGAAACATTTTCAAGACTGCTTTCAAGTCCCATGCTTACTTTAGGATGCTTGTTGTTGCTCTCTTTTGTTGTGTGCGAAGCCAAGTCTTTTTTTTTTTTTTTTTTGGATGTTAAAATGTGTACTCTTTGGAAAAATGTGATGTCTGTTGAGAAAATAAAATGGAAAAAACACTCTTCTGTGACTGTTATTCCCCACTGAAACTTTATGCTTGTATTTTGTAGCTCAGCATGGCCACAAAGCTATAATTTAATTGAATTTTTCTGAGGCTTTGGTTTAAATTAATGCAAACATTGAGAATTATTCAGGGATTATTTACAACTTGAAAAAAAAAGCTGCATTTCTTATATACTAATATAGTGTTGTGTGTTTCTTTATTACATGGCTCTAATTATTGGATCTGTTTTTGTGCAAGTGAAATAATAATAATACATTTTATTTATAGGCGCCTTACAGACACAAAACAAATCAACACTCAAATACTCATTATTAGAACCTTGGATAGGCCAAAAAATAATAATAATCATAATTAAAATAAAAAATAAATAAAATAATAATCACATAAAAGCCTGCTGGAAAAGATGGGTCAAGGCGAGATTTAAAAACATGAATACTTTCACTTTAGAGTAAACGCATGCTCACATTTAATCTAGACCTACAATACAATAATCATCATGTTCACACAGCGCACTTACAACACACTTAAGCACTTTCACACTAAGCGCGACACGATAAAGCGAAGCGAAAAGCAGACGAACGGAGCTTTCACGCTAAATAGAAACCGAAATCTAGACACCAGTTAAAAAAAGTAATAAATAAAAAAAAAATTATTTCAAATTTACTAATCTAAATTTACATATTTAGATCTTCCATTGCGATTTCCTGTATATCTAAATATGTTTAGTGAAAGGTAAAACTTCCGAAATCTGTGTAAACAATGAGTGACATAGACGCGCAAGCGATCACTTCCGGCGCATGCGCAGACCGAAGCGCCTGTGCCGTCAGATCATTTTGTCATGGCTATGATTACAAGAGGTAAAACGATATAAATACTGTTCGTTTTCTCACACAAACCGCTCGTTTCGTGTCTTAGGCCATCAGCGTGTACTTACATTTACGAGTCATTCAATCATGTTTAATTTGGACTTCTCTGTGTATGCTCTTTGAGGTGAACCAAGGGGAGGACCCCCTAAACCTCCATTATATGACTGATAGACAACAACGGTTTGACCTAAAAATATCAAAATTGAAAATGCTGTGGAAACAAAGACACCTACATCTTGGATGCCCTTGAGGTAAGCTAAAACATCAAAAATTAATTTCAAAGTGAACTATCCCTTTACTCGCTCTCAGTATTAAAGGCCCTTTACTCACAATTTTTTTTCTCAATGTGGACAGGAGAGTTGGCAGTCAATAAATGGGAAAACAAAGTAACTTGAAACTCTTTTTAAAAATGAACTCAAATACATTTTGTTGTAAATTTAAAAGTAATGCGTTATGTTACTAGTTACTTGAAAAAAGTAATCTGATTACATAACTCTGTACATAACTGATTACTTGTAATGTGTTACTGCCAACATACGTGGGATAATACAGTCAGGAGGCTTTAAATGGCAAAAAAAAAACCTTCAGGGAACTACAAGACCCATTTTCTATACAATGTCCCAATCATCCTGTCAGGGTTTGTTTTGCCATAATGACTGCTGCTAATAGCTCTACTCTAAGTCTTGTTTTGCTCATTCCTGAAAATGAAGGAATTGAGAAATGTAATAGACACTCCTTCAGAATAAAGCTCCTTTCAGAAATGCAGTATTTGTATTTTGTGTCAAGGTTTCAATTAGACCGGGCTTATATGTGGACTTTAGCGAGAGCTCTAACTCCAGAGAATAAATCGAATCCAAAACCAAGAGTTTGAGATGAAATGAAGACAAAGACAATAATGTTTCTGGAGCAGAACATGCAGTTCATTCGTAGCACATTTGTGTGGATGTCTGTCACACAAACTGTCCCAATGGACGCTATACACAAGGAGCCTTAAATCACTTAAGAACTAAACGCAGCAGCACGTCTAATGTGGTTCCCATTATAGAGCGCTCAGTAGGGGAAACGGGAAAAGACGAAGAGGAATTTTATTTATTTTAAAAAAGCTGGCGTTGATAATACAGGGTCGGGGTTGCAGGGGTTCACAGTGTGCAGGGAAGGTAGAAAAAAAAGGAGGTGGATGGAGTGTAAAGAGGTATTGGGAGGTGGGGGATGGCTGAAACTTGAGTTGAGACTGATGGTTGGGTCTGATAATGGCTCAAACGGGCCCCTCGGTCAGCGGCCCCCTCCTGCACTCATACACAGGTCAGCGCTGGCAGATATACAGCACCACATCAAACTCCTCAATTCTCAGAACAGATCTGAGATTGGAGGGGGAAAGAGTGAGGTAGATGAAAACGGCAAATAAAAAGAGAATGAATCAGGTTACGTGGACCGTTAACTGTAAAGCCAGATAAGATAAAGTGGACTTAATGCTATATTGCCAGTGACTATTACAGACACAACAGCAGATGAAGAACAGCTTTAGCAAAGCTTTTCCAAAGCCCAACCCATGCTGAAGGTTAAACAGAGAAAGCCCTGCCTCTTTTGGTTAGTGTTGATAAACTTTACAGAACATCCCATAGCAATAAACTGGAGATTTCAGTGAATAGTTACTACATTCTAAAATGAAATACGTCCTACTATATAACATGAGAAAAACAATATGCCAACACACTGTAAAAACAACATTTTTTTTTTGTAAAATCAACTTAGATAATGTAGTTCAGACAACATATCAAAAAAAAAAAAAAAAAAACTCCATTGAATTAACTCAATTTCAATGAACTTAAAAAATAAGTAACCGGGTCGCCTTAAAATTTTAAAGGGACACTCCACTTTTTTTTTTTTTTTTTTTTTTTTGGAAATATGCTCATTTTACAACTCCCCCAGAGTTAAACAGTTGAGTTTTATCGTTTTCGAATCCATTCAGACGATTTTCTGATATTTAGAAGAATATCAGTAACCAGACAGTTTCTAGTCTCATTGACTTCCATAGTAGGAAAAAAATATACTATAGACCAGAACCTGTGTGGTTACTGATAATCTTCTAAATATCAAAAAATCGTCTGAATACATTCGATAACGGTAAAACCCAACTGTTTAACTCTGGGGAAGTGGTAAAAAAGTGGACTATCCCTTTAAGTTAAACCAACAATATTTTTTTAAAGTCAAATACATACAGTACGTAGTATAACAAAAGTCCCCAGATACACTCTAAAAAATGCTGGGTTGTTTTAACCCAATTTTGGGTCAAATATGGACAAACCCGAAATGTTGGGTTAAAAATGTAATGTAAAAATTTAACCCAACGGCTGGGTTAGTCCATATTTGACCCAAAGTTGGGTTAAAACAACCCAGCATTTTTTAGAGTGTACCCAACTACTCCTAGTGAGATTCTGTTTTGTCCATTCGACGGACACTTTATAGTTATCGTTCATTAGAAAAAGAGTAAAAGCTTGGAAAAATAGGCCATACCTCCTAAAGGATGATTTAGACAAGCTGTTTCAACTAGCAGGGCTGTACGCAGTTGTTATGGTTATGGATTAAGATAACAAAGGCTAAGAGAGCTTAGTCTATAAGAGATTACAGCTCTGAACAGGCCAGGACTTCTACACACAAAGATTATTAGATTTAATGAAATATATTACTCATTTAGTGTCGCATGATCCTTCAAAAATCATTTTAATATGATGATTTGCTGCTCAAGAAACATTTCTGTATACACACTACCTCATCTCTCTCTGACCGGGATGGTCAAAGACTCTGAAACACGCATTACCGCCTCAGGGCTTGCACCCCCACCTTTACTGCCCACGTCTGGCCTTCGACCTCCTGGAATAAGGTGCGCTGCTGAGGCATGTCAGGGACCTTCTCATGCTCGCATGCACACAAGCGGGGGAATGTGCCGTTTTTAGTCACAAGACTGCTTGTGGGACCACAAGACTTTCCATCTATAGTAGCTCCTCTAGGCCTGTGGGCTTCTTTATACGGGCTTCAATTTAGCTACAAAATGGCCACCCACAAAATAAACCCCCTTTTATGGGTGCTAGTCATGAGCAATATAACGCAGGTTAAGACATGCCCGGGGCCGTGTGTGTGAGGGGAGGGCGTGGAGCGCTGTTAGTGTCGTGGTATGCCAATGACAAACAATCACTGACGAGCAGATGCCTGCCACATGATGGAAACAGCTTCTAGATGTAAAACAGACTGGAGATTTTTCTTGAATTTAGTCAAATGACATGTGATAGTCTTGAAAGATTCAGTAAAACATGAATTGAAAATGACAGCATTTAGTAATGTCAGGTTTTTGAAGAAAAAAAAAGTGAAGAAAGGCATTGGTAAAAGAAAACAACATTTTAAAAAATGAATCTATTATAGTATGTATTCATATTTTACTTTGTTACAGTAATATGAACTTTTGTCTTTTTGTTTTTACAGTATATTTCTGTTTAGCTTCAATTCATTTTATTTCAGTTTTAGTAAATGTAAATACTTCAACTGTAACTTATTTTTAGTTATTTTCTAAGGCAATATTTAAAATGTTATTATCTGGCATGTTTTTTTTTTACATTATTTATTTACACTCACCTAAAGGATTATTAGGAACACCATCCTAATCCTGTGTTTGACCCCCTTTCACTTTCAGAACTGCTGAAAGCATTCTTTAGAAATGTTCAAGAAACCAATTTGAAATGATTTGAGCTTTGTGACATGGTGCATTATCCTGCTGGAGCCATCAGAGGATGGGGACATGGTGGCCATAAACTTTATGGAATGGACATGGACAGAAACAATGCTCAGGTAGGCTGTGGCATTTAAACGATGCCCAATACCCACTAAGGGGCCTAAAGTGTGCCAAGAAAACATCCCCCACACCATTACACCACCACCACCAGCCTGCACAGTGGTAACAAGGCGTGATGGATCCATGTTCTCATTCTGTTTACGCCAAACTCTGACTCTACCACCTGAATGTCTCAACAGAAATCGAGACTCATCAGACCAGGCAACATTTTTCCAGTCTTCAACTGTCCAATTTTGGTGAGCTCTTGCAAATTGTAGCCTCTTTTTCCTATTTGCAGTGGAGATGAGTGGTACCCGGTGGGGTCTTCTGCTGTTGTAGCCCAACCGCCTCAAGGTTGTGCGTGTTGTGGCTTCACAAATGCTTTGCTGCATACCTCGGTTGTAACGAGTGGTTATTTCAGTCAAAGTTGCTCTTCTATCAGCTTGAATCAGTCAGCCCATTCTCCTCTGACCTCTAGCATCAACAAGGCATTTTCACCCACAGAACTGCCGCATACTGGATGTTTTTCCCTTTTCACACCATTCTTTGTAAACCCTAGAAATGGTTGTTTGTGAAAATCCCAGTAACTGAGCAGATTGTGAAATACTCAGACCGGCCCGTCTGGCACCAACAACCATGCCGCGCTCAATATTGCTTAAATTGCCTTTCTTTCCCATTCTGACATTCAGTTTGGAGTTCAGGAGATTGTCTTGACCAGGACCACACCCCTAAATGCATTGAAGCAACTGCCATGTGATTGGTTGATTAGATAATTGCATTCATGAGAAATTGAACAGGTGTTCCTGATAATCCCTTAGGTGAGTGTATATGTAACCCCTCACACCCGGGTCCTATTCGCCCCGCTCCGAGCGGGCCTCGAACCCGGGTCTCCGGCGTGAGAGTCAGGCGCTCTAGCAAGGAGGCTAAAGACTGCAGCCTCTAGCGTCTGTCGCTAGAGCGTCTATTGAGATCGGGGAGTGAGGTTTACTCGCACAGCAACTACTAGCTGGCCTCCGTTACACTCACCCCCCTAAACCTCACTCTCATCCGGGTCACGGCACCAATGTAACCCCTCCACCCGGGTCCTACTCGCCCCGCTCCGAGCGGGCCTCGAACCCGGGTCTCCGGCATGAGAGTCGGACGCTCTAGCAAGGAGGCTAAAGACTGCAGCCCCTAGCGTCTGTCGCTAGAGCGCCTATTGAGGTCGGGGAGTGAGGTTTACTCGCACAGCAACTACTAGCTGGCCTCCGTTACATATATATATTTATTACATGCAATAAATACATACAAATATAAAAAAAATGTATATTAAATAACATAATAAAACTTAAAAAAAGTAAATATATTATAAATAATACTAAAAATACATGCATGAATGAATGAATAAATAAATGAACTCATGAATTAATGATTGAGTGCATGAATGCATTACTTAATAAATGCATGCACGAATGAATGAATGAATGAATACATTAATAAATGAATGATCAAACATATGAATGCTTGAGTGAATTAATTAATGAGTGAGTTGAGTGAAAAAAATAAAAATACATTTCAGAAAAATCTAATTTGAGCATTCTTTAGTGGTGGGAGTCTTGTTTAAAAGTTTGAATGTATGTATGAGCACCAGGGCTGCCTAATATATATATATATATATATATATCCATTAATCAATCCTTTTCTCTGGTGTATTTTCACTTTCCTGTTGATTTATGTTTAAAACGCCTATAATTCCACCTGTTGTAAAACCTGCTTTCATTTCTACAAGTGGCATTCATTCCTAAAGTAAGTTCGTTCCAGGTCAAGGTCAGCTATTTCCCACCTACCCCGTCCTCTATTTCTGTGCAGGTGCTGGGAGTCACAACTTCAAGGTGCATAACACAAAAAAAAATTACAATACAAACTCTAGCCATGGCCTTGAAAGTGTCCATATCTCTTTGTATCACATGAAGGGCCAGATATCCTCACAATTACCCATCTGTCCAGTGTTCTCTGCTGAACTCAAAGGCTCCTTTCCCTCCGTGTGTGTGTGTGTGTGTTAGCATCTTCTAGTACAGGATTTTTACTACACTAGAATGAATGTGCACTGACAAAGGATTGAAAGAATTTGAAAAGGAGGGGAAAAAAAGCAGTGAATTTTATGTATTGGTACATTTTTGGTACAAAGAAGAAGAATAGGAGAATAGAGTGATCAAGTCAAGATTGAGTCTGAGTTCTCACATTGCGAAATAGAAATTTAAAGAGTTCTGGTTGAACAATCACATGGATCTCTGGAAGAAAGAAGCAAAAAAGTAAAGATGGGCATATCCCACAGTCCCACAATCCCACATATCTTGGGCATATCCCACAGTCCACAATTTGGTTTTCTCTCCAGGGAAAGCTCAAGTACACGAGGAGGAAGCTGCCAAACGTGCAAACTCTTCACGAGCGCCTCGCACTGCACGGGTCATAATGAAAACCATCCGTATGACTTTCGAAGCCGCTGAACAACCCAAGACCAGAATGACTTTACACAAAAGCTCTTTATCTTTCCAAGTTCAATGAGTTTCTGAACCGTGAACTCAGACTACCACGCGTCCTTCCTAAGATAAGAATCATTCCCTGAGCCTAAAACAGATGTTTGGTGAACCTCACAGATTGGTAAAGTAGTTCCGATGGAACGGCAACGATTGTGAAAAAAAGATTCGGACATGTAGACTAAGATTAGCCATGCATCAGGATCAAATAACTTGAGTAAACAACCATGATGATGACTCGAGATCCTGTATCGGTGTCCATGTTCACATTTCCACAGCCTGTCAGTGAACTGAATACAGTAACCTAAGGCATTTTAGGTGTAACAAATTCACATATTATGTTTCCAGGCAGCGTGTCTCAGTCAGTACAAGCGTATACAGTGCATGACTAAATGACAGAAAAATGGCAAACTGTTTGGTTGCAGTTCATACTTTATGCCAATACAAGACCACAACAGCATCCTGACCGCGAATGATGGAAGGAAGAGGATGAGGGCAACAGCCACAGTCTTTCCAGAATGGGAGAATGTGAGCCACAGGCCGGTTTGCCAAAATGCAGACTGACTCTCGCTCACACACTCCTCCTGTGTGATCTATAAATCCCGTCACGGTCGTGCCGCAGATGGGAGTGTTTTATTAGAGACTAAGTCCAGGGATGAAATCAGTCATGGGGCCTGAAAGTGAAAGATGTTCCTGGGTAAATCTCACGAAAACAAGGACGGTTTCATTTTTTGAAGCAAAATTTTATTTCCTACTTTAATGGATGTATTAATCAAGTCAAATCACTTTTATTTCTATAGTGCTTCATACAAGATTGTTTTCCATTTACAATCGTAGCTCTTTTAATTTTAGGTGTGCCAAGTTATGACTGAAATCCAATATATGCATGAAAGGTTTAGTAACTTTAAAGGGTTAGTTCACCCAAAAATGAAAATTCTGTCAGTATTTACTCACCCTCATGTTGTTCCAACTCCGTAAGACCTTCGTTCCTCGTCAAAACAGGAATTAAGATATTTTTGATGAAATCTGAGAGCTGGATCACTCCTCCATACTAGTCCATAGGCTTCTTGAGGGATTGAAACTTGCCGGCCTCGAAAAGTTATTAAAGACATCGTTAAAATAGTCCAAGTGACTACAGTGGCTCAATCTTAAGTTTATCAAGCGACGAGAACACTTTTTGTGAGCAAAAAACAAACATAACTAACGACTTTATTTCCAGCCCATTCTCATCCTTTAACGTCATATAGAACGCTATATGCAAAAACGACGCTATACTACGCACATGGCACCCTTTATCGTTAATATGATATATATAATAATATAATATAACACGCGAACCCAAGACGTTATAAATCCTTTAGCGTGAATGACACGCACACCCCCACACCTAAACTTAGCCCTCACATCGAGTGTTATATTAACGATAACGGGTGCCATGTGCGTAGTATAGCGCCGTTTTTGCATATTATGTTCTATATGATGTTAAAGGATGAGAATGCGCTGTTATTTCAGCTATTCATTTCCTTCTCTCTAGGCCTCGAGTCAGGTTACTAGTTTAACAGCGAATAATCTGTTGTACGTCACATGCATCACACACGTGACTAGCACACACACGTGTGACGTAGCTCTACGCGATTACATTACGTTAACTGACTAGAGGCCCAAAGAGAAGGAAATGAATAGTCGTAATTTATGTTTGTTTTTGGCCGCAAAAAGTGTTCTTGTCGCTTGATAAAGTTAAGATTGAGCCACTGTAGTCACTTGGACTATTTTAACGATGTCTTTAATAACTTTTAGAGGCCGGCAAGTTTCAATCCCTCAAGAAGCCTATGGACTAGTATGCAGGAGTGATCCAGCTCTCAGATTTCATCAAAAATATCTTAATTCGTGTTCCGAAGATGAACGAAGGTCTTACGGGGTTGGAACACCATGAGGGTGAGTAAAAACTGACAGAATTTTCATTTTTGGGTGAACTATCCCTTTAAGATGTTATTTCCTTTATTTGTAGATGTTTTGACATGTTTTCAGCACGTTTCGTGAGATTTGCCCATTTTGATATCTCCAAACCTCACGCAGTTGACTTTGACCTAAAAGTGCACTTTGATTCTCCCCCGCACACCAAGCATAAACTCGTTCAACAGCCTGCAGAGCTTCCCATCTGTCTTTCATAGCAAAATTGCACTGCAGCCCTCAATGCGAGAGACGGACGAGTGATAAACAAGGGCGAATGAGAGACAAGCAAAGAGAATGGGAGGCGGCATGACGGATGTGTCATACACGGTGCTAGAGATTGTTAGTGAGAAACTCCAGATGTCTGCGTTTGATGGCAGTCTATATGAAATGAGGTTCAATTACACCTGAGAGAGACATATACACACAAACTCAGAGGTCAGTGAACAGACGCCTCTGACCTTTGACCCCAAACCAAACAAGCGTCCAGAGGGACCACCACAGGCGTTCATGCCTGCAGCCCACCTACACATCACACACGGTGCAGCCATGTTACACATCGCAGTGCCTTCATGCAATGGCGGAGAGTGAATAATTAGGATGATGAAATTCAAAACGGCTGCTGGGACTGGAGACATGCTTCATCTACAGTGGAGAATGTTCTGGCCAAGTGTGTAACAGCGTTACTCCAAAACACAATCTTATGCCTCTGTTAAAGGAATAGTTCACTTATAAAAAAACTTTTGGCCATAAACCCCCATGTCATTCAAGATGTCCATGTCTTTCTTTCTTCAGTCGAAAAGAAATTAAGGTTTTTGATGAAAAATTTCCAGGATTTTCTTGATATAATGGACTTCAGAGGGAACCAAACGGTTCAAGGTCCAAAACGAACGCTTATTTAAAAAAAAAAGTTTAAGTTTTATAAGCTCATATGGTCACCTTGCTCTGTTCTGTTCGAACTCCCGTTCGATCAAATCAGAATGAACAAATCTTTTCCCCGAGTCATTCATTCATTTCGTTCGTCAAATGAACCAAGTCACACAAAAAAAGATTAATTCAATTTGATTTGATCGTTTCGCTTGATAAGACCCCTATTCATCGTCTGGAATTGTTTAAATCGCTTTGAACAGTTTGCACTGAAACTGTCTTTTGGACCTTGAATCGTTTGGTTACCAGTAAAGTCCATTATATGGAGAAAATCCTGGAATGTTTTCATCAAAAACCTTAATTTCTTTACGACTGAAGAAAGAATGACATGGACGTCTTGGATGACATGGGGGTGAGTAAATTATCAGCAAAAGTTTTTTTTAAATGTGAACTACTCCTTTAAAAGAGGTCCAATGTTGTTTTTTGGACCCCATTGACTTCCATTTTATGGACGAAAACTTCTTCTAAATATGATATTTTGTGTTCCACAGAGGAAAGAAAGAAAGTCATACTAACCGTCAATGGATGACGTATTCCTTTAACAGCTTTTCCTGAACTTCATTTACATTTTTTTTTTTTTATTTGGCAGACGTTTTTATACAAATGAGAACTTTACTTAACAAATGAGCAGAAAACACAATTTGTCTTCCCAACCAACTGCTAAAAAAATGACATTTGTTGGAGCACTGATTTGCACATATCACCTTCCCACATTCTGAGAGCCAGAAAATTAAATAAATAAGAAATATCACATTTCCTTCCCTTTTCTGTTCAAATGATACTTATGCAATCTGTTCTGAATTTGAAAGCCGTTGCTCATGGAAAATGTCACGCTCCATCATGCGATGTGATCAGCACTTGGAGAGGAACATTGTTAGTTTAAACTACGTACGAATTGGTCTTTCTATTAGGACAGATTCACCAGGAAACATCTATATTTTCCGATCTGTTTTCCAGCTATTAATGGGCTTGCATGAACAGATTTAATCTTGCTGAACCGATTTTCATAAGTCTTCACTGCTGAGGAATGCAGTACGTCTTCTTCCTGTTTCACTCTTCACATAAACACATTGATGTCTCCATTGGGAAACATTGTTGAAAGCAAATAAACTCAGCTCAAAAAGTTATAAAAGATGAAACTGAAATCACTTGCACCTGTTGGGCAGTGTGTTAAAAAAAAAAAAAAGCGTATACCTGTACAATGAAAAGCAGAGCACAAAAGGCTAAATATTTAATCAAACCAGGATGCTAATAATGATCGTATCAACAATGAGGGTTTATTTTTATCTCAAAAAACAAACTTGCGTGAACGTGGAGAGAAAGCTAAAAAGATTTAGCTCTTTGAGATCGGAAAGTTCCAGTCATTAATAATAAACGGTTATGATAAGAGGAGTTAAATCATAATGCTAAAAAAAGTTTCTCCCATAGTTCTGAAATGCACAACAATATTCCCAAATCCTTGAGAATTTAGTCATTAAATTATAACCAGATTAAGATCTGATTTTTGGGTCATGTTAACATTCAATTCAGAATTTTTGTAACTGAATGTTTACATTACATATGAAACATGTCAACATATCAAACATCTGATTTACATATACGAAGCCATAAGAAAAGTATCTGCAACTCCAACCCTTGTGAAAAAGAAGTGTGCTTATTTATATTCACAGCTGTATTCCTTTATCCCTTTTGTGGAACTAAAATATAGGCCTTATTTGGAAAAAGTTCATGTAAACACAAGTCTTGATTTTAAGACTTGAACAGGGGACTTAAAAAGGCATTTGTCACATTTACTGGAAGAACTAAAGTGTTGTTTTATGATTGGGGTTTTGACTGTTTCAGTAGTTGGTGAATGTGTCTGAATGAGCTTGGCTTTAGAGTAAAGACAATCTTCATGTCCTTGAAGGAAAAGGACAACTTGTCCCACAGCCCCCCAGTTTGCTCCACCTCAGGGATAAAGCGAAAGAATAACAGGATTTATGAAGTCGTAACACAAAACCCTCAGATCTTTAAAAGACGGGCTTGTAAGATTAACACTTCATTAGTAGAGAAAGAGAGAGCAAGACAGTTGGTGACGGATGAGTTTTCAATCTTTCTCCAAGCTGACATGTTCAGAACAGTCTTGAAACTGGTGCTGCGTGTCACATGGATCTGTCTTTATAAAGTGTACTTGGAGATGGTCTAAACACACCAGCTGAATCAGCTCTATGTGTCTCCGCAAAGTAAAAGATTAAAACTTACTCTGTGGCGCCCAACTCATGGTCAACACGGGACATGGGTCAAAACTTGCTTGATTATAAAGGGAGCTATCAAGTTGTCACATCTGTCTAGCCAGACCAGAGACATGCCACTTCTTCAATCCTTAATTCAACTATATAGAGAAAACCCAAAACACCAAAGATGGCAGTTGTATGCACATGTCCCGCCCCTCCCGCTGGAAAGCCAATCGTCTGCTTTTAACAGTAAAGCCGGGAAACATTTAAGCCTATCATCTGGTTCCACCGACGCATGTGCACAGTTGAGGTTTGCGATAGCGGAAAATATGTTACTGTTTGAAAAGGCGGCAGATTTGAAATGTGTTGGTTGTGTAAATATTAGACATCCCAAGTCTCACGGAACTCCCGCAGATTGATTGCGGCTTCCTGATGACCGCAAATGAATTAAAATCTCCCGAAATCTAGAGCAGTGTTTCCCAACCCTGTTCCTGGCGGCACACCAACACTGCGCGTATTCTTTGTCTCCCTAATCAAACACGCCTGATTCAACTCATCAGCTCATTAACCCATCTGATTATTAGCTGATGAGTTGAATCAGGTGTGTTTGATAAGGGACACAAAGAATGCGCGCAGTGTTGGTGTGCCGCCAGGAACAGGGTTGGGAAACACTGGTCTAGAGCGAGCGAGCAGTAGCATGCGCGACAGAGACCGAGAGAACCCTTGCGCATGCGTTATAAAAGTATAACCTGTGGGGGAAAAAAGTGTTTTAAACCTTATTTTGGGGCAAAGTCGTCAAACTTTTGCATCGATTTTAATCATATTTTATTAATGTTTCTATACAAGCAGTTTTTTGTCCCGGTGACCAGTGGAAGTGCAGTTCTGAGTCTCTGCCCATTCATTTAGATAGGAGCCTGGTCCTGTTAGTCCGAAATAGCTGCCCGGAGGCGTTGCCAAGATGGCTGCCGAGTGGCATGACTTGCCTAAAAGGACTTTGGCCAAACTTGGTTGTTGTTTTGAAAGTTTACATGGTGATGTCCGGAACTAATTATGTTATTCAGAAAGGCATCAAGAATGACTTTAAAATGTAATTCCCTAAGAGAGCGCCACAAAAATAGTTGGGAGGGAGAATCATTTTCACACTTGGCATCTCTGAGTCCAGACCTTAAATTCATTGAAAGTCTTTGGGATGTGCTGGAGGAGACTTTACAGAGTGTTGGACTCGTGCATTGACAATACAAGATCTTGGCTAAAAATGTAAGGTGTTGTGATATGTTATTTTCATTAAGAGGTGCCTTTTTTTAAAGATCTTGACAATGCAAGAGTCAAGCACCTCTGACATCATACAGACCACACACATTCTAACTATAAAGTAAGCAGCGGGACTAAAGAGGCAGAGGCTGTCAGACCTGCATTGCCTTGCAGAAACAGAAAACACACTGCCATCTGTGCATTCATGGCTCCAAATGCACATAAATCAGACATGAGAATCTTCTCATTCAGAGTGATGATCCATTTGCAAGCATCTGTAATGGTTCTGATCAGTTGTGAGAGGCGCCACAGAACCACTGGCATCTGAGAGCCAACACATGTGCTCCAATCCAGTCCAATGCTCACAAGCTGAGATTCTGGAGTCTGGAGACATGAGACAATCCAACACATTCTCATCCTTTAGCGTCATATAGAACGCTATGACAAAAACGGCGCTATACTACGCACATGGCAACCGTTATCGTTAATATGACACGCGCTGTGATGGGTAGGTTTAGGTGTGGGGTAGGGTAGGGTAGCCACATATTACGCTAAAGGATTTATGACGTCTTGGGTTCGCGTGTTATATTAACGATAAAGCGTGCCTTGTGCGTAGTATAGCGCCGCTTTGTCATATAGCGTTCTATGTGACGCTAAAGGATGAGAACGGGCTGGACAATCCCTGTGTGACACCTGAAAAAACTCTGACAGTACTTAAACAAGTGGAGAGTTTATTTACTGTGATTGTGGTTTGAAGACACCTTTACTGTAAATACAACTCTAATGGGCCAAAAGTTTCCCAATGGTAACTTCGCAAAAAGATCAAGTTGGTCACATAAATTTGCCGCCTTGGGCTTCTTGGATTGAAAGTGACTTTTATTGTGAGCTGTGCTTCTTACATAGGGATGCTCGATATGAACATTTTGGCCAATGCCGATAACCGATAAATTAACACAGTCTCATCCCAAGAAGTCATAACTGACGTCTTGGGACGTCTTTTGACCATACGTCAATATCCGCCTTTTTAGGGCCCCCTTAAACGTCAGTAGATGACGATCCCGGGCCGTCATACAACTGACGCTTTACCTTTAAAGGAGCAATGTGTGATTTTTAGCGACATCTAGTGGTTCGGTTGCGAGTTTGCACCAGGTTTGCACTAAGGGCTCAGCCCACTGCTCACCCCTCCCTTTCGAAGAAGCTACGGTTGCTAAAACGGGACAAACATCTCGTCGGCTGAGACAGCAGAGAATAGCCAGAGTAAGCCAAGAGTGTGTAACATTGTCACTGTTTCTGTACCACAGTCCATTATAAACCACATCATGAATACTGTTTACAAAGCCATAGTCAGGTGAGGATCAAGGGTTTTAATATATAATTTAATAAAATAATATTAATCAGCTGATTGTCTCACAAACGTAACCAGCAGCACATTTCTCCCCACATACTGTAGCAAACCCATAATACAGCGAGGGAGCAGCTATATATTTTTTCTAACAGAGTAGTAATAGTTTAGCTGGCTAATATGAGCTGTAACTGTGGCTGAGCTGGGACGCGTCCGCATGAGTCCAAAGGTCGGAAGTGCGCGCGCTGTTACAATCATGTCATCTCCGCATCCCATAGATACTATTTACTACACACAATAGGCTTTTTTTCTCTGATTTTGAAAACTCTTTGCGATCGACTTTAGTGATAAAAGACTTTAGTAAAAGTCTCTATGGACGGGTTAGTGATTCCTGTAACGTACTGTTTTACGGTCAATGACATGAATACTAATCATCAGCTGTCTCACGAACGCAACAGCACATCTATCCCCAACATAACAAACCCATAACACAGCGAGGGAGAACTAAGTTATATGAAACAATCCCAACTACATATTTTACACCACTCACAAGGGAAAAGTCACTACTCACAGAGTGTAAGACTATAGCTTCCAGCTTTCCGCTACTTCTCTTTCAAGGTAATGATGAAACGCGTTCTGTAGCGCTGTTTGTTCGCGTTCGGCTACGGTAGGAATATGACGTCACAACATGGCGACCTTCATAGAAGGGGATTCCCGCGGTTATGGAGCTATTAATGTCTCATTCTAAGGTAATAAAAACATTACGGTTAATTAAGTAAGTTCTTTATACACCACTGAAAACATAGTTATGGATGTCATATTGCATTTCTGTTAATAGATACTCAACTTTGTTACACATTGCACCTTTAACGTCAGTTAGGTGACGGGGTAGGTTTAGGTCTGGGGTAGAGTTAGGATCCGATAACGTCATCTACCGACGTTTAAGGGTACCCTAAAAAGGCCGATATTGACGTATGGTCAAAAGACGTCCCAAGACGTCAGTTATATGACGTCTTGGAATGAGACTGCGCTGGATAAATCACATGCACCGATAAATCAATCATCGCATGCGCGCTCTTGCTCTAGATTCCGGGAGATTTTAACTAATTTGCGGGCATCAGGGATCCATTATAAATATGGGGGAGACTCCCGGAACGTCTGATAGAAAGGGGATTAATAAAGATGCCGAAGACAAAACGCTCCAAGGTTTGGCTGCATTTCACATGTAAAATTACGCATCAGAGTAAGTGTGGCGATTGTCTGAAGCCCATAGAGAATCACGCCAATGCATTGACTGATGGCACGGGTCCCGCCTTGTCGCTCTTATGCCGTCATATTATATTAGCACGCATTATCTGATTTCATTGTGCAAAATGATTTCCAGTCAGTAGCGTTGAGTGGAGCTTAACTCTAGTCTACATTGATGGGCGGAGTAGTGGTAGTGGCCTATCGGGATTGTTGTCTACAATCCACAAGCACTAAAAAGTCATTTTCTGCCTTTTATTGGCCAAGAAGGACCCAAATTAGAAATTTATGATACTATTCTACTACACATATGACCCACTTTCGTTACATATTCATGTCTCCACAGCTGGAATTACCCTTTAAGTGATTCCAATCATATTTTAAGCAATTCAAAACCATCATGGTGAACAGTGAGCATCTAAAGAGTATCATTTAAAGGAGATAATCCATTATTTATCGGCTTTAACATAGACCAAATTTCTTTATCGGTAACGATAACATTTAAAAAGAACATATATCGGCTGATACCAATATGGTGGCCGATATAGACGAATCCGACGAGCGTTCCGTGTAGGCTGCCATCTTGTGGCGACGTCATTACTGCGCTGTTACACCGGCATAGACGTATGCACCAGTATGTAAACAAACCTCACTGATAACGCACCCTCGATGACAGCTACAGCCAGGCAGAATGACTTGTTGGGTTGAGGATGTTAGACAGTGGCCTCCAGTCACAGATGAAGGTACAAACGATCTTACAGATTATTTATGAAAATAGCTTGGCAAGCTAGCTAGGCTAACGTTTGCCTACGAGGAAACTGTAAAAAGATCTGTCCATTTGGCAACAAATAAATAAATAAAATCAAATAAACAAATTCATGTTTTTCATTTGTGTCCATTATTTATCTCATTTTCACATTGCAACGGGCAACGGGTAAGGTAACGTTACAGCTAGAAAGTATACATAATATCGACCAATTAGTGTTTTTAAACCATGGAAAGAGGTCAATATAACAGCAGGAGAACAATGTCACATAACGTAACATTTAGCTCAAAAAAGCCATTTAATGACCATAGCATGTTAATTGAATAGAAAAAAATAGCAAGAGAGGAGATTTTGCTGATCACCATATCACATATTTATTTATTTTTTTACTTATGTCATTAAATAATTGTTATTATACGTGAATGTCCACGTCTTGTACTCGCCCAGGAAATCTGTGTAAACCGTACGGCACCAGACAGGGGCAGTCGACCCGGGGTATTCACAATGTTTTCTCTTCAAAATTGAAATTTTACTGCCACCATTGAAATTGAAATTTATAACGGAAACTGTTTACCCACTCGACATTATACAAGGGGTAACATTATACAGTCGTAAATCGCAGGCTGTTTATTCCAGTGGACGCAAGTTGCAACTAAAAAAAATAGGAGGCAATGGCGCAACGCTACCCAGCAACAGCTCAGTAATGGCGCCCGCTTACTTCTGGTAGTGTCGCCGGATTCATCTATATTGTGCATCCCTAACATCGATCGCTACACTATTGACAGTAGACAATGGACCTATTTGCCCTCAAACTTTCACAGAAATTTCTCTAATCTAACCGTATACCTTTGACTGTAATCCCATTCTTCAAAATATCTTCTTTCATGTTCCACAGAAGAAAGTCAAACTGATTTGGAACATGACAGTGAAAGAATTTTTGGGTGCATAGACAATCCCTAAATCTTCCCTTTCAGAGTACATTTTTCCTCAGAATTCAGGTCAAGCTTGGATTTGGGGACATGCCAACGACCCCAGAACCACGACACAACCACAAAGGCTGACAGGCTCATCAGTGGAATATCTGACAACCATCTGCTTCACTTTTCATCTACAAAGCCACACCGTCTGAGAAACTGCAGCGCCAGCGTGCGAGGAATATCATTTTAGGCATGTGCGGCAAGAACAGGAGGATAGACAAAAACTCCCAGTTTTGTGAGAACAAGAAGAATTTGAACGTTTGTCCTTTTGAAATCATTTCTAGTTATTATTTATGTTAGGAATGTTTCCTTTTGCGTTCTTGGAAAATTCAAGAATCCTTCCCTTTCAAACTCAACGTCTCTGGTGTCGTCAACGGTTCGCATCCTTGCTGAGCCCATACGGACTTTCTAGATGTTTCACAATCTATTATTACTGGTGTTTTTTTTTCAGATACACCCTTGCCAAGGTGCTTATGCTGAGGGAAGTATCGGGTGGGCCAAATCCTTGACATGATTGTGAAACTCTTACGAACTGCGTAAGCTGCTTTGTGTTGAAGATCTGGCTCAACACACTCTGCTCTGCATTCAAAACAGCAATCCACTGTGCCTCATTACGCCTGAGAAATAACTCCACCACAAATGAGAAAATCAGGCAAAAGCATTGAACACAGAGGGAAAGAAAACAGACTATCTTTCTTTCATTCATTTGCTGATTTCTATTTCCCACTCAGCCAAGAGCAAGATTGCTTCAAGCCCCACTGCTCCTCTGAGTATCCGTATGGGGTGGATGGGGTTTCAAAACTCAAGTCACAAACCTGTGCCAGATCACAAAAGGGAGATGAACAATTTCCTTCATTTGAACATATGTGCACACTTTTAACAAAATGACGGGGAAGGAGAGACGTTGTGGTCTTTTCTCACAGTTCATGAATAATTTTGACTTTACAGCTCCCTGTATACACAAAGAGACCTGAGAAAGCTGAGTGGAGATGTGATGGAAGAACCATGAGAACGTTACACGCTCCTGCTTTTTCATTGCAACTGGATTGAGCAATATGGTTTATGGGTGTTCAAAAATGACTCTAACTTCAAAGTTAAGTCATAGTTTAACTAAAAGCTTAATTATCCCTCCCATATTACAATCTAATAAAGGGTTAGTCAAACCCTTTAATCAGTTCCAAACCCATTAGACCTTCAGCACGTTCTTATTGATGTTTTATGATCTCTTTATGAACAAGTGACAAATTGGTAGTTGTGTAGCTGTCTGGAACATAAAGCTCTCAGATGTCATCAAAAGATCTTAATTTATCTTTAATTTTTCAAAGATGAACAAAAGTCATAGAGGTTTAGAATGAGATGAGGCTGAGTTAATGATGACCGAATTTTCATTTTAGGGTGAACAAACCCTTTAAGTCAAATTCAAATGTGATGTACATGACTCTGCATTAATAGTGTTTTTAATGGTTTTTAGCATCACACCGTTCAAAGGTTTGGGGTCAGTACATTTTGCTTTTGAGAAATTAATACTTTCATTCAGTAAGGACACATTCAATTGATCAAAAGTGACAGTAAAGACATTAATAATGCTACATCAAAGAATCCTAAAAAAAAAAAAAAAAAATGTATAATGGTTTCCACAAAAATGTTACGCATCACAACTGTTTGATAATCATAAGACAGGTTAAGCAATTAAAGGGTTAGTTCACCCAAAAATTAAAATTAAGTCATTAATTACTCACCCCCGTGCTGTACCAACCCCGTAAAACCTTCGTTCGTCTTCGGAACACAAATGAAGATATTTTTGATTAAATTTGAGAGCTGTATAACTACCACATTGGCTCCTAAGGGACTGCCTCTCGACGGCCCAGAAAGTCAATGAAGAAAATGTTTAAATATCCCAAGTGACTACCGTGACTCAACTATATGTTTATCAAGCGACGAGAATACTTTTTGAGTGAAAAAACAAACAAAAATAACGAGTTTATTCGACTATTTCTTTTCTTCCTTGTAGGCCAGAACGAGACTTCCTTATACATTTCCACGACGCATGCGCGAGAATTGCGATCTGCTCACACCAGCTTACACTACTGGGATATTTAAACATTTTCTTCATTGACTTTCTGGGCCGTCAAGAGGCAGTCCCTTAGGAGCCAATGTGGTAGTTATACAGCTCTCAAATTTAATCAAAAATATCTTCATTTGTGTTCCGAAGACGAACGAAGGTCTTACGGGGTTGGTACAGCATGGGGGTGACAATGGCGCCACCAGGGGGTGGCCAGGGGTGGCCATGGCCACCCCTGGCCGACTCCTGGCCACCCCATTGGCCACCCCAATGGCCAGTATTAATTTTTGTAGCATCAGTTATGCATTTTATAAATAAGTCAAAAATATTCTTAAGTAAAAGAAGACGGGGAATTATGTGTCGTGACGTGCTTTTTAAGTGCCAAATGGTATACTGTTACAGCAGCTTTTAGGTGTGTTTTTGCCACGTTTGGACAGGCAGGGATGCAAACAGCGCGCTTTTCGGCGCCTCCCGCTTTTTTCACGTCAGTTTGGGTGACAAAGTCATCTGAAGTCATTCCATAGCTTAATGTGAGGGACAGAAGTATATTTACATCATTAAAGTATAAACTCGTTTTCCCTTCTCTGCGGCTGTCATCATTCTCCATTCATATTCAAACAGCACGCGCGCCTCTTGGATGCACGGTAAAACTCTCTCCAATATGATATATTGACATTATAAATGCATGATCTGTAGATAAAAGTCTGTATATTTGCATAAAATTACTTTATTTTCTTGGAGTTTGTTGCTGTTTTTAAACGACTCACTACCGTGTTCTGTTAGATCACACATACATATCACAAGGATTATGAATCGGAATCAAACGATCAAAATAATCACAGGTTTTAGTGTATTTTACAATCAAATAAATATACCATTGGGGAGAAAAAGTGACATCTTTCAAAAACTTTAACAAAAATTGACCCCAGACTTTTAAAAGGTGGTGTAACAACATAATATACACATATTATTATAGGCTAAATGTCTTTGATCCCTGTTAGAGACTTTAGTTAAGTATTGCAAGTTCCACCCTTCAATTTCCATCTACATGATGAGAAATCCCCCGTATTTTCATGTTAATGGATTTTTGGGTGACCTTGCCTCTTTTTTCTTTTTTGTTACGTGGTTTGCATGCACATACGTATGAGTCACTGCATTTGTGTGTGTAGCTGTAGTCCACAACTCTAAAACACAAAACCAGCTTGGTTTAGAAAGCCAGAACACAGTGTCAATATTTTTACAGATGATCGGCAGATGTTAGCAGCCTATCAGAGAGGATGAAGAATTATGCCTGATAAAGAACAGCATCCATGTTTCGAAATGACACAATGATGGCATGACCTTTCATTTTTTGGGTGAACTGTTCCTAAATGTGATTTGGGATGGTTTGTGTTTTTTTGTGGGTAATGAGTGGGTTGAATGGAAGGATTCAGATAGGCGTATGGTTTTTTTGTTGAGTAAAGCACTTAGGGCCCTGTAAGCACTTCTGAATTTCCCTTTCTTCCATCGCAACCACACACATTTTCCCTCAATCTGGGCCCTTACTCACCCACACACTCCCGCTTTCTTCTGGCAATCTACCAGTTCAACACACTCCACAACATAAACCTTGACAGTATAATTTAAATCCACATGGATCTGCCAGGTACTTTCCTTTGTCCACTCCACCCGTTTCTTCTCTTCTCCCTCTATCTGTATTATTCCAGCCCTTCTTTCCTTCATAAGGGATTCATTCCTCTTCCATAAAGCATGAGGGACTTTTGAATATCTGCCTGCCTACATTCCACACACCCACTTTGTCCTTTTTTCCTCCTTCTCTCTTCGGTACACATCGTCTTTTCCTCCTCTGCATCCCTCCAACTGCTTCCACAAAGTCCACAGAGGGATAAAATTTAACATACAGAAGAATCTGTACTTGATTCATCCGTTTCATTCTTCAATTTCCTGTCTCTACTTCTTCTAATTGGAAACAGATCTCAGTTTCATCTTTCATCCCCGGGCAATGTTTCTGTCCTTTCTGTAGCTCCATCATTTATTCTTGTCCTCAACACACTGACAGAAAATTTACCTAGTTTTTACCCAGTAATTATTTACTTTTTTATATTATGTGGAATGTATATCATTATTCCTGAAAATGCAGTACATCATTTAATAAAATTTTACTACACTGTAATCACAGTGAAATTTGTTGTCAGATATTTTTGTATGACTGCTAAACTGAATAATTATGTCAAAAATATGATTTCCTAAACAGTTGTGCTAGTGTTAATTAGCTGGAAATTATTTATGACTGTACACTATCCCTGAATTATGTTTTTTACATAAAAAAAATTAAAGAAAGAAAGAAATGCCCAAACCACTGGTCCGTTCACAATGAAACCAAGACAGTCACTAGGCCACAACATGACACTATAGCCGCGTTTCCATTACCCTTAAAATTGCGCAAATTGAAATTACGAAATGAAAATGGAAACACGTCTATTTCTCCCGTTTATCGCAAAAAAAGTTTTTACGTTTGCATGAGGAGGTTTTTCAGGCAATTCGAAAAAGGAATATTTCGCAAAACTGCAATGGAAACGGGTTTTGCGCATTTACATCAGTCACCTGACATGGATGCTTGGATAACACACCACGTCCACTTCCATTAATAATAATAATAATAATGTCTAGTGCAGGGGCTGTGACATAGGCTATAAACCTACCAACGTCCGTTGACATGATTTTTGGAATGACTTATCGCGAGAGGAAAAAAGACGCTTTAGTCGCATAACATCGGTTAACAGAAACGCCGTCATTTCGCAATAGTTTATCGACATTTAGAAAATAACGCAAAAGTTTTGTGCAAATCTGTAATGGAAACGCGTCTGTTCCTAATCTTCTCAGGCACCCTCAGTATATGGTGTTGATGAAACTGGTGCTGGTTTTAAATGTCAAAATACGGCAAGGAGTTGGTAAAATACAGCATTTTACGTTCCCAATAGTACACACACAATATGGCCAACCTAAAAAGACTAGCCCTGCATCTCAATGTGCATATTATATCCATCCTAAACAGTACGTGAGATTAGAAAAGGGGTGTATCCCAAAGTATAGCATGTTGAAAAGAGAATGCCAAAAGTCTCCGAATGGTCTACTATTTTCAGTAGATTTTAGAAGTGTGGATCCGTGCACACTATAACGGCTAATATTGCCCAAAACCCATTGGGGGATTCGGATCAGAACTCGTAAATACCACTTCAGAAGTAGGAAGTAGAAAAAAAAAAATCGAATTATGTAATTATGCAACAGAGTATATGTTAAAAGACGCAATTTTATGATGTGATAGTATGCCCCAATGTTCTGCTACGCATTCAAAAAGTATCTACTTTTTCTAAACAAAAAGAGTACATACTTTTAGGGTATAGTATAAGTAGACAAATTGGGACGTAGCATGGGTATTATTACAAAACTACTCAGAAGTTTGAAAATAGTCATGTTTAAGATTTCATGAGCAACAGATGGTGCTGTGTCAAAGTGTTAATGATAAATAGCAAGTTGAGTCAATAGATCAAAGTTTTGCAAAGATAAGGGGTGATGATGGCGCAGTGGATAAGACACATGCCTTTGGTGTGAGAGACCCAGGTTCGAATCCACTGTGAGACACCAATGTGTCCCCGAGCAAGACACTTAACCCCTAATTGCTCCTGAGGCGTGGGACCTCTGACATATATAGCAACTGTAAGTCGTTTTGGATAAAAGCGTCGGCTAAGTGAATACATGTAAATGTAGATAAAAGCTCACTTTATTTTTGGCACATCCATACTCAGTGCTTAACTGCCCCTGTGTTGCAGTTCACAAACTAGCCACCCTAAAAAGTATTACTACTCCTGAAAAAGATTTAGGGCAGTCACAGTAAGCAAATTGTGACACGGACGGTACCGTACACAGCCAGAACCAGACCAGAAGTCCATTTTTGGGTGTACCATGCCTTTAAATCTAATTTGTGTTATAGTTTAGGTGTAATAATAGTGTGCTGGATTCCCTGATAGGGGAATAGGGGAGAAGAAAGAAGTGAGAAAATGAGGGAGGGAAAGAGAGAGTAGGGGTGAAGTCTCCCTTGACAATCTCCAGTTAAATATAGCCCAATCGACAAGCTTTCATTCTGGGACCTACACTGTTTGTTTAGAGTTTGTTCTGTTTTGGAGGGGGGAGGCAGGATAGGGGTTGGGGGATCTTCCCACGGCCCGATCGAGTGGGACGAGTAACTCCAACAAGTGAAAGGGAGAATGAGGGTGGAAGGAGTTGATATAGAATTGGACAAGTCCCAAACAGTCCTACCTTAGCAGTGAGTTGGATGGGAATCACACCCCAGCTTGCTCTTCCTGAATACTGGTTGACTATTTAGGTTTAAAAGGCACGTGGGAACACCAGCATGTTATGGTCTTGTAAGCAAGATGGAAATGCAATCTGCCTGGGAGGTTTCCAAGACTTCAGTGGTAAAGAGTTCAGTACCTTCTATCCTACATCAACTATAAAATGACTAAGGCTAGCATGACTTTTACACAGACTTTTGTAGATTTGCACTCTGGATGAGCTAGTAGCTAAAAGTTAGAACCAGTCAGATGATTTTGGGCAGTTGGAGTTTATACAGACTTACAGAATACAGAGTAGTGTATAATGGACACAGACTCAGAGCGCAGCTTCAGACTATGAGTTCATATTTTAAGCCAATTTTAGAACACATTGTTTTCATTCGTCATGCGTCTCTTATCAACAAGGCTAACACAGTCTCATCCCAAAAAGTCATATAACTGACGTCTTGGGGCGTATTTTGACCATACGTCAATATCCGCCTTTTTAGGGCCCCCTTAAACGTCGGTAGATGGCGATCCCGGGCCGTCAAAGAACTGACGCTTTACCTTTAACGTCAGTTAGGTGACGGGTTAGGTTTAGGTATGGGGTAGAGTTAGGATCCCATAACCTCATCTACCGACGTTTAAGGGGGCCCTAAAAAGGCGAATATTGACGTATGGTCAAAAGACGTCCCAAAACGTCAGTTATATGACGTCTTGGGATGAGACCGGGTTGACAAGGCACATGTTTCTGCATAAGTTTGAACTTAAAATGTGTGATCCTCAATCATTTAGTGAACGATTTCTCTCATTTACACAGCTGAAAGGGGTACTGTATGCATGATACCTAGTGTTAAATGGATACTTCAGGATTTAGCATTAAGCTTTGTATTAGTGGAAAACCTTCCGATTTACCATGCTTTCCACCCTCATATCCCCCTGAGACGAGAGATGTATTTTTTGTCGGGAAAAAAAAAAATCGTCATTTTGCGTCATCTGAGGATTTTTTGGCCATGGCTAAAGACTGCAGTCAGTAGGGTCTGTTTCGCATGTTCTCAACCCGCCCATAGAGGGTGGGATCTCACTCACAGAATGAACACATAGTGTTAGCCATCTTTTTTTGGAAGCTAAGCCAACAGGCTCTTGTGGAGAAAGCGGAGTAACTTAGTAGGAGAAACCTGAGAAACCATCTTTTTCCCGGACATGTCCGGCCGTCGAGATCCTACAAAATGTCCGATATTCAGCTTTTGCTTTCTGCAGTCGCCATTCATTGTTTACATGCACAGCTTTTGTTTCAATCTAACCGAATTCATTCTGATTGGTGAATCTGAATGTAGTGTCTACACGAACGCTAAACAAGTGATCTGTTGATGCGCGTTTTAACATTGCTAAGAGAATTCCCGCTCCTCTCTGAGAGATACGAGACCGGTGCGTCTCACGGGTGTCGCTCATCGGTAATCACGCCACCGCCCTCGCGTCGTTCTCCCGCGGCCCTCACTCGTCCTTCTCGCCACAGTAAACATGATGAATGGCAATATCGAAATCCCAGGCAAATCACGGAGACTCACTAGTAGCCTTGACTTGTTTAACTACTGCACTCTGTTACCAGTAGGCGTGGCCTAGGAAGGGCATTCTGGGAGTTGTTGTCTTTAATCCACAAAAGCCAAAAATACATTTTCTGGCTTTTCTCAGTCTAGAAAGCTCCAAATTCAAAACTAATTTCACATTTCTTCTACATAAATGGCTCATTTTAAACACACATTCATCTTTCAAGAGGTGAAGTAACCCTTTAAAAGACATGTAGCGTATTCCATCCACTTAACATTAGGCTTGCTTGTTGAGGAGGTGCTCCATGAGATTACTGGATTGGAATGAACTTCTGGACTCCTGCTATAGCTTCAGGGTCCCACTTCCAAACCACAATAAACAAAGGCATGGAAAATCATGCTCTCCGATTGAAATATGGCTGATGCTACAACTCCAAGAGGAGTTGCGGAGCAGGTCACAGCTTGTTACTGTTGGAGACCTAAATGGCATATTGGAGGAGATCTGTGGGAGATGGGAGTTTTGAAATACAGACGTAACTGGCAAGAAGAGGAGACAGGGAGTGTTCCTGCTGCCCAGCCATCCATCAGCACTGCATTCACAACAGTGTAGATTTTCATCAGCTGGCACTGTGCTCATAAACACTCTCAAATACGCCATAAACCTTTTATTTCCTGTCCCCATCACTTGCTTAAATCACATAAACACGATGATGAGAGATATGATAAGGATGAGAAGAAACAGGAGATCATTTTGGTAACATTGAAGTTTTTAGAAAGGTTAAGGAAGTGATGTTTGTTATTTGATATGATTGGGTCACGCTCTCTCCTAGAATAGCTGAACTCTTTTTCTTCTGGTCACCTTACACTGCGAAACACACCGTGACGAAACTAGATCATGCGCTTGCGGAGTAGATCGATTATAATGGCAGCAGACTCGTTTGGTCTCGTTACACCAGTAGATTGCAGTGTTGACGAGGTGTATGTCAGCTAAATGTCCAAGTAAACAGATATATATCCGTGAGATTGCTAATGCTTTATGTGCGATTGATTACAGACATTCCAGACTGGGCTTTTGCTATATGAAGCAATCTCACTCGCTGTCAGCTCTTCTGTTCAGCATCGTCCATCAATTGGGTGTAGTCCGAGTGAAAATGTGTTGTGAAATCCCTCGCTTTGGATCTCCTAAAAGCCAAAGTCAAAATTCCAAAACCAGCATCTCTTTCTTATGTCCATAGAACACAAACCATGCAGCTTCTATGAAATTGTGTTTTTCAAGCTACACAACAAGAAAAAGTACATGGAAAGTATCATAAAAATAGGTCCACATGCTGGATTCCAAACATTCCCAAGTTGTAGGTCACTGTTAAGTGAGAAACACACCAACATTTACATCATTATTCTCTGAAGTGAGCTCTTCACTCGAGAACCAGATCGAGTCAGTGAGTCATATGGATCAATCCTATTAAAATTATTAAAAGCTGTTGGAACCATATCAACCGATTTTCTTTAAAAATTGTGAACCTGAAGTAGAAAACTGCGGTCATAGAAGTCACTTTATGCTAATGCTGCTATAGCGCCCCTAGTGGCAGTACAGAGAATGCGACAAATACATTTCATGTTCACATATGAGCATAAAATCACTTATTGGATTTTTTTTAAACTCTTCAAATCAGTGTAAATGTAAATTATATGATCAATAAGTTATGACAACATACGTTTTACATTGCTTTAACTCACCAAAATAAGTTCAGCAATTTTTTACTTTAAGTTAAACAAGATTCAACTATTTTTTTTAAGTCAGTTTAATGTAATTTAAGTTGAAATGACTTTCATTTTTAAGGCAGCAACTTTTTTGTACAGTTAATTATTGCATGCATGAACAATCTGCAATAAACCTTTTGATAGCCAACAACTATAGTGCTATCAAAAAGAAATACTGACTGATGTTTCACAGCACAGTTAAAAGGAAGTGTTTTTTTTTTTTGCATACCATATTTTTTTTAAAACAGATACAGTAAATCTGTTAAACACAGACCCACCAACGCGATAATGATGTTTAACTCTCAACAAATTAGTCGGCAAACACATTCTCAATTACACTACCCAAAAACCTTACCAGTTTTTCACAAGTCAATAAACTCAGAATGTACAAAGGCATAAAGTGACAGCAAATAAAAGAAATGTTTGAACAAAAGCACTATAAAAGCAGTGATGACATATGTGAATATCTAAGGCCAGTCCCGTACTGTCTTTTTACAGCTTTGAGAAGAGGAAGAACAACTGTGTGTTCACAAACAAAGTCTTCTGTAAATTTGCTGACAGGTCTGTAATGCAGCATTTAACTCTAATCGACAGAAGAGTTTTCAGAAAAGCCCTGGGAAAAGCTAACCTTTGGTTTGCACAGGTTCACACTGCAACAAAAAGACGTATGACGAAAATGGCCATGAACTAAATTATGCACATTATGTTTCTGACTCAAAAAAACAAAAACTCAAGCATAAAAATGAGGGGTGGAAACGGACGTTTTTTCACGAAAGCGTCTTGCCCAATATTTAATGTCACAAACTGAATGATATATTTTCCTCAAAGGATGCAATTACTTGTATAAAGGTAGTTATTGCACACCTAAAATTGCACAACTAACTCAGCAAAATACACAAGTATGTGTAAGAGCTTTTACAATAATGTCAACAGAATGTCTACAACATCTTTAATTAAAAAAAAGAGTGGTAGTTATTTTTAATGCAAGTTTAATAACCAGGCTTTTGACAAAATAAATAAATAAATAGCTACACAGCTTATTTTTGCAGCCAATAAGTGAAATATTCACTGGAATTAAATGCAGCCTCAGCTTTCATCTAAATATTTCTCCATTCAATTGCTTTTATAGTCAATTTAAGGCATGTAAATTTAAAGTACTTCATGGAAAGTGTCATGTACCACTTTACACTATTTTTATGAATTATGGCGAGAGATCTGATGTAATGTAGATTAATTTGAGCTGAATATAATGCCAGATACTCCATGGCGCCGTTCATGTCTCACATTAAAACGTTCATCAGCTCAACGAGGTTGCACTCCTTCAACCTTTCCTTCAAAGCAGCCACATGTCTTTCTACTATACGTGCTTGTCTTTCTCTTTTTTTCTAAACTAATCAACATGTTGGCAGTCCATCCAAGCACATCACAGGTCCAAAATAAGCCAGAAGAAGTGCTTGGAATGTCTCCTAAAACAACAGGACATGTTCACCTCAGCGTTCCAGTCGAACTGTGTATTGCTGGATCCTGTACATGCGCTTGTCTATATGCATAAACCCTCTGACATTATTCCAATAAGATTACTAAAAACTGTAGGTCACCATACAACTGGTCTCTTCAAATCTAGCAGCACAGCTGTTTCAACAGAACTGAACAACGAACCCCTGTGACTCCAGGCATTTACTCGCTCCCTTTGTCCTCATTTTCTTCAACACTTTCTTCTATGATCTCACACCTTTCGCCGTCGTGAAACTGACTAGGTGTAAATGCAATAGTTCCAGCTCATTAACAACATGAGGCATAGATGTAAAGACAAAGCGAAATAACAGAAAGAGACTGAATTCATGCAACAGTTGTATTGCAGTCTTGTTCACTAACCTAATCCTTTCTATGCAATTTACACACATTATGGATTGCATTTTATTCACAAATTCCGTTAGTATGTGTGGCCAAAGGATTAAAGGTGAGCTATTATTGTTAATTGTAAATGATACTGAAACAAAAACCAAAATTTGTGGAAATGGTGATGCCATGTGTATTTTGTGTAATAGGCGCGTAGTGTTTCTTCACAAAGTGGCATCGCCAACTACTGGCCTGGCATGGATAATACAGCATTTTTCACGGATCTGTGTGAACAGGGATAATTTTGACAATGTTGTAGCCTGTACACAAAAAACACAAAAGGAAAACCTTTTTCGTTTTTAGCACATCATTGCCACAATAATCGGAAATGGCCAAATTTGCTCTGTTCTCTAAATCAGGGTTTACGAAAAAGGGGTTTGCGAACCCCTGGGGGGAACTTCAGGGGGTTTGTGCCTTGATGAAAAGCTAATAATTTATCAAATCATAAAAATGAAACTTTTAAATGAACAATTAACTTTTAGATGTTTAACATTAAAATAATTTTAAAATAAAAATTGTTATATTTACATTTTTAAATCAGAATAAAGCTTACTAAAACAATAGCATGTCATGTGACCATTAACCGGCATCAGCGAATCGTGAACATGCAAATTATTGAAATATTAACTTTAAATCCCAAGGGCTACTACAAGTAAATATTTTAGGTCAAAAGCGTTCGGCTGACAAAATGTTTCACTAAAACAATCAGCGACAATAAAATTTGTAATGAACACAAATGAAATGCACAATTCTAATGTCTTAATATACATATAATTCCCTTTACCACCATTTAGCACCTGAGTGATTAAAACACAGGTATTAACTGAAATACTTGTTTGCATCTTGCCTTTTGTGCCAATGTAAGACTAAAACCTAGAAAGGTTCACTAATATCTGCATAGGATCATTCTCGCACACACACAGAGAGAGAGTGCACTGCAGCGTGATCGCTTATTTTTCATAAGGACACATAAATATACAAACACACAGACATAGTCTAGTGACTAATTTTTCTCTAAACTGCGGTGCTCTGAACTCACTGTTTCCATCTGTAGATGAGGCCATTTACCCCAGTATACTGTGGCTGATCAGAGCCAAGTTGGAGTTATGGGCCATAAGTAAAGGTGGAGATTCATTATGTTTTATTGGGACAAAGGTCCGAAATTTACCTTCCATGGTATATGATTTATGAGGGTTATTTGACCGAACGGACAGTTTTATATGGCTTGGCTGAACAGCACCGATAATTAACAGTAATTCTAAGAAGGAATGCAGTTTAAATTATGTTGTTGTAAAAAAACAAATCATCATCAATCGTAGCAATTACCAGCAGACTCTTTCTGAGATGGGTTTCAAAAGAACAGCTCAGGGGAATAATGGTCAGCAAGTGTGAGAGGTTTGGACTGGGATGTTTACATTGTGGGAGTTGTGAATTTTGACAGCTGCACTAAAGGTCTGCTATTCCTCTCAACTCTTTGTTTACTTAGATGCAGAACACACACACACACACAAAGAGATGCATTTATATGCATTTATAGACTGAAATAGCAACAGCGTTCCTTACAGAACATAACTTTCAAAACCTAGTGAGCTGCCGGCCTGGACAGTGTTTTAGGCTTCAATCTCCCAAAATGAAGACTCTCCTAAAAGTTCAGAAGCATGAATTAAGACGCTTTCTTTTGGCCAAAATCTAAGGCCATCATACATCCCATGTATCCAGCTTATTTTGCAATGTGAAAGTAAAGTAAGCAATTTTCTGTGAACTTGAACTGTATATGTAATGTGTGAACTCCCGATTCAGTAGTCACTATAGACAACTGTAAGAATGCAGTAAAATAACAAATCAGTTTGTTTATGATTACGGCGATAATTTAAAATATACATCACATTGTTAGTTTACACCAAAGGCTTTAGATATACAAAGATGGTGCACTCATATTATTTATGAATGGGAGAAAGTGCAACACGCAATATGGCAGGAAAAGTCCCGCCTTTTAAACAAAAGAGCCAATCACTAATTGGTAAAATCATCGCATCACTGCAGCTGCCCTTAGAAGTTTGGGAGTTAACATTTATGGACAGATTTTGCTGCCGCTTTGAAATATGTTATTTAATTGAACTCTGCAAGCAGTTTCTTAGATTTTAGGATTCCCCCATTTATGTAGATAGGACTTGGTCTTGGATGCCCAAAATAGCTGCCCAGAGGAGTGACAAATATGTAGAGCTGGGTACCGAGTTCGGTACTTTTTTGGTACCGAATTCGGTACTTTTTAGGTACCGAGTCCGGTACTTCTTAGGTACCGAGTCCAGTACTTTTTAGGTACCGAGTCCGGTACTTTTTAGGTAACGACTGAATTGCCTCGATACTACAGAGTATCGAAACATGTCTTGTTTTTCGGTACCAAATATCGGTACCTAAGTGGTTAATCTCGTCAACGTCAGTGAAAAAATAAGCATGCAGCATGATTGGCTGTGGCGGAAACACTAGTTTCCAGAGACGTAGCTCATCGCGCGTGAGGCTGTAATGTGTGCGTGCCCAACCCAGATAGATAGAAAATATGTGGAAATGATCCAAAGTGTTCTTATGTGCCAGACTCGATGCCAGAAGCACGCGATGCAATATTTTCGACAAGATAATTGCCGCCAAGACCGGTAACATGGTAAATCTGATAAGGCACAGAAGCGCACAGACACTTGAGAGTAGAAAGTTTATCCGTCTTCGACTGCACGAACTGGAGCGCATCACAAATGAACCGAAACTCAGCATATAGGATACTTGCCTCATAGACATGAGAAATAGGCCTACTTTTGTCTAAATATGTCTACTTTTAAACAAAACTATTATAAATAAATAGTTTGATTACCTAATTCATATAGGCGCAAGCGTTCACTGCTGCAGGAATGACGAGTCAGCATCGCCATATTCATATTTGCAGCCAGCAGACATATTAAACACTTGTTCATTAATAAACAATTAAAATATATCCTTGCTGTTGTTTCCCAACACATCCATAATCATTAGCTTCATGTGTGCTGAGCACGAGGTATATATCCCGCCCCCCCAGTAGCCTATATTCAATTTAATTTGCATTTATTTGTATAGCATTTTTTTACAATACATATCGTTTCAAAGCAGCTTTACAGAAAATGCATGTTTCTAAATTACAATTTAGAGTGATCTGTTATCAGAGGTTTATTAATTTTCAATTCAGTTTCATTGTTAAACAATGCATTAAGATAAGGCAGAAACAATGAGCTCATTGAAGTAAAGAATACATGTTGTTAAATGATTAGGAAACAGAAAACTTTAGCATTGGTGCTTTTTTACATACTCAAAATATGAGTGTGAAAAAGTCAACCTGAAAAAAAAAATGTAGCTAATTTTATTTAGTTAAAACTGGTTACATAAAATTGGTATCGGAAAAAAAGTATCGTTCAGGAACCGGTATCAAAGTCAAGGTATCGGTATCGAACGTCATATAACTGACGTCTTGGGACGTCTTTTGACCATACGTCAACATCCGCCGTTTTAGGGTACCCTTTAACGTCGGATTAGATGATGTTATCGGATCCTAACCCTACCCCAGACCTAAACCTACCCAGTCACCTAACTGACGTTAAAGGTAAAGCGTCAGTTGTATAACATCCCAGGATCGTCATGCAACTGACGTTAAAGGGTACCCTAAAACGGCGGATGTTGACGTATGGTCAAAAGACATCAGTTATATGACGTCTTGGGATGAGACTGTGTTATATCGAACATTTTGTTACGATACCCAGCCCTACAAATATGGCCACAGAGTGAACAGATTTTCCTTGAAAGGGACTTTGATTACACTCTGTAGAAATCCAGCCAAGCTTATATGCTGCACAGATATAGAGTCGCTGCCAATATCGAGTTTTAAAATCTTCAAATCTTAAAATTCACTTATGATGGGCCATTTCAGTTAGGATGATGCCTTAAAATAGCTAAGATCTGTAAATTAGATTTCAGATCGATGTATAGATGAATTATCTACACAATGTTCCTGAAATCAGACATATAACTTAGTGCTTCCTAACTATTCAAATCTATCCTATAAGTTATTAGTCTTGGTCTGAGAATCTACAGTTTAATGTCAGGTCAAAGTGGCCTATCTCTCTCCTGTGGCCATGTTTTACAAGTCATCTCTGGCCTAAAGAGAAACCCGGGAGCCTTGTTCCCACAGGGAGCACGACCTCTGAGGTCAACCCAGCCACCAAGAAGCTGCATTCGGGAAAGCAACACTGCACGGGTTCCCCAGCATTAAGGGGTCGGAGGTCAAGGCCAGCCTGGCTGAGAAGAACATCACTGAAAGGCCTTTTCTTGCTTCCTCAAAAACAAAACTACAACCAAATCTTGCTTTGAGGGTGCCACCATCAGTGAGCTCCTCACTCCTCCATAATAAAGCAACTCAGAGGACAATTTTATTGCTCAAGTTACTTGATGGGCTTCTCAGTTGTTTAATTGAAGTACCACCCTTGTTTCTGAGGTTCCTTCTAAATTTCCTTAAGATGTTCCAGAGTTAGCAGGAACCCGCTGGGAGTTTTCCCTCCTCTCCTCAAAAACTGATGCCCATAAATCTGACAAGCCCTATACACCATCACCAAATGTACTGTTTATGTTTCAGAGGCTCTAGACGAGAGGGCAGCCATGAGAGATGAGAAAGAGACAGGGTTCACACAAGCTTTCGGTGATTTAGGGATCTGTCACCTCGCACCAGAAACTAACCAGTCAAGACGAGGCGAAACTACTTTTACACTTGGTCTAATTATGGGCCTGGCTTTGATTCTGTCTTGTGGCATTTTTGTCTAATTATACGTTTATAAAAATGAAAGGAACTGTTTGTCAAATGCCCATTGTAGTAAAAAAGGGCCCTTGCCTGACCTATAACAAGAACACACTGAGAGAACTGAAATACAGTGACCAGTTTTATTGTGTTTTATTTATACTCCTTGATTATACGTTTATAATCTTGCGTTTCCGGAACTGAAGATGACAGTATCTTTAGTCAAACAAGAGAGTAATGAAGTAATGAGAAACTTCACAAAACCTGCTCTATCAGTCCGGTCTTTCTCAGTCTTGAGAAATTTTCCACGTTTGCCTCCTGCTGTCGAGTCTTTACAAGAAGCAATAGTTTCCTGCTCCAACTTTCGGTTTAACCACTGTAATCACTGTGCATGTGGCTAAAACAATATTCCTCAGATTGAAACTGCTACAATCAAAGCACCATTTGGGAATGGACCAAAACACTGACTTGATGCAGGCTTGACTCTGTCCCCAGTACAGACAGTTTAGATAGTCTATCCATCTGCTGTGGATTTGTTTCCAAACTCATGGGGAAAAAATCTGGGCTGCATATTGATAATGAACTAGGCCCAAATCACCTCACCCTGGAGGATCTATTTTTCCTTCTTTTTCCTTCTCACAGGAGTTCCAGTACATGAAAACAAAACTTTAGACCTATTTAATGATGGATATACGAGTTGCATCAGTACTCACTGCCTAAAGAAAACACCAATAATAAATATAGTTCTCATTTTTTGCTAATCTTGCTCTAAACACAAGTATGGCTGATCACCAGGATACATTGCGTTTCGGATTATGGTTTACTAGTGTCCCTGTCAGGTTACTTAATGTCAGTCAACCAGCTTTATTAAATGGTGTACACAAGGGGGTAATCCATCGACCGGAAGTTGAAGCCTCGCGGGAGCTGCCATCTTGTAGCAGAACTTCACTTGCGTTAGCATTTCCATTGACTCCCATTCATTTTGGGGTCACTTTGACAGCGAATAACTTTACATATGAGGCGTTTGAAGACCCCATTTGTCCTTTATTTATTTCTAAAAGAAACACAACAATGTATAAAATGCTCCATTACCTTGTAGCTTATGTTATGGCCCCGTAGAAGCAGTTTTTGTGAAAGTAAGCTAACGATTGCGTCATACCCACTCGACTCTCTGTCGCACAGGAGAGAGATTACCGTATGCACAGGAGAAGAAGCTCGCGAGCAATCGGGGAAACGTGGAGGCAAAATGACAAAATAATTAATCAGAATACCTAGCAAAAGTTTCTCCTGCTCCAGGCTCATGGACAGCTCCTACTCACACTCTCCGCCTCTGCAAGTTTCAGAAGGGAATGATTCAGATTTATCATGCCACAGCCACTAGAAAAAGGGGTGCTCACGTCCCATCTACGTCGTCAAACTCTGTTTGAGTCTGCGCGTCAGGGACGGAAGTTCTAAAAAAAAAAAAAAAGCCAAAAACGGGCTTCACTTGTCTCAATGGAGTTCCAATGAGATGGCTCTGTCCACTTACCGTCTATGGGTGTACAGTATGGATGTATTCCTAGTCAAAATTCAAACTAACTGAAACTAACTAGGAACTTTATCAATAAAGAACAATCATGAGTGAATTTACGGTGTTGACCAACAGAAATCTGCTTGGTTTGAAAGTGTCTTCTTCCATAAAATTTCGCTAATTTGACCACACCATAACCCTAGTTCTTTCCTTACGTCTAAAATTTGATTATTTCACAGTTGGGTTGCTCAGTCTTGCTTTTTCCAAATGATCAAGGCTTTGGGGTTCATTTTCAAACACAACTCAGCAGAAAGGTAGATCTCCGAGAGCAGGAATGAACACCCTTGGTTTTAGGAATGTTGTTCCAAGGTTGTTTATCCAGGAATATGTCCTACTTGGCAATGTCAAGGTCATCAATATGGTAAGGTGGATAGCTGAGGTATGGAAGGCCTATTGAAGACTGAACCCTGTGAATTTGTTGTTTAGAGTCCAATCTTGGTCCTGGAAAAACCCTAACTGGCACATTTTGGATGCCTCCCTTGCCTAGCACACCTGATTCAACACATGATCAAGAACGAAAGAGGCTGTACCAAATAAGAGGCGCATCCAAAATGTGCAATGTTGTTGGCACTCCAGGATTATAAAACATTTGCTCTTCGCTCAGTCTCATAATACTTTCTTCATGTTATTTTTCTCATTCTAAAGACTTTAACCCTGCCATACTGAACATGATAACACAAATCAAGCCTAGATCAGGTTGGTGCGCAGTCCTGCACCACATAAACACATGCTCAGTAACTCTATCCCTCTGTTTAAAGCAGAGGTAATGTGTGGCCTTGGTTAGAAAGAACATAATCTACGTAATAGGTCTGTAATCTAATGGTGAATTACGGTTAATTCTTGAAAACGAGCAACATCCTTCTGACCTTCGAACTTTGATCCCTCCTCGCTCTGCCCCTCGACCCGCATGTGGCAGTGATCAGAGCCAATAAGAGAATTGGAACTGGGAATGAGGGGAAATGGGAGTGATGGGAAACAGATTCACACACAAACAAATGCCGCAAGATTGTAGTTATTTGGCCTGCGAAAAATCCCATTTTATGGACGTTGAGAGGCTGGTGTCGTACTCTGTGATTACGGTTATCCTGCTGTGTTGTCTATCATTTGTGAATTCTCTGGGATTGCATCTCTCATCCTTCATGACCACACTACATCCCTCTTTTTTCCTTTCTGATTCATTTCTTTTCAGATCTCATGGCGTAGGCACTGCTCACTCACCCTTTTATGCATATTGTATAAAAATGTCAAGAGTTGGCTAAAAATTGGCAGTTAAGATCTGGCTCTTTGGTTTTAACGCACTTTGAGTCTTCACAGCATATCAAAACCATTCAAACTGTGGTTGGTCGCTTAAATGTCAGTTCAAAGGTCTCCTACTGTCGAAGTGGGCCGTTCTTAGCCAGAAAAATGGCACTATGGCAACACCAGAAGCTTACGGGTACAACTGAATCCAAAATCCTTTCATTGACACACACACACAGCAAACAATCGTTCAGCTTTAAACACATTTAATAAAGCAAAAGGTTTGAGGAATAAGCATATAATCATGTGAAAGAACGTCTTGCCTTGGTCTTTAATGAGTTTTTGGAGCTCATTTTACTGAAAGGTCATAGCCTCCACTCGGTTCCCACCAAATAATGACTCAAGCTTGCTGCAGAAACGCAATTACCGCAATAAAGTTCCTTTGTGACAGCTTTACCACACCAGCTTCTGATCAGAGCAAACTGTCAATCTGTCCTGCTCCACAAATAAATCATATATTTCAGCTAAAGGACATTTTAGATAAGGTTGGGCATATTTGCACTCACAACACTGAGCATTACTAGTTCTCATACACGAGTTCGAGAATTTAACAAACTTGGCACATAACATGTGCCACACTATTTGTCCAAAAGACATGAATGATATTTCTATTTTCTACACTCAGACTAAGGATGATGAAACCGATGAAAGAATTGAATTGCGAAGGGACATTCGTGACTCTCCAGTTCGAACTCTTTCATCAAAATGAACAAATCTTTTTTCCGAGTCATTTCGTTCCCAAATCATTCGAAAAATAGATTTGTTCATTTTGATGAACGAAATAGGGCGTAGGACCTTTCTAGTTCCCGCTGGATTTTGTCCTCCGCATACAACTTGAATAAAGCCTGAACCTCGCCGTCGGTCCATCGGTTTTATACTTTAAGCTCCATTCTTGATTCGAATAGCAAACACTTCTTACTGCGGCACTGCAAAAGACCTTTAAAAATGGTGGTTGAAATAAAATGCGTGGAGTCAACCAATCAAAATGCTACGTGAACTCAACCAATCAGCATGTTCAGTGCCCAAGTCCCACCACCGAAACTTTGAAACAATACTACCTCAACAAGCAGGGACTCTCTGAGGGGGAATTTACCCAAAACTTCATTTAGACCCTGGTTCCTGTGATCAAAACACAGAGTACCAGTCGAGAGTCCCCCGTTCTTCTGGAAACACTTTTTTCAGGCTCATTTTACAACTCCCCCAGTTGGGTTTTACCGTTTTCAAATCCATTCAGCCGATTTTCTGATTTTTAGAAGAATATCAGTAACCAGACTGGTTCCATTGACTTCCATAGTAGAAAAAAATATGTACTAAGGAAGTCAATGGGACCAGAAACTGTCTATTTGCAAAAAAGTGGAGTATCCCTTTAAGGAACTTAATTGGCCTTTGCTACCTGGTTTTGCCACCTAAACAAACCAAAAACGCACTGCATCTAATTCTGTTTTTGAGAATTTGTTAATGTTTGGTATTGTAGTGTTACACTAACTATACTGTATTTTTTTTTCTCACCGGTGAATGATACCATGCTTTCAGAAGGTGTGGCTAGACGGTGATTTTCAGTGAGGGTGAGACGTACGCTTCAACTGCTATCAGGCTAAAGTTAGCATTTTCTCAGATGTCCTACAATACCTTTAAATTGAACAAATAATTAAATGATTAATTTTAACTTCATGCATAACTGAAATTATTATTTTTTTAAATTATTAAGTTATGTGAATGACTTAATTGTCCTAATTATGCATTAAGTTTACTTAATTTTAAGCCAATGGGTTTCCTCACTTTTTTAAGTTAAGTCAACTGATCACTTTTTAGTACACAACAAATGCACATTAAATACAATGAATCACACTTCTTCACAAGGGTGAGCTATTAGATTAGACATTTTTAGCAATGTTAGCAACCCATTGCCATGTCTATCTCAAGCATGTGTGCAACAGTAAGCAAGAGACTGGGTGTGTGAAAGAGTGCAGGGGAACAAGTGAAAGCAGTTGAGAGCTGTAGAGCAGTGGGACTTTCTTAATTCAACACATATGTTAGCCATGCTTATTTTACTGAGGGTGATTGGGTATTGGTAACTTTCACTGTACGCTGAAAGAAAAGATTAACTATGCCTGGGTTTGAACCTCTGCCCACTAAAAAATGTCTTCATTCATTTAATATGGACAATTATCTCAGTGGAGTTTCCATACTTGAACATAAAATACATCCCGTTCGGGATTCCCAGAGATGACATAAGCAAACAATGACGCTCCATTCCCTATTTCAAATAAAATGTCCCATTCTCACATAGAAATGGGCGTATTCCTGCCTGCGTGTTAGTATATGAGGCGCAGTGGTTAAACTCACCACACACACAAGCCTCTGCGTTCAACCAGCAACCAGGCTCATCATGACATCAGCCACAGTCATTATGACATCATCACAAGGGGTCTCAGTGCCATCCAAACCCCCGTCGCCACAGGCTGGCAACACTACACTGCTCTGTATTAAACAGAGCCAGGGTTAGACCACACTTATGACTTGTGGAAATTGTGGGGGTTTACGAGTACAGTACACTCTTCAAAATATAATTTTCCCTCTTCAAAAAACCTCAAGTCTGTTAAGATGTTTGTTTCTACTCCTGACTCTGTCCCCTGAGGGTATATGGCAGCCATCTTTCTGTACAGTGGGAATGAAATGTGGAAATACTTATGAGACAAAAAAAGACTTTACTGTAAAGATGATCTTGGTCTGGATCTGGGCCTCGGGGGTTCTAGACTTGGTTCTGGTTTTAAATCCAGTTTTGCTATGGGAAAAAAAAAAAAAGTGTAGTTTATTCCCATGATTGCATCCTTAAATATATAGCAGACAACTTATATAAAATGCATATAAATATAATTTGGTACCTTATATTTTCCAATTATCTTAGTAAGATGACATTTAAAGTTTAGTTTTATGATAAAAGCCCTGTAGTTTAATGCAGCAAAATACGATGACGACTGAGAGATGAACAAATCCTCAAAAGCCTGATATCATTTTTCATACTATTGTAACATGATTTTCTTTTCTAAACAGGTGATGTACTGTACGGATAATCAAGTAAACGAAAGTGGCTTCAGTCCAGTAAGTTAAGCTTGAAATGAAGAGTTCAGATGCAAAAGCCTCTAAATGCCATTTGAAATTTTCTTCTTTAATGATGATTTTTATCAAACTTGTATATTTAAGTTCAGTAATTTCACTTAAATAGGCTAACAATTAATAGGTAATTATCATTGCCATTTAAGTGAAATCACTGAACTTAAATATACAAGTTTGATACAAATCATCATTAAAGAAGAAAATTTCAAATGGCATTTAGAGGCTTCTGCGTCTGAACTCTTCAAATATTAATAACAAAAATTATTCTTTTGTTTAAGTTCAGTATCAGTAAAGATCAATAAAAAAAGACACGTTCACCACTTTTAGAATTAGTCAAAACAAGCCTTTTACTTGCATAAACTACCTATGAGACGACAGAAAGTAAATAGTAGATTGTGTTCGACGAGTTTTTCACTAAGGTTATTGATCACGTTTATCAGAAGAAGCATTAGAAAATTGCATATCAAATAATATCATGATGTAGTCTTTATAGAGTTATAGTGTTGTTATTAGCTTATAGATAGCTTGTATTACATAGGCCTATCGTACACCACTTCTATTAAGTTGCATAACAAAAAAAGCTGCTGTACACAAAACATGAAACCATTCGCCATCTCCCCAGGCTCAAACTATGTTCACACCGCTCTATCTAGTGGTGAAGAGACGCACAGCACTTTTAAATGAAACACCGCGCGCATGCGCAGTACACAGCCGGCCCATAGAGCGATGTAAACATGGCAGCCTCCAGTGCTCGCTGTACTACACGTTGGCTGTCAGGCGGTTTACCTGGACTTCGCAGCACTTGTGCACTTTTAAAATTCTCTAGACACGTAGAAATATCGGCTTTGAGGTTATGTTGGACGCGTAGTCACGTGACGGGGAGTAATTTAAGTTGTTGGAGGCGCAAAGGATGTGTGACATTGAAGGGGGTACCAGGTGAGCTGGTTATGTGATCAAAGTTGTTGCGTTAGTGGAACAAGCTTATTTTGCATAAACATATCAAGTCTATCATATCACACTTTGGTGGACGTATTTGTCCATTTATGTAAGTGGTATTAGAGAAGTTAAAAGAGATGATGCAACCGACTGACATGATTGCCAATACGAGTAAAGTGACAATATAACGTGTTTTATCATTGCAACAATAATAGTGATTCTCACTAACGCTTAAGTGTGGTAACTGGGATTTGAGATTGAATGTGTGATGGTATGTACAACAGTTCACTAAAAAATTGTTACATTTGGGTAGAAATAGAAATTACTTTACACTTACTTTGTTTTTTGCTCCTACGAAATTATTTCCAAACAAACTCATGGCTGGATAAACATAAGTTTGCATATTTCCGAGCATCATACAGCAGAATTAGTGTGTTTGGTGAGTGAAGGATTCGCTCAAAAGGAGAAGTTTTGTCAATGAATTGTTTTTATGCACAGCTGCACTACTTCCTGAACTTAAGCCTGATTAATCCAGGTGTGCCTGACCAACAATAATTACACACCTGGATTAATCAGTTTGTCCAATAATGGCAGACAGGAATCAAAGGAGCTGGCTGAAGTTCAGGAAGTAGTGCAGCTGTGCATAAAGGCAATTTTGAAACGCATACAAACAGCGAATGATACACTCATAATACACTTGTCGCTACCTACTGGCCTGGTTATGCATTTCATTATTGCGAAAGATGACGATAGTGACATTCATAAAATAAATAATGGTCTTATATTATTGTTGAGTGAGTCTGTGTTTGTGTTCTTCAGAGTGGAGGAGTCCCATTGTTTTCAGCTCTCATTTCTTCCACACTACTTCTGGGTGCCATCAGCAGAATTTCTATGACGTTTTGGGGGTTTCTCGGACTGCCACTCAGAAAGACATTAAGAAAGCCTACTACCAGGTCTGACAACCCATATGACAATCCATTCATATTTTTGAAGGATGGTTCACATGGGGGTTTAACATGGATATTTTCACTCAGTTGGCCAAGAAATACCATCCAGACACCAACCCAGATGACCCTGAAGCTAAGGAGAAGTTTGCCAAGCTAGCAGAAGCCTATGAGGTGAGGAAAGTGTCATGTTTATTTTTAATCTTGCATTACATTATTATTTGGGTGAAATTTAAGCCTGTTTGGGCTATATTTTACATCAAAATAAGAAAAAATCAAGCCTATTTTTAATACCATCATTTTTGCATTGTGATAGTGTTTAATGACAATTATTAAGCACATTCCCTCCACCCAAACTCACTATTATAATGTAAAAATATCATTTATATATTAAATTGTAAAGGATTTTACTAGGATGGGATATTTATCTTAATAGTCAATGTTTACATTACCATTCAAAAGATTAAGATGGGTATGATTTTGTAATGTTTTTGAAAGATGTATCTTAATGATCATCAATAATTGCATTTATCTGATCAAGACTACAGCAACAAATTAAATGAAATATTGCAATTTAAAATTACTGTTTCCTGTTTTGAAGATAATTTAAAATAAAAATGATTCCTGTGACGCAAAACTGAATTTTCAGCATCATTACTCCATTCTTCAGTGTCACATGATCTTTCAGAAATCAGTCTAATATGATAATTTGCTGATCAAGAAAGATTTATTATTTTTACTAATATCGAAAACAGTTGAGCTGCTTAATATTGTCAAAAACTTTGATACATTTTTTCCGGATTCTTTGATGTATATTATGTTTAAAAAATAAAATGTAATGCAATATATATATATATATATATATATATATATAAAATTGATGGGCGAAAATTAAATATATATAAATATGACCCAGGGGTTTTTTTTCTTTCTTTCTTTTTTTTCTCAAAATTCATCAGAATTAGGTTTAATTAGGTGTGTTTTCCGTTCTGTGTGTATAGACCCTCAGTGACGAGCTGAAGAGGAAGCAGTATGACACGTACGGTTCTGCCGGTCCCAGCGCGAGTGGGGCGGGACAGCAGCAGTACTGGAGAGGCGGGGCCACTGTGGACCCAGAAGAGCTTTTCAGGAAGATCTTTGGAGAGTTTACTGGGGGGCGTGGCTTCGGAGACCTCAACTCCATGTTTGAACAGGCACCCGAAGTGAGACGCACAGTGATGACTGTCCCTCATTTGTGTTCCTCTTTAAATTCCCACCACCTGAACCCTCTTTCTCTCCCTAGTTTGTGATGGAGCTGACGTTCACGCAGGCTGCCAAGGGCGTGAATAAGGAGATAACGGTCAACATAGATGACGCCTGTCCACGATGTGAAGGAAAAGGTCATGAGCCGGGAACTAAAGTTTCACAATGTCACTATTGCAATGGCACAGGCATGGTGAGGACGCCATAGAAACCGTATTAGCAACCATATATATTTTTCTTACCATTAATAAAAAAAAATGTACTCTTTTATGCAGGAGTCTATAAGCACGGGCCCGTTTATGATGCGCTCAACGTGTAGGCGGTGTGGTGGACGGGGCTCTATCATCATCACCCCTTGCGTTATGTGCCGGGCAACTGGACAAACCAAACAGAAACAGACCGTCATGGTTCCTGTTCCTGCAGGTGTGCCGCGTTGTACAGTAGGTGTAGAGAATGAGCTGTGGTGAACGTACGAGGTACTGACTGTCTGTTGTGGATGTGTTTTAGGTGTAGAAGACGGACAGACAGTTAAGGTGCCGGTCGGGAAGAAATACATTTATATCACGTTCAAGGTGAGCTGAATGGCATTCACAAAAAGCCTTGTAAACACGGTTCATAGCCTTTATATTTACTCTATGAACATGGAAAACGGCGATAGATGGACCGACGCCGGAGTACGGGCACTTTTTTACATCTTTTTTTGTTTTTGTTTTTACATGCCTTGTGTTGCAGGTCCAAAGGAGTCCAGTGTTTCGTCGTGACGGGGCGGATATCCACTCTGATGTGATGATTTCAGTAGCGCAAGCAATTCTCGGGGGAACAGCCAGAGCTCAGGGCCTGTACAGCACAATCGACATTGCGGTTAGAAAATAAACGCACTCATTGGAATTCGCCACCGTATTTTTATGACTAAAAGAGGAAATGTGTTTCTTGCAGATTCCTCCAGGCATTCAAACAGACCATAAGATCAAACTGGAAGGAAAAGGCATCCCACGCTTGAATAGCTTTGGCTATGGAGACCATTATGTATATATCAAAATCAAAATTCCTAAGTAAGAGGCTTTCTCAGACACTCACGCCTATATGCACTTCCAGTTTGTGTTTGTCTAATAAATCTCATGGATCATCTACAGGAAACTGACACATAAGCAGAGAACATTGCTTTTAAGTTATGCAGAGGATGAGATGGATGTGGAGGGAGTTGTTACTGGAGTAACCAGACCAGCCACCGGTACATCAACAGACACCTTCATACACGCAGACAAGAAGAATGCAAAGTAATCTGCCTACACTTAACCTCAAACTTAAGTTTTTTTGTTAAATGTTTGTGTGTTTATTCAGGTAGTTCTCAAGCCGGACAGACCTCAGAATCAGGGCAGAGCAGAGAGGAAGAGACAGAGAAAGAGGAAGGGGGATTTTTCTCTAAACTGAAGAAGATGTTTACCTGAAGATCACGGAAGGAAGCAGTCTTGTGATGTTTTAGTGTAGACTTGGTGTGTATGAACAGCATATGCGATATTTAAAGACACCTTAGATTCCAAAAGTGGGCCACTAAAACATACCCAATGTCTTTTCACTAGATTTGAGAATGGAGGAACAATTTAATTTTCAATCAGTGTCTTTTAAACCATCACAATGGTCGATCATTAGTCACGTTAACAATGAATATTTCCAGTACACATTTTTTTCATTCAGGTAAACAATCATGTTTTTTCTATTCTAGTTGAAGGCCAAAGAGAAGAAGTGTGAAAGGAGCACAAGAATGAAGCACTTTCACCCAGTAGAGGACATTTCCAATCACTCTTTGTTGTCACATTTGCTTGTACAGATTAATTGCAGAAGATGCAATTTTAGATTTGTTCAAATTAAGGATTAAAAAAAATAAAAACAAACTCCACCTATTCTTAGCCTGATCATGACATATGGGCTCTCTACATGTGTGCTGTTTGGTGTGTGTTGTTTTTTAAGGGGAATGTCTGAATAAACTAAGTCACAAGAAATCTGTTTTTGTAACACTAACAAACAGAACTGTAATAAAATGAACAGAGTTAAAACTTATAAGGTATGAAAGGCTATGTTTTATTGTTAAAATAGTTGAGGCTAAAGAGCATTTCTTGGCTGGTCACACAGCAACCCTTCAGCTGTGACTACATTATAAATAAAATTGTATTCTTTGAATTTGCTTCACAAATGAGTAAGTTTTACCCTGTAAACAGAATATAACATATGTCTTCTAAAATTACTATTTATTCAAGCAGGATGTTTTCTTAAATTAAATTTAGCTGAAAAAAGCGCAATATTACTCAAAGAAAATTATTATACTTTTTTTTTTTTTAATCTAACAATATTTGGCGCCAAAAAGTCGAGCTCTTTCTGACTGGATCAATATTAGACGACGCTCCGTAAAAACCGTAAGTACTATAGCATATCTCGCTCTATATTATCTAGACTTTGCGATACATAAAATACTTGCATAAAAATGAATAAAATACTTTTGACTTCGTTTTAACCACGAAACTTTGGCCCCGTCTTTCCTCTCCACCAGGTGGAGGCCTTGCATTGATAATTTAAGACTGCATTTCTGAGAGGTGCGTGAACGGGTAAGTATCCGTATAAATGTCTAAATTAGTTAAGCACTGAAACGTTATACGTGGCATAAAACTTAAGTGTGGTGTCTTACTACTTCTGTTCTGGGTTAATCTTCTGTCCCTATTAGCCTAGAGTCAGAATCTCTAGTGCTTTCATGGATGCTGATTTCGTTTTTGTTAACATGTCACTTAATTGTTACTTAAGCTCATTGTGAACAATAATAACAATATGGAGACTTCAGTGTATCTTCTGGGTTTATCCAGATGTCCACAGTCTAGACAAACAAAATTTAGCTACACAAAGTGACCTCATAAGTGACTTTGAACCATAGTGCGTCAACCCATGATTTGTTCTGTAGACTGGGAGACAGTCCCTGGGTTTGAGGATGAGGAGTAAATGGAATCTGGAGTTGTATAAATGCACGTCAATCTGGTCTCCAAAACAGCAGGACCATCACAGCAACGTCAATGTACAGGGACTCGTAAGTACAGACACTGGCTCCACATACCCAACTGACACTCCAATACACAGTAGCTTTGCCCAGAGGAAGCCCAGAAAGAGACTGCGTATGGAGGAATGTCAATCCGTAGGCTAGTTGTGTTTGTTCTCCACTGCTCCTTGGATACTCAAAGTCTATCACTCGTCACCATGTCTTTACAAAGCCGAAGAAACTTGAACTAAAAAAGTAAACAATGTACAGCACACTAACTGACCTTAAAGCAAAACCCTTAAACTCTTAAGTCAATAGGCAGCTATACTGAATGAATGGGTAATGTATAAACATGTAGGTTGTAGTATGTAGGTCATTCTCTGCACAGACATTCTAGCACAGTCAAAATGGTTTAAAGACACTTACACACTGCTGGTTGTATGCGCCTCGGGAGCTGAAGGATTACATAGACGGGTCAAAAAAGGGTGAACGAGTCCATAGAGAGAAATGTGAGCATACAATATAATTAGTAATGCAGTAATATGTTGAATAAATTACTGTTCATGATCCCTTAATATGCACTTTATGGTCAGTTGAGTGTTGAAGTTTCAATTTTCATGACTAAAAATAGTGTCAAAAAGAAATATTTTAAATAACTTATTTTGACGACCTTTATTAATACATGTGAAAGTACACAATTATTTTTATAAATATATTTTTAAAGGCAACTTTAAAAATACCATTAATTAATTTACTTATCATTAAGAATATTTTTGATACTTCATAACCTTTGCTATGACATAAAAAAATGGTTAAATTATATAAAGAAAAATGAATAAAGTGTCATTTTATTTAATTAAAAAATATTTTAACAAAACTGCTTCATTGTTTATTTTTTTCTAATAAATAATATTTTTTTTATTCTAAAACTTATATTTTTTTAATTAATGTTTCTAAAAAATATATTTAATTAAGTCATTAAAACGTGCTTATTATAGAAAAGCTGAGTTTGAGTTATTTTTAAAAATGAACTGCTATTATTTTTTAAAATAAATTAATAGACAGGATGAAAAATGAGCATTGTATCGCTGACTCAGTTCACATGGCTGCGTCAACTTCGCAGCTGTTGAGCGTACTTGCAGAAAATAAATGTTTTAACTATCAAGAAGCAAGTTCTTCATCAAATGCATTATGCAGGTTTCCAGTAAAATGTCACCACATAATGTTCAAACCTTTTCACTTGCAGTTTCTGGTAGGGTATTTGATAGTTTGAGGTGCTTCCATTGAGATGGAAAAATGTATTGAAGTGGACGTTCAGACTGTGGTTGGCGGCTCTCTTCTAGTAGGGCAGTAAAGGGGAGAAGGGCTCCTTTGTGTGGCTGACCGAGGAACATAAAGTACAGTAGTGAGCTCTGATTACTTTTAATGTGTGTGTGTGTAATGTGAAGTGGGCGGAGGGCAATAGAGGGCCAGCACCCTGTACACACACTTCTCTACACTGATATATATCTCTCCCCTGTTTAATGGCAGGCTTTCCACAGGAACTGCAAAGCTCTGATCAAGGCAACAAATTACTATTGCCACCATTCCCACTGACAGACTATGGGTGGGTGTGGTAGTGGTAGTAAGAAAATGTTCCACAAAATTCAAACCTCAAACCATCAAGAAGTGAATGTAAAGCTTGCACACTTTTGCATTCTTAAAAATTTAATTTTATTAGATTAAACGATTTAAAGGCACACAATGTAATTCTTCGCCACTAGAGGTCACTTATTCAAAACAAGATGTAACTTGATGCCTTTAATTCGTGGAATCATGGGAGTTGTTGTCTTCGCCTCTACAGCCGGTGGAAAATACTACGGAATTTGGGCAGAAATCATATTCATGGATGACCGGTAATGTATTAAAGATTTATTAACGTTACGAAAGCCGTTAGAGCAGAACAAGCCGCTGAAGCGATTGCTAATGAAAGACGAGCGCGACACGTGGCTCGAGAGAAGTGTAGCTTTAATTATGCCTCAGACGCCACTTCTGCTTCTTCCGGTGTGGTAACGCAACTTTGTTTTATCATATTAGATACATTTGAGTGTGTTGAAAGATGTTATAATGCATTATAAGTGAGCTAGATTGATATTAGGCATGGTAAATATGGTACTCGCGGTAAATCAAGAAAACGAGATTTTTGAGAAAAGTTGCTCACCTGTCTAATAAAAAAACATAATATATTTAAGAGTCTTTGGTGTTTACTTGATTTCGTCAAAATGAAACCGGAAATCGAGGGTAACGCGGGTATGATGTCATTGATAGGAGACGCACGGACACAGTCCATGTCCTGGTTAAAACCGCTTATTTCTCTGGAATTACAGACTGATCTCATGAAGTAGCGTATTCGTATTTCCATTTTTGACGTGCTATCAACACGCATAATCGCTTTTCAGCGCGTAAATGAACGCCGTTGACTTAACGTTATTACTGTATATATAAATATATGACTTACCTCAACCCTGTCCCTAAACCTACCCGTCACTTGGGTTAATGGCATTTATGACTCTTCCCTTACCATCCTAGGAAAGAAAAACATAGCTCCCCAGATGTAGATGTACATTTTGCTTTGTTTTGGTCAGACATTTGACGGCGTGGAATGACGTGGACGTTAATGGCGTAGACATGCACGCGGATAGCTCAAAATGCGTCGAGATAGCACGCCACTTGACTCGAAATTGGCGCGTATGTTTACGCAAAAGTCATGATGTCATGTTGGGATTTAAACATTCTTAGAAACATTTAGGATAATGCAAGTACACAAATCAACGAAATATATAACATCGTTCTAGTGGTTTTTGGATATTTTGATCCAAAAATCTTACATAGTGTACCTTTAAGCAGAATATAGAATTGGAACTAGGAGCGTTTTGCGAGTGCTTTAGCGGCCTGCAGGCCTTCGGAGAGTCTTATACGGCCTGCATAGCACAGGTGTGCTGGATTACCGGGTGGAGACTGGGTAAGTATGCGAGGGTCTGTGCATGGAGCCGCTGGGTCAGCGGGCCGCCATAAACATCAGCTTTAAACACAGAGCGGGAGATGGAGGAGACACCACTACCAGCCCTGCCCTGGGGTCATCCTAGCAGATGAATGATATAATACAGACTCATCTGCTAAAGCAACACACCCAACAGGGCTCGAATCCGCCGTACCCTCTGGACGTCGAAGCGTGTGTCTGCATGCACCTTGCGTTGTGTGCGTTTTTGGAGTGATGGAAGTTGATGGTTTAATCTCCGACTGTAACTGACCCCCGAGCAGCTGGACGAGACGAACAGTGGAAGACGGCTCTCTTTGAAATATGACAGACGATAGCATGTGATCTTGGCCATGCGAAATGCTTCACCTCGACCTTTTCGTCATCTCTCATTCTGTGCGGCGTTCCTTCGTGGCCTTTTGTTCCGTTCCTCTTGTTGTTGTTTTTTGCTCTCCTTTCTCTCTCGGAGTCGTGAGAATTCTTGCAAATCCCCGCTGAGAAGCAGTCTTCTCTCCCGCTGCTGATTGTTCAAAGCTTTAAAATGGGAAAATAGGATGTGTATGTTTTTTTAACACAGCTTTTTGCGGTTTCTCCAAGCGAGGACTGTTTCAGCATTACACGATAAAACCCAAACTAGACTTAATCATGTTCCCTCCTCGCCACTTAATGTCGAAGGAGCGGGAGGGTCTGAAACCAGACGATATCCTGAGGAGACCAAGAGGAGACCACCCACACACAGAGAAAAAGCAAGGGGGACTCCCGCTCGACAGAAAACCTGAGCTGGCTCGGTTTCCACAGCCGCCCTTCTGTTCTCAAAGAATACCTGAACCCATGACATCATTCTTCAACTGTAGGAGACAGAAAATAGATGGCTGTGATCTCCTGGGTACAATCATGCACTGATGACTGAAACATATCAGAAGTTGGAGATCAAGGAGTGCGGCTGGGTGTGTTTATAAAAGCAGCATGGGATTTTATGTGAATGAGAGCGTATGTTTGTGAGAGGAGCCGTTTGAATGACTGTAGTAGAAATGATGTTTCACATGAGATTCTGGAGTTGCAATCTGAATTGAATGTGATCAGATAAAACAACCGGATAAAATAATGTTGCTGGATGCACACAAACAACAAGCATACTATACAGAGTGACCAGTGTTAGTCTTATGAACTACGACTTTTAATGAAAAGATTCATAAACTCAGAAATCATCAGTTTAAACAAAGTCAATTCATTCAGCTTCCATCTTGGTAACGCATCTGTTTTATATCTAGGTGATCCAAATGCTTGTGAAAAAACATAAAATACTACTAAAATATATTATAACTGGGAATTGTAATAATTAATCACATTAAATAAAAAATATTATTTATGAATTGTATCAAATTAATGATACAATTATTATTATTGTTAGATTTAATTTAATAATTTCAAATATTTTAAATTAAACGAACAAAATTAAATATTCTGAAATGAAAAGCTATAATTAAATAACAATTATAATGATTAAATATTACAATATTGTTAGATTTAATTTCAAATCAATTTTTAAATTAAAACATTAAAATTGTCTTTTTTTTTTTATTCACAATTTTTTAAATATCCAATTTTTATTTTATTTTTTTTTATTGGGCAGCCATCCCCATTTTGTAATCCAGATGGTAAAATATGATAAATAATAACAATAAATTATCTATTAAAAATATCGTTAAATCTAATTTAAATAGTTTGGAAAAAAGGTATTGTTTTATACTTGAATGCCTGTGTTTAGTATCTACAGGTAATTAAGTCCAATTATGATCCTCTTATGATTCCGCTTTTACGGTGGGGAACCATGCATTAAGGCCCGTTCACACCAAGAACGATAACTAGCGGACGATATCGTTCTGTTTATTCTAAGCGTGTGCTTGTCTGTCTCTTTAAAAGCTCGTTACAGCAGGATGCGTTCTGATTGGCTGTCAATCGTTCATCGGCTGGATAATCACTCTGAAAGTGATTCCAACGATATCGTTTCTCTGCGCCGTTAACCTTAGGTGTGGTGTGATCTCTGCTATTCTTTTATATTGAGAAGGATTTTTAGAACTATATCTTTATCGTTATCTTCATGGTTTTTGTCATTGGCGTGAACGGGCCTTAGTGTGTGTGTTAACAATCTCCCTCCATCTGGTCTTTGAGCTCTTAGATTGATCTGAGCCACTGAAAGCAAGCCAGTCAGGCTAAGTGCTGTTATCTAATGATACCTTCGTTTGGGAAAACTAAATACTTTCAACACCAGCACCAACAAAGCATGTATGGCCATCCCTGTTTATCACAGGAGGTCCTGAAGGCATCTTCGCATCTCTAACCCTATTCCTTCTGCACTCTTCATAGTCTTAGGTTAAGCCAGGGGCCTGTGAGATTTGAGACCCCAGCACCTTTTTTAAGTCCTCCCCACTGTTTTTAGGTTCTCTGATGTTGAGGTCAGTGGCTTCCGCACACTAAAGCCTCTAGCTATGGTTTCAGCGCGTCTGATACAAACGTGTTTTAAAGTGATAACCTTTATACAGGACCACCAGGTCTCTCACTTTACTTGTAGCCCTAGGAAAAAAAGGAATCAGTCCCTGAGCTCAAAGGCCAAGTCCAATCCCACCGTCACCATCTCAAAACATTCCACTGTTGCACAATCCTCGCAGCCTTGAAACGTTTTGGCTACGTGCCCTGCCAAAAAAAAAAAAAAAAAAAGGATTTAGACACCTAAGGCGTATCTTAAGCTTGTTCATCCTCATGAAGCTTCTCTGTGCCCAAAGGCAATGAATTAGAAATTTGTCTCCTAATATCCAAAGACTCCTGAAAGTGCACCAATCAAATCGCAGCAGATGTCACAGAGGGTATCGAGTCCATCCCGTAACCAGGCTTGCACGGAATATTTTCTTTTTCCTCTTGATCGCCACAGTTTTCTGCATTTAATTCAGATGGATAGTCTTTTACAAGAACAGATGCATTGCATTGAAAGTGACTGAAGCCAGGCACGGTGGCGGATGAAGAGGGTACGGAAGGAGGGAGAGTAAGAAGACAGCTGCATGAAGAGGAAGATGAGAGGATGAAGAGCAGGGATGTTGACAGGAAAGCTTTGGCTCACATGCACACATCTGGCTAGAGATTACAGCTGGCACGACAGCATGCATGAGCGTGAGCGCTACGGTTACTCCATCACTGCCTCTACAAGTCATTCATTTCCATTGGAGATTTGATAGATAGTGACCGTTCATTATGAAACATTTGATGAGATTTAAACTTTATGCATACAAGCAGCGTACCGATAGGAGCTCAAATGCCAAACCTTGCAAAACCTAAAAGAAATTCACCTGTCTCTTCATTTCCTCTCTCTCTTTCCTTTTCTCCATATCATTTTCCTTTTCTCTTCCCTCACCCTCTTTTCCCCTTTGATGTGAAATGCATCTCAAATCTAAGGACCTCATGATCACATTAAAACAGTTACCCGCTTGCCAGTGAGGCATTTGGTATTTGATGAAAGGGGGGGAAATGAGAAGAAAAAAAGTGACAGAGGTGGGCTTGTCAAACTCAAAATCCCTGTTCGAATCCTGCCTCGGCACGTACGGACAAGCAGGGCTTTCCCCGAGCAGCTTTGAACTAAAGCACAGCTATAAATCACAGTATGTTTAAATATGTATATATATATATGAATGAAATGTATAATGTGTTTTATGTTGGGATAAGGGCGATATATGGCTGTTTTGTCAACAATCTACCCTACCAGTTCAGGTCTCTCTCTCTCTCTCTTCTTCTTCTCTCTTTCTTTGACCCACAGGCTTTCCCTCTCTTTATTGCTCTGCTCCTCTGATGTTCTTGCCCTAATCTTGGCTGTTCTGCAAGTTGAAAACCCTTTTTCTCTGTTTCCGCGCTGTTTGATCTCGCACGTTAAGCTCGAGGAGCCTTCTCAGAGCCGAGAGACCCCGAGGTGAGGGGTAGCATAGAACAAAGGACAGAATATTGTATAGCTTTGCTCACATGAAAACATAGATAAAACTGTCTAAAACTGGCATTTGCACTTAAAGATCAATGCTCAATTCTTGACATATTGCAATGTAAGTCACACAATACTGTACTGTACATGGACATTCAAACTTTGCAGGTCGGTGGAAATGAAATGACTTGATCCTTGCTTTATATAACAACTTTATTCATGTTGGTGGAAATAAGAGATGTTTTATGAAGTCTAATAAATACTTAAATACTTTATTCCTAGTCTAACTTTGCCAGACTATCAGCGTAAACTGCCCACTTAAACAGGAAGGTACATCTGAACAATGTTTTTTTTAACGTGACATTTAGTGATGTGTAAACCTGAAAGTCGGACATAGCACTGAAACAAATGTAGCCAAAATCTTGCAAATATTTTATATCATATATATTGTAACCATTGGCAAATCTAATGGCTAAAGAAATTGTGGGTGAACTATTTACATTTTTAAAAAAATATATAATATTTCATTAGACTGAATCAGTATTTTTATGACAAGAAGGGGAGGGGGGGGGTGCAATATAAATCTATTCTAATGAATAATTCTAAAATGCAGTTTAAAATCATTAAAAATAATCAACTGCAGTTTTAACGTACTGTGTCACAAATATCAAGCCTTTCAAATTTCAGTGTCTAGTTATGAATTAAGGAAACAAATTGCAAAAAACGGACAGATGGATGGGTCCAAACTGTGACATTAAATGGATTTGGGTCCACAGCAAAAAGTCTGAAAACATTGTAAATGCACGAAACACAATATTCAAAAAAGCCAAAAAGACTGACAATACACTGGGGCAGTGCAGATGTTGAAAAGGTCTAGAAATATAATGTTGCAGTGATTGTTTTAAAATTAACATTTTGTTTTGTTGGGGTGTAAGAAAAGACAAGAGAATTTTAAAAGATTAAACATCATACTTAACATGGAAGTGTCAAGTTAAACCGATTACCAATTACTAACTCTCATGTCCTTGCAAATCCACTTTTGTTCATCCCTGAAACATAAGTGAAGATATGTATAATGAAAACTGAGAGATTTCTGTCCCACAATTGAATGTCTATTCACCCAAAACTTTGACGCCGCCTTTGCACTGGCAGTTGAAATCAGCTCCGTAATTCGCAACAAAAATTCTTCTAACAAAAATGGCGGAGAGATTAGAAAGGTTGATTTCTCTTTAACGTCTCCAGTATAGGCAACAGCAAGAGCATTGACCAGCCGACGATTTGCCATCATTGAATTTTCTGGCTGTGTGTGAATGAGCGGTTTGAGGGAAAATGGCCACAATATTTAATTATAGCCAGTTTAATTATTTAATTATAGCCTACATTTTAATTGTATTGGCCTTATAATGTTAGAAAAATCATGAAAATATAAAAATGACGACAACTTGTCGTTATAAAATCATTATTTATTTGATTAAAAGTTAAGAATTCAGGTTTGTTTATCAGTATCATAGCAACGCTCAACTTCCGCTTGTATTGTCGGATAGGAACCGTCCGTAGCTTTTCGCAAAAGTTACATTTTTTGAACGCATCCGAATGATCAACGGACACGATTTTCTTCGCACCGCACTCAATCGGACCCATCCGCATGTGGTCTGCGAATCTCCATAGGAAATGAATGACTTCCGGTCGTTTCGGAGTCGTATCGGAGCTGATTTCCACTGCCAGTGTGAAGGCATTTTCATTGCACAATATTCTTAAAAGGCCACAAAAAGTATCTTCTAAGTCCACGAAGAGAGCCGACACGTGCTCAAGGCTCTTCAAAGCTGCACAAAAGTGAGTTGGTTTTCCTGTGGGAATCCCTGAAGGCATTTAGGGCTGAATTAGCTGAGCTGCCGAGTCACACAGTGGATGGGCTCTAGAGAGGATCTGCTCTTTCATCAACTGTGCAATAATGCTAAATCTTATTTGTTTTTCTTCCAAGAGTATGAAGCGCATGTGTGTGTATGTGAAAGGGAGCGAGACTGGAGGAGGGGGGTGATGGAATCCCATCTTGCCTTGGGGCAAGTTGGCACCTGACTGCTTAACAAAGCCCCGGTCAGAGGTCAAAGGTCAGATGTCACGGAGAGAGAGCCCCTACGTGGAGCGTGCTGAATAAACTGCAGCTAAATCTTCCTTTATGTCCCTTTAACTCATCCTCTCCTTCGTTGTCCTCCCTTCTCTCCTCGGCTTTCTCTTTATCAGTCTAGTCCAGGCGTCTTGAGCTCTATTCTCTCAGTGTGATGTATGTAAGACAAGGGTGAATGTAAACCCAAGGGCTCCTCAATCATCTGCTGGAGGGAAACCGTTTAAAGCCTCAATCCACACTCAAAGTCCATTGTTTATTAGGTGACGCTGAAGGTGCAGACAGACTGACAATACACTGTACACTGGTAGTGCAGATGGTGAAAAGCTCTAGAAATGTGACGTTGCTGTGTGAGTTTGTTTTAAAGTTAACCTTCTTACTCTGTTGGGGTATTAAAGACCATGTTCAAGCTCAAACAATGATTGAATTGAGGCTTTTATGCACATATAAAAATTGATTAGCGAATATATACTGAAGCTCAAATGTGCTGCGTAACACCTCATTGGTTCTCACACACGTCTAACGGACATGCTTGTGTGAGTTGATGAATGTTTGTATGCCAATAAAAGCCTAAATTCAATCTGTTCCTCATATAAAGCAAGCCTCTTTAAACCGCTTTAAACCACTCAATTCATACGGATTAGTTTTACAATGTCTTTATTAACTTTTTGAAGCATCAAAATGGTAGTTGCGTAGAAAGTCGATGCAGAAATCTCTCAGATTTCATCAAAAAGATCTTCAGTTGTGTGCCGAAGATCAACGAAAAGTCTTACTGGTTTGTAGTGACACGAGGTTGAGTAATAATCCAAGAAATTCAACTAACATTGAATATCAAGTTGATAGTTTTCTCAACTCTTTGCAGCCATTGAAGAATTTTCTGTCATTTATGACACAACACTTCCCCGCCATTGGAAATTTCTTGCAATCCATGTTTTCACTGTTATACACAGCGTATTCTCACCCCAAAAAGTCATATAACTGACGTTTTGGGACGTCTTTTGACCATACGTCAATATTCGCCTTTTTAGGGCCCCCTTAAACGTCGGTAAATGGCGATCCCGGGCCGTCATACAACTGACGCTTTACCTTTAACGTCAGTTAGGTGACGGGTTAGGTTTAGGGTTAGGTTTAGGTCTGGGGTAGAGTTAGAATCCCATAACCTCATCTACCGACGTTTAAGGGGGCCCTAAAAAGGCAAATATTGACGTATGGTCAAAAGACGTCCCAAAACGTCAGTTATATGACTTTTTGGGATGAGAATGTGTTGGTTATACGGTATAGGGCACTACACGCATCTTCTGAAAGAATACAGTATCTCCAGATCAAAATACAGGCAAAAAAAGAGTGTAACAAGCGATAAAAGCGTTGCTTACGCAAATGTAAAATATCAAACATCAAACATTTAACAGCATATAAATTTGCCGAACATTACCGTATGATGTCGACATTTGTGAAAATGATCAAAAATGCTGGCAGTGGCTGGCAATTTTTATGGTTGGGGAAAGGGTCAATATTACGAGAACTGATTACACACAAAAACGCCCGACATGATAAACGTTACATTAGCCTGCCAAACTGATTTGTATACTCACACATTATAAGTCCACTCCTGACAGTTATTTACTTTATTCCAAAACCTTGTGAGCCACGTGTTTACATGCACTCATTTTCTTTAATTGGAATGAATCTGATCCAATTTCAGAGTCTGAATGTTTAGTTTATGGACCCTAAATGTTGCTATTAGATTCACATATGTGTTTACATGTGCATTGCATATATTCCAAACAAAACGTCAGCGCATGCGCGGTTACCGAGCCACCGTGATAATGTCATCAGAGCTTTCACAAACTTATAATGTTTTGCCTTGATGAAACATATATATATTGTAGTGAGGCGGTAGGTGTGTCGGGTAACTGCACTTGACTACGCCACTCCAATAGTTTGGGTAGGAGATCCCAAGTCACTAGAGGGTTTCCCGCTCGGCTATTCAATTCAATTAATCAAGGCAAAATTACTTAATCAAAGCATCACTTTTATTAAATACAATGATTCTGATCTCATCTGCTTTCACTTAAAGCTGGTCAAATGTAAGCTTGAGAGATGGTGGTACAATTAACTAGGGGAGGTAACGGATCACTTCAAAATAAAATACACACAACAATTAATAAATACAATAAACCCGAAAAAAATTAAGTTTCTACATGCCACGCTAAACACAAAAACTCTTTACACACCACACCTGTATAAATCGAGACTGAACCACTTCCCCCTAGTTACTATGCTCACAGCTACAGATAATGACCTGGTTGCAGTTCACAGAATCCACCATATTAAAAAGTACAACTGATTAGTCATGGGCCAACTAAACAAAAACACACCAAAATCATGAAAACCAAAAATAAAGGTAGGGAAAAACAGTGGTCAGTTGCACAGGACAAATCGAATTCTACAAAAGGAAAAACATCAACCACATTCTCATTAAAACAACTGGAACTAAAACATAACATTGAATACTAGCACCACAGTATAACATCATTGCCAACTATAGGAACAACTTGACCATATATTTATTTCAATCATCATGGTTAAAATATGCTAGCCATTCCAACATTACATCAATAGAAATAAATACCTTTTGGCTAACTTCAGAAGCCCCAGGAAATACAGTAGCGGTTAATGCCCATCGCTCATCCGGCTCCACATGGCCAAACGTGAGAGCCTTTTAAAGCAACTTCTCTACAAAAATCATTCACCCCAATACATACAACACAGGGTTGTCAACAATCACTTAAAAAAATATATATATAACTTGCTTTGACATTGTCAACACTCACGTGGTGTAATGCTAATTCAGTATTCACCACTCATCCAGCCAAACTTTATCAACATTGGGGCGTTTAGGCCTCACTTCTAAAACAATCCAACTACATCAAGACAATGAACAGATTGAGTACAACTGGCCCATTTGCATTAACATTTTCCCCAAACATCACTGGCTCTTGGCCAACACATCAAAAAGATTTGAAATATCATACGTATAAAAAAACACTTCTTATTAAAATCAACCTACCAGAGCTTGTTCTTCCAGCGACCATGCCAAACAATTCAGCTACTGCAACTATTCCTCTTCCTCTTCTTCTTCTTCTTCTTTAAGAGTTTAATGGCGGTTGGCAAAACAGCTAAAAAGGTGCATTTACCGCCACCAATTGGACAGGAGTGTGAAGCGAGAGTTAAGCAACTTATCTGTATATTTAAAAAAAAAAAAAAAAAAATCTATTTAACTATATCCTGTGAACCAGTCCTGTTTCCCTTAGATAAACTATTCCTCTCACAGGAAGTGGCATATTTAAATGGAAATTACACCCTCTATACATACCCTCAGCAGCGCCCCCTAGTGACTTGGCTACAATATATTTAAAAGCTGACGTTTTTAGAATTTCTCTCACCTTGTCCACCATTTTGGCTCAGTGCATTATGGGATAGCCTTCTCCACAATCTTGAAAATCTTGACATGACTATGTCAGAGGAATATTGTAGCCCTCGGACCGTATTCTTTATAGCCCTTAATCCTGTAATTGTGGACAAATGTGGGCACAGAGGACTCAGGTGTGATCCTATTTTTTATTTGTTATAAATGTTATATCACTGTCTTCGATAAAGTTTTGTCTATCCATTTATGGTGTTTTTTTTTTATTTTGGGGGTATTTTTGAATTTATTTACTTCAAAAAGTACCATATTTTCTATGTAAATTATGCTTATTTTTATGTTTTATTATTATTATTATTATTTTTTTAACTACATTAAAATATCATTCCAATAAATTCTTAGAGCTAAAACCTAAAGATGAAGTGACCTGGTGTCTTATTTTGGCTTATTTTAGAAGGCTCTAAATTCCAGTTTTTCCCATTTATTTCTATGGGTGACCGTTTTTGATCCAAATACAAGATTATTATTATTTTATTTTTTTTTCACCTACAAGTCTTGTACCGCTCAGATCAAGGGACGTATTTTTTTAAAAATAAATCAAAACTATTTTGCCCACATTTGTCCAGAATACGGTTTTAGGGTTAAAAAGTGAATGGTGAAAGAATTATTAAATTTGAAACACCTACTTTTTTTTTAAACATACAAACAGAATGAAAAATGATCACATGATCTCTAGAGGGTCGGGGCCAAATGTGAGGATGTATTGACTGGGCTTCCCCTTCTCTTTCTCCAATTCTTTCTCTCTTTTCTCGTTCTCTTTGTCTTGTTATGGTCCATTGGTCTTTAAATCACCAAACGCCTCGGGTTTCCCCTTTTCTGTAGTGTTGTTTTTACACCTCCCCTGTTCTTCATTCTCCCTGTCTGCTAAATTCCTCCTCCTTGTTTCCTAAACATCTCCTCCTTGTTCTGTGAAGTGTCTCCCTTGTTCTTTCGTTCCTCCTCCGTGTCTTTCCTCTCTCTCTTTTCGCTTTGAGGTGTTGTTATTCTGAAGAGCCAGACATCCTCTGAATGGCATGCAGCAACTGCTTCTTTTCATTCTTCACTCTTGCCTTTATTCCTCTACTTCACCTCCCCTGCCCTTCATCTTGAGCCAGCACTTAAACCAGCCAGAGAGTCGAGCGTGAAGAGAAAGCAGGAGATTTAGCCGAAGTGCAGGTCACAGCGAGGAGCGAGAAGAGGATAAAAGAAGACAGAACAAAGTGTGTCTTCAAACAGCTCTATATTTTCTCCGCAAACTTAAACGGATGCCCAGATGCTGATCTTAAAGAGAAGCTAAAGCTTTTTTAATTTTGAAAACTGAACACATTTGAGTTGCAGAAGTGTTACCACAACCAATTTAAAGGGTGTGCGTGTGTGAGGGAGGCCATATTGGTGATTTAGTGATTCAAGTTGTCAGCTCATAAGCTTCCCTTTGTCCTCGTGGTGAGGCTAAACCTGTTCCATCCCTATAATTCACTCCTTCAATAAAAAGACTTACTTTTGCTTCAGTGGCCCTGAGTGCCCCTGATGCCCTTTCTCCAAAATACTCTACCCCATCCTTTAAACTCCCTGCACCTTCGACCCACCACTTGCTCATTATCCGTTTAGACTTTTAAGGGCAAAAGGAATTCGTTTTCTTTATTTCAATATAATCATATCATATGATATAATTTCCTGGGATTTTGTGAAAGTTCACAGTATTTTGTGGCTGTTCGAAGGCATTCGACCACATGCACGTCGATCACGTTACACTCTGAAAGCAATCCTTTCAAATGAGTTTTCAAGTGTTTTAGACCCGTCGTCCACACAAATCAAAAGTAATCAAAAAAATTTTGGCAACAGATTACAAGCAATATTATTAATTCAATTTAACACATTAGAATTGAGTAATAATTCATCAAATTCATTCCTTAAAAGTTAACCATTTAAAATGAGTAAAACTTAAAAAAAAAAAAAAAAAACGTACATTCAAGTCACCATTATGGTGATCAGTGTTTGTTTTAAAATTACGTTTTTCTCCTTCAGTGATTCTGCTTGTTAATATCGGGTGTCTTGAATGTTGGCAATATAAAATAAAGAGTTCTTCATTAATCTTTGACGTCTGTCTGTTATTCAGATATTTTTGGGGGGTGTAAACTTTACTCATTTTAAATGGTTAACTTTTAAGGAATAATTTGATTAATTATTACTCAATTCTAATTTGTTCAATTTAATTAATAATATTGCTTGTGATCTGTTGCCACAATTTTATTGATAAGATAAAGCGTATTCAGTTTTACAGTGCATTTGTGATCCGATCAAACAAAACACCATCTTAATACCAGGTGTAAACAGGGCCTAAATGAAAGAACAAAAGACAAAAACAAAATCACTGCTAGTGACTGAATAACTTTTGTAGCTTTAATAACGATTCGTCTACATTTAATGTATGCAGTGAACAAACTTATAACATTATTCAATTTATGTTAAGATCAAATATTTAGAATGTACTGTCTTTTTGATGTTACTTGTTTTGGAAATTAACTGTGAAATTATTTTAATTTTATTTTAATTGTTTTAATAAACTTTAATTTTAGGTTTAAATAGTTAAATATTAATTAGATAGTTTTTATTGATTGACAGCAATATATATACTACTGCATATATATATATATTTACATTTATTTCATAGCTTTAAAAAAATCTCTTTGGCACAGTGAACTCTGATTGTACTCTAAACTTTACTTTTAATAAAGTACATTTACAATGAAAATATTAAAATTATATGTATTATACTGATGCAAAAGACACAAAAACTTGGGACAATAGTCAATTATACAATTTAGTGTTGTTATACAAAAATATTTATTAATAATTGATCAATCGTAAGTATTATTTTATTATCTAAATATTTCATATTATTAATAATTAATTATATTTTTGTATGTTATATTAACATTTTTGCCTTAGTCTACTGATGTAACTGAAGTTATAAATAGCCATATCTGTTAATCTGGATTAGAAGTCGCAGGTCAGGATATATCCATCCCCTATCTCGCTTTATTATCTCTCTCTGTCTCTCTTACTCATGTGTGCTTAGACAATAAAAGAAACGGTTTTAGCACCAAATCCCTTTGTGTTTTCTATGGTAATCCCTGTGTCTATATATCCAAGACATTGATGCTCTATATCCTGTAATTCCGGGAAATACAATCCCTTGTTTGAATGTGAGGCATGTGTCGGTGTGTTAAATGCGAGTAGAGTATCTCCCTTCTCTCACCGACTCACTAGAGAGCCCTCGTCCTGTCGGCCTCGCCAGGCTTTTAATGGATTTGTGTATAATGAAAAACTGCCGATGGATTAAACCAGAACGTGAGCGCCGAGTCGTCATCTCCGCCATGACGTGAATGGAAGTAATGGCAGTAATCCTGCAAATGGCTGGTGTTTGTGAGACGTGGAGAAAATAAATAGGTTATGGGACAATCTGTGGCAAAAGGTATGAAAAGATTGAATCACTGAACACAGTGATTCTGGCAAGAGTTTCCTAATTAATTTTTGGGAGGCACATAATTCCACCCATAACAACGATAAGGGAATATAAATAGTTGTTCACTTCACTCCTTTCCTTCTGGAATCCTTCCTCCACGCAAACTCTGTTTTTTTTTAGATTTATACTCACTTTTTAATTTTTTTTTTTTTTTTTAAATCTGAATAAGTAAAATCAAATTTGTGCCAAAGTTCAGTTGCAACTTTGTTTACTGATGACTGATTTTGAGAGCTGCTGAAAACTAATAGACTTTTGACATTTTGAATGTTTACAGCTCTTTTTATAACTTACTTAAAACTTAAACGGTTCAGTAGGAATATTAGAACTGAAAACACGCGCTTGCAACATCATACAACATCATATTCATATTCAATCATAACATACAACATCTGATTCTGACATTCCTGATTTGAATATTTTCAATCATTTTCTATTCTTGACTGAAAATTGATTTGGCAATAGATGAACTGATCTCGTCGAATTTGACTCTCACATGCTGATGTAATACATATTATAATCTTGACAGGTGATTTTTTATAAAATAAGATTAAGGAAATAATAGTTTTTGTATATCTATAGACAAACAGACATGTTATTAAGACCGGTTCAAACGAATTTGGTACTTAGATTTCTCTGACGCTCACAAACACAGACTCCCTGCTGTTTGAGTGACTGACGAGCGCAAGTAGAGAGTTCATCAAAAAGCACTTAGCATCCACAACACATCCTCTTATCAGTTCCTTTTATCGCTCTCCCCTTCTTTTCGGCTCTCTCGCCCTCCCTTCTTTTGTCTCAGCGTCTAACAGAGACAAAGTGGGAGTTCCATGGAGGGGGGTTCAGGGATGAGACACATTGTGTGTGTGAGGGACGGATTGACGGATGGATGAATGCTGTTGAAGAGCGACCATTTAGCTGATAGTGATCAGCCAGTTTAACTCAGATCCCCCCACCCAACTCATCTACCTCGCTCTCTTTTCCCCTGGCTCTGCACCTCATCCATCCTTTTGTCCCGGACCTGCATGTCTCTACTTCTCCTCATTGTTGCTCTGATTGAGCCTCAGTAGCTCCGCTATCACCACACACACATTCTCTCTGATCTCGGATCAAATCCTCCATCCCTCCCCCTCGAGAGTATTAACCTGCCCTGTTCCTCAAAGTAGAATGTCACAGCTGGACTAATCCTTCATATGCAGACCTAAGACATCGAAGAACTAGACGCAGTTTACACTTCCACTTTGGTGACTTTGTATAAATTCAATCACTTCCACTATTGGCTGCATCTTCCAATCTGATCTCAAATCCGTAAGCAAATTGACGATTTTGTGTGAATTCTTACGATTCGTTTCGTACAGAAACATATCGTACATATTGTAAGTAAAACAAACATGAAGGCCCCTAAATCTAACCAGAATCTATACCGGTACATACAAATGAGATTGTACGAATACATAAGAATCTGCCACAAATTCGCCACCATGGGCGAAAAAAATCTCCAAAACATGCACTGGAGGAGGTTCTGAAGCCACATTTAGATAGGGCTGTCAAACGATTAATCGCGATTTACCGCATCCAAAATAAAAGTTTGTGTTTATATAATATATGTGGGTGTACTGTGTATAATTATTTTGTATAATGAAGAATACAAATCGAGGGCTTGGAGCCAGAGGGGCGTAAGTGGCTTTTAACAAACTTTACAGGAGAGACAAAACAAATTTTTTGAACCTTAAACCACAAATATTGCAACCACAGGCATACTTACATGAATGAGTATTTAAGTAAAAAATGTATGGCATATTAACAGTGAAGATTTTCTCAAACATTTTCGAATTTAAAAAATAAGTCAAATACGTCAGATACGCCTTTTTGTTGCTTTATTCTATACAGTTTGATCTCAGACAGGTATTTTGGCACCATTGGATAGAGCTCATCGAGACCTTTATTTTGATATAAAGAACTCATATTCGCCCAAAATGCCACTTACGCCCCTCTGGCTCCAAGCAAGGTATGTTGTGACAAAAGATGTGAGATTACTTGTAGCCCTTCAGTCAGAAAGCTTAAAACAGGAAATGGACATGCCTGCCTGAAGGCCGTGATTCACACCGTTGGATCTTTTATATCAGATCAACACTTTGTGAAACAAAAGCCATTTTCTTAAGAACAATCACGTTGTGTTACAGCGACTATATTCAGTTCTACCCCGGAGCAGAAACACTTTCTCTATGATATCAAAGGATGTCAGTTGCTGATGTAACGGATAAAACAAATGAAGTGGTTGTTTATTGTAGGCTACTCACAAGAAAGCTTTCAGATGAGAGAGGGAAAATGAGAATGAAAGAAAGAAAATGGGTTGAAATGCGAGTCTGAGAAACAAATTCCCTGTATCCTTTCCTTTGTTTGCTTCCATCTGAGGTCAGAAACCCGAATCCATCAGAGAGTCAGGAAAAGGCCATTCTGTAATTTACACTATTAACGGCAATAAACCTCATTTCCACACATGACAGAGTTTTCACAGCTGAATTAAGCTTCTGTACTTCAACTTAAATTGGGTGAAACAGATCTCTCTTGTCCTTCTTTTTCTTACTTTCGCTTTGAGGCTAAATTAGCTGACTTTTCAAAAACCTAGTGAACTGAACTGCCCCTCTTTTTGAAACATACACGAGCAGAACATCGTGCGCTCCTCACAAGAAACGCATGGGAAACTCGACTAAAAATGAATTATAATGTTAGCATGTTGCTAATGGTGCAATACTCTAATACTAATAGAGTGCCGAAGTGATGACGCCACTTTCTAGGACAACTCGGGAAGTTAGCGGCGCATGGGTTCCCTCGATCGAAAAGCTATGCATTTTCCCCATAGACTTTTGGAAAGTCGAAAAAAATAAGATCTGTGTTCAACAAAGAGCAGACACAATAAAGTTTAAAAAGCCACAAGCAGGTTGTATGTCATAGATCAAAACGTGAAAATATTTAGAGCCAAATTTGTTCACCACAGACCTTATTTCAGGCGATTTAGCAAAAACCCATTCAAAAACCCTTAGACTTTAGAGTGAGGGAACTGGAAGTGCTAAAATGCTAACTCACTTCCGCGTTTTGGCCAAAAAAGTGACGTGATAACTTCGGCACTCTATAGAGAGCACCATCTTATAAGAAGCAGACGAGAGATTCCAATCACAACTGATTCTAATAGCATTTTTATTTAAAAACATGAAATCAAAATGGACGTTTTCTATTTTGTTATTGTACGAAATGCCAATTCACTTGGATATGTGTCACAATAGAATAGCGAAAAGAGGACGAAATAGGAAGAAAAGATTAAATGATTAAAATAGTCAATTTATAATACATCAGTACGTTTAGATATTGAATGACATGTACTTTAATTGACATTTCAACATTATTTTATATGCTTCTGGCCTTCTGCCTGTTTTTTTTTTTTGGAAAGTGGATGTGTTAAGTACTATAAAACACATCCACACATGCTCATCACACACTTGTACTGTAGATGATCACAACGTCACATTAATGACTCACTATTCACTATAATGACTCACTATTGGATCTATTGTGTCTTCAAACATCTTGTGGTTTGGAGTAAAGAAAGCATATTTAAGTCCTCAAACCAACATGTAACTGCATTTGTGGGTAATAGGCCTACTTGTTACATAACAACAAGATCTCACACATCACATTGACGTTATTCTGACCTCATCTCTCAGCTAACCACTGTCTACAAGTTTTGTGAGTTTGGTGTATAAACGCTAGGTCTGTGACAGTAACTGGCAATTATAATTAGCTCTCATTTTGAAACAACGCCGGGTTTCAGCACAAGCCAATTTCAGGAGCCCCATCAAATTTTCTGGAGCAGCCAGACAGGGACTGGGCGACCAGTCAGGGCACAGTTTGGTTTAGTGGTTTGGATATGAATGTGTGTGTTTATGTGGCTGATGTTTGCTTTGGATATGCCAGAACCTGACAGAGCAGCTTCCATCATCTCAATTATCGTCATTTTAGAGCTGCACGGAATAAGTCGATCAGAACTTATTAGATGTCTTAAAGCAGGAACGTTCATACTGGCGCGAAGGGAAACGAAAATGGGGCGTGACCTGACGCGATCAAGCAGCCAATCAGACTCTCTCTCTCGCATTAGATTTCTCTGGCATCTAACTATCCAGTAAGTTAAACAGTGACTCAAAAACCTTGCTGGACACTTCAAGTCGTGTCTGAAGTTTATGATTCAACTGTGAAACTGTAAAAATATACAAAAGATACAATCACTAAATATGAAATTAGAAAATTACAGATTGACAATAACATAGGGATAATTAAACTAAGAAAATATACATCTTAATATCAAATAACCTTCTCATATGCATCACACAATGAATTTAACATTATGTACTTACAGACATTGCGTGCAAAGAAAGATGATGCTTAAAGATGAAACATAGCTATCACATTTTGCTGAACTACTGCAGTACTATTAGTACTTCCTGTTTCTTGTACTAAGGGGTTGTTTGTGAAGTTTCAAAATTAAAGTCCTCACTAGAATAAACATATTCAAAATGAAAACCCCCCTGAAAAATCCTAAAGAAATGCAGTCCTGCACAGGCTTCATAATCTTTAATCAAAATTAACCTCCTCTCTGCATTGGAGGATCTTCCCTGATGATGTAGGTTTGGCGGTTTGGGTGTCTGCTTAACATCCGTAACCACAAAAAACTCTTAAAACTAAGTTTCCTGACACAATAAAAATAGTTTTATAATTCCAATTAGTGTAACACCTACTTTTCTTGATCCAATCTGGTGCTAGTTGGAAAAAAAATCCACGCTCACTATTTTGCCTCATTTATTATTCTGTTTCTCTCAGAAATTAGCATAGACAGTATAAGAAGTGGACAGAGCCATCTCATTGGAACTCTATTGAGACAAGTGAAGTCCATTTTTAGTGATTTTTTTAGGACTTCCGTTCCTGACGCGCAGATTCAAACCGACTCAAACAGAGCTTGACGATGTAGAAGTGACGTCAGCAACCCGTCTGTCTTCTAGTGGCTGTGGCATAAGAAATCTGAATCATTCCCTTCCGAAACTTGCAGAGGCGAAGAGTGTGAGTAGGAGCTGTCCATGAGCTAGGAGCAGGAGACACTTTTGCTAGGTATTCTGATTAATTATTTTGTCATTTTGCCTCCACGTTTCCCCGATTGCCCGTGAGCTTCTTCTCCTGTGCATACGGTAATCTCTCTACTGTGCGATAGAGAGTCGCGTGGGTATGAAGCAATCGTTAGCCTACTTTTACAATAAACTGCTTCTACGGGGCCATAACATAAGCTACAAGGTAATGGAGCATTTTATACATTTTTGTGTTTCTTTAGAAATAAATAATGGACAAATGGGGTCTTCAAACGCCTCAGATGTAAAGTTATTTGCTGTCAAAGTGACGCCAAAATGAATGAAAGTCAATGGAAATGCTAACGCAAGTGAAGTTCTGCTACAAGATGGCAGCTCCCGCGAGGCTTCAACTTCCGGTCGATGAATTACCCCATTGGGAAATTAGTCACAACACTGGAGAAAATTTGTTTGCAACTTCCGGTTCACGGGGACTTTAACATAGGCTACATGAAAAACGCTACTTTGGTCCAATAAGATTTCGAGGGGGCGGGGCCACCTGCTGTGATGCTGAAAAAACAGAAATCAAGCAACTGTTAAAAAGCTTTATCCCCTCAGTGTTGGTTCAAGTAATTTAGTCAGCTTATGTGTAATTTATGCATTTTATCATTCTCCTGAAGCCACGAATTTTATGAGAAATGTAGTTGTTGTCGAAACACGTAGAAATGACATTAAACATTCATGATTACAAACATGTGTGATCAATATCAAAATCCAAAGTTTCCCAAAATTAAAAATAGTAAATATGACATTGTGGTTGCATTAATCTCAATTGTATCGTCTGTAGGACATATTTAAAGTAGACTTAAAATTGGCTGCCACCCATGGTTTTGATGTGGTTGCATTTGGTTCATGTGAAGAATTACCACACGGTGTTATGAATGCACATAATCATACTCATCTTTGAGACATATTCATCTTTGTCCATCAGACAAACGTCATAAAATGTATTCACTTTATTAAGTATCAGTTACTGTAGATTGTGTTTTGATGTACTCGTTCGTTCTACGGCATATATAAGACAAGAGAAGATCATTGTTGATAGAAAACTGGCAGTTATACAAAAATAAGATGATACAGATATTTGCTGGAGAAATACATTTTGATACACAAATAAAGTTGTGATAGATGCTCCTTTAAAAGGTCGTGGAATCAGTACTTCGACGTCTGCGACTCAAAGTTCGTTTACAGGCTCTGCGAGTCTCTGTCATTGCAGTCTCTAGTTTTTTTGTGCTTTGTTCCCCCAGGGTTTTAATCCAAAGTCTCTCTCGGGGTCGCTTCTAAAGGTGCATCAAAAGTCCAAAGTAAGCCAAAAAGGCCGCCCTGATTCGCTCATTGCTGAACAGTTCACATCCGCCTCGTCTCTTCAGATGATATCACTCAATGGCTGCCGTGCAGTCCGAGTTATCTGATTGGACGTGATGGCCCACCTTCTCTGCTTTCTTTTATCCAGAGCCACGCTCACCTTATATCTGCTGTGGAGAACAGACACTGTTAGCTTTTGACAGCGCACCTGTTGAACTGACAAAAAAAGCTGCTTACAATGGATGTGTGTGAGTGAAGTGTGCCATGGATGAAAAAAATTATTATTTTGTTTCTTTGTTCTTCATTTTTCTTACTCAAAGTTTATTTGTCTTAATATAAAAAATAGCATTATATTATACAAGTAAATGTTATTATAATATTATTAGATTTTATATAAAATATTATTAAAATAATATTTGATAATATAATGATAGTATAATATCATATTTAATAACATTAAAAATAATGTATTTAAAAGATGTTTAAAGCATTTAACAGCACAGCTTTTGAGCTAATGCGCTTACAATGGAAGTCTACCGGACAAGTCCATCGGATAGAAATTGCAAAAATAAAAAATAAAAATGTTATTTTATTGCTTGTAATTTTTAGTCTGGGTTTCCCCATGCTGGTTTCCCGCAGCACGATTTTATTCACGCTTAAACGCAGTCTGGATACCATGGCCCAGATTTTCGCCTCAATTACAGAACCAATCACAGAACGGGGAAGGAGCAGCAATGTGATGACGGCATCTGTGATACACCGAAGCAGTTTGTTTATATCTATGGATTCAACATGGCAGCAGACGCGTAGCTACCTTTTGTTGCAGCCTTAGATATTGTTCTAAGTAGTTTAGAATGCAAGCTTATTTTGAAAAAAAAAAAAAAGATGATTTTGGCGTTAACCTTTGCGCGACCCCAGTCGTTATTGTTGTCTCGCCATTAATCGCCCTAATGGAGGACCAGGTACACGAGGCGGTCAACCTTGGAATATCTGCCGCTAAATATATATACAATTTTAAATTATGTTGAACTAACAAAATGGTGCTTTCTGTGTCTATGGGGCTGGTGTGAAATCGTCAGCTCTCATTGAAAATGAACGATTTTATTTGGTGTAATTTATGAAAATCATCATATTTTGTATAAAGACACTCCCTAGACTGCTCTTACTCTCGACCTTGACCAATAAGTCCACTTGGCTTTCATCTTACTGACCATTAGTCTAAATATAGAGTCTGTAAATCTGTACTGCCGCTTTCGGACAGTTTATCTTATTTTCCATTTCCTCCTCTTTTTTTAGCTCTGGCCTTTGAGTGGAGGAACGAAGGGAAACGACAAGGCAGGAAAAGGGCGGAGAGGGAAAAATAAAACGAGGTGTGGGAAAGCAAATGATTAAAAAGACTGAGTGGGTTTAAAGGCTTCTGTACAGCACTTTGGTTCCACTTGTGGTGTTGAAAGTGCTCTATAAATTAAGTTGAGTAAAGGTACAGTAAGCGATTTCTGAGAAACGCTGTTGAAAGTGGATTGGACCGAATGCCACAACAAACTTGTAGCCAATTGGCAGTAGTGGGTGTGTCCACTCATGATGGGGGAGGAGAGAGAGAGAGCAAGAGAAAGATTTGAAGACTGTAGAAAGAGAGATGCCTGAGAGACATTACAAAAAGAGAAAAGCTCAGGAGAATATCACTGGGAAAAAAGGGATATGAGCTTAAGGACCCTCGTTAAAATTAGAAAATATATCCAGTGCTGGAGAGACCGAAGCGGGAAGGCCTGAAAACAGACGTAAGGTTGCGTTGTTTCTGCTCCATACATGAGTAACTTTAGTTTTTCTGTTTCTTAGAACCAAGATATGCTGTTTTTGTCATGTTGGCTAACAACAGGACAGTTTTTACTGTCTGTTAATTCTTCGTGTTATTTTGTTTTGCTTCAGGTATGATAAAGAGACATCTACTCATTTTGGGGGCACAGCAATGAAGGGAGGGGTGTGTTTGTTTGGGTTGATTCAAAATATCAACAGTGTTTATCAGAAACTTTGTACTGCAACTTTAAAGGCGGCAGTGTTTGCGTACCTGTGTGTATGCGGGACTCTGAGTGATGTTTGGACGTGCACACACACTCGAGATGATCCTCCAGCTGCACCTGCACCTCCCGAAGCTTTGGCCTCCTGCGTACGTACTCCACCTTGGCCACCTGAGAGAGAGAGAGAGAGAGAGAGTGTGGGAACATCCTGAGTTGCACGCACACACTCATAACCCTATCAACAGTGTGTTTTTTCCTCTGCTTTTCCAGAGGTGAGATAAGGCGAGAGCTAAATGTGACTCGGTCGGTTTCCTGTAACGCAGATGAGCCGCCTCAAACCTCTCTTTCTAAACACACACACCTCATATCATACTGACAGACTTCTTCCCTCCCTGCCAACTCAGCTGCCCTGCAGGCCCATTTATACAATACTTTATTCAGGTCTGAACACTCACACACATTGCTGGCGAGATAAACGGAACGGAACACACCCCACAGCCGTGGAGTAACAGACAGATATTTGCAGCGGTTAACTCAAGGTTAGGGCTATTGGTTAACCAGCCGCGGAAGTCTGGCCTGAAACTCTTTCAGTGTGTTCAGCGGCCCTGAAATTCTCGTCGACGCTGTCCTCCCTTTTGGCGCGTCCTACGCCTCGCTCTTGTTACATTTAAATCTGAGAAATGTGAAAAGCTTTGCATGCTGAAAATGAGCCGGGCAAGTGGCAAACGGGGTCACAGCCTAGTGTGCAGGAGATCTCCATCAATCAAACCATATTTCCAATATAAATGCGCTTTGACGAGGAGAGAGAAGAAAGTTTTATTTAACTTTCACCTAGTTCCTATAAATAGGGACAAATTAGACAATTTTTTGACATAAAAAAAATTGTGCGCTTTAAAATTAATGTAAATGGCATAACTCAGATAACTTGGTATTTAACACCTGAGTTCATATAAAGACTTTATATTTGATATTAAGATTAAGACTTTTGACTGCAGACTTTTATATTATTGTATATTTATTTAGTATTATGAAAAATATTTAAAATAATTATAATTTAATAGTAATTTATAATGTTTTAATCTATGATCTATGTGGTTAAAATATAAACATATATAACAATGTATAAATAAAAAGATGTATATTGTCTTATTATATATATTTAATATAAAACATTGCCATTTTTTTATTTGCCAAATTATTTAAAATAATGTGTATTTACTAATCATTTAAATAATTAAAATATGAATAGAAAATAATAAATGGTATATATGTATATATATATATATATATATATAAAGATTTTAAATAATTATAATTATATACCATTAAAAAAAATTATAATTATTTATATTTTATAATAATACCAATTTTTTAATATCTTATATATATGAAAAAAGAATTATTATCAAATAATAATAAACAGAGCAATTCTAAGGGGGTCCTCACACCATCAGTGCTCATGCTCTAATAATTTAAATATTTAAAATGCAAATATTAAAATCATTTAAATATTTTCATATAAAATAAAATATTTATATTTATAAAAAATATAAATATTATATATATATATATATATATATATATAAATGTATTACATTAATGATATATAAAACAGGTATGTAGGAAAATGACTATTATATAGCATATACACTGTAAAAAGTAATTGCTGATTCTACTTAAGAAAAACTAGTGAATTTAACTTACTTTAGAAACTTAGTTGATTTAACTTGATTACACTGTGTACTGTGAACTTTTAGGTGGATGCAATAGTCAAACTAAACAAATCTAGTACATTGTACTTAAGTTTGGTAAGTGTATTGTACTAAAGGCATTTTCACACTGTTGAAAATTTCTGGAGCACAGAATTTGGATAGTAATAATAATAATAATAGTGAAATTAACAACATTTTTAGTAAATACCATACAATTAGTTTGAAAATAGTTAATAGGTTAATATATAGTTAATAGGTTCTGAATCTTTTTTTCCTGCACGCTTAAAAAAATAACTGGGAAGATAAAAAGCAAGCCCATCGGCTGCTACTTCACAGTCCTTTATATTTTTAGAAACAAATCTTTATACATTTACTTTGGTTATTAAGTTTCAGCATAAGACGAAACAACTCGGTTATTTTTTTTTTTTCAACTCGCGCATGCGCATTTGCGCAATTGGACGGTTGAACTTGAGGAAGACGTCAAGACGAGACGACATCGACGAGGGACTTCAGCTCGTGTTCGGGAATGGATGCGGCAGCAAAACTAGGTATGCTAGCCTCTTGAACAACTATTTATCAACTTTAATGTCATTGTATAGCTTAAAAACAGAATTTATTTTGCTCATTGTGCAGTAAGAGGAAAAGACACACTGAAGTAACGTTAGTTTTATGTCGAATGAGACCAGTTGAGACAAGCGGCATAAGTTACTAGATTAAAAAACGATTTTTACTGAACACGTGTTTTATATTAGTTACAGTTTGTATGCTGTGTTAATCGTTTAAGTTTGGGGTTTATCTAAAATGTAAAAACCCTGGCTGTGCGGCCTAGATAGCAGCTAACGTAACTTTCCTTCTTTCTAGAAAGTTCAATGCTCACGTGTCGTTCACATAAATATTAATTACATGACGCATTAATTAAGAAGTCTAACTAACAAGCAGTTAATACCTTATTTTGTCTTTATTTTGTGACAGATTCGCTCAACGTTTCATCAATAAATTCAAGGCTAAATCTGGAGATACTATTGGCTCCAAACTTAAGATTCTGCAGCAGATTCAAAATGACGTAAGCTCATCGACATATCACAATTATGTCTCGATTGCAAAACATATGTTGCTTTTACTGTTGTTTTTTGCTCTGACGTTTTGCTAGTAACGAGTGCTATTCAATATACATTTTTATAACTTTGCAGAAATCTAATATCAATGCGGAACGAACAGCGTTCTTCATCATGGCCTACCACTACTTTTCGAGGAGGACCACAATGATTTTTACAAGACATCTTTTGTAAGTATTTTCATCTCTGATGTGATTCTTGTTTAACAGTCTAACTGTTCTTCAAACAGTTGATATCTGGCAAGAAGAAAGGCATGAAAAACTGTCAGGACAGTGAAACAAAGTAAGGGTTGGAGAAAAGAAAGTGAAAGATAAATTAAGAGTTTAGAAGAAAAAAGACAGTTAGAAGATACATTTTATATTAGTTTTAATTTATATAACCGGCCATCAGTTTTATTTGTCTTTTCATGCAGTGGTTTGATGAATGTTTTTCCCCCTGGATTCACTGCTGTGTCCTCTTTGAAAAGGCCTTTACATTTAGACACAAAGGGTTATTAATTTAGTTTCATATTTTAATGACTATGTGCTCTTAAAGGGATAGATCACCCAAAATGAAATGATGTTGTTATTTACTCACTCTTATGTTATTCCAAACCTCTTTGAGTTTCTTTCTTATATTGAACACAAAATAATATATTTTGAAGAAGTTCGGTAATCAAACAGTTGAGATTAGCCATTGACTTCCATAGTTTTTTTTTCCCACTATGGAAGTCAATGGCTACTCTCAACAGTCTGGTTACCAACATTCATCAAAATATCTTCTTTTCAGTTCAGCAGATGAAAAAAGAAAAAACTCATACAGGTTTATAACAACTTGAGGGTGAGTAAATTAAGACAAGATTTTAATTTTTGAGTGGACTATCCCTTTATAGTAACACTCCACCATTTTGTTCCATATTAAACTATGTTATTCCCTTAACAAAGACGAGTTGATGAATACCTCTCTATGAATACCTCTCTCGTCTCAGTGCCTGCACTCAATCGCTCTGGTGCATGGAGAAACATTGTTAGCACTTAGCTTAGCCCAGTTCATTCATTAGGATGCAAATTGAGATGAAGTTAGAAGTGACCAAACACCGCCATATTTTATTTTGTGTCACCATACTTGGCCGTGTAACCACATTTGAATAGAGAAAATGTGGAGATGTTTGGTCGCTTCTCTGTTTAAATAAACTGGGCTAAGCTAAGTGTTAAAGTGTCTCCGCACGCCAGAGGCATTGAGTGCACGCACTGAGACGACAGAGGTATGTATCAACTCGTCTTAGTAAAGAGAGTAACATAGTTTACTATGAAAAAATAGTGGAGTGTTCCGTTAAAATATGTCTTGTTCTATGACCTAATTTTTGTTATATGCTATTCCCATTTTTAGGACTGTGATGACAATGAAGATATGTCCAACATTGAAATGAGTTCTGACAGTGATTTCCGAATCGTCTGCAACCGCTGCCATACCCTACTCCCTGCATCTTGATGCCACAACAACGGCAATCATTCTGGAAGGTACAGTGGTTGTGGATGATCTTGAAAATCTTCCACAAGCAATGAGCTGTCTTTAAAGGAACACTCCACCATTTTTTTTTATATTAAACTATTTTATTCCCTTAACTAAGACAAGTTGTTACATACCTCTCTCGTTTCAGTGCGCCGTACACTTAATTTCTCTGACGTGCAGCGAAACTTTGATAGCCCTTAACTAGCCCTGTTCATTCATTAGGATCCAAGCAGTGAAGCTACCAAACACCTCCACATTTTCCCTATTTAAATACAGTTACACAAGTAGTTATACGACCAAGTATGGTGACAAAATAAAATGTGCCGCTTTTCTAAGCGTGTAAAGTGGAGAACTACAATGTATGGCGGAATAGCACTTGAGAGCGCTTCGACTTGGCACAGTAATATCATCACTACTGATGATGAGAGGATTTTTTAGGAGTGATGATATTACTGCGCCAAGTCGAAGTGCTCTCAAGTGCTATTCCGCCATACATTATAGTTATCCATTTTACACTGGTGTAATCATACACCATTCTCGGTCATGTAACTACTTACCAACGTGTAACTGTATTTAAATAGGGAAAACGTGGAGGTGTTTGGTCGCTTCTAACTTCATCTCTTTTTGGATCCTAATGAATAAACTGTGCTAAGCTAAGTGCTATCAATGTGTCGCGTCGCGCTAAAGCGATTGAGTGCACGCACTGAGACGTGAGAGGTATGTATCAACTCGTCTTTGTGAGGAAATAACATAGTTTAAAGGGATAGTTCACTTTGAAATTAATTTTTGATATGTTTTATCTTACCTCAAGGGAATCCAAGATGTAGGTGTCTTTGTTTCCACAGTATTTTCAATTTTTACATTTTTCGGTCAAACCGTTCTTGTCTGTCAGTCATACAATGGATGTTTAGGGGGTCCACGTCAAAAAGCATGCACAGAGAAGTCAAAATTAAACATGATTTAATGACTCGTAAATGTAAGTACACATTGATGGCCTAAGACAAGAAACGAGTGTTTTGTGAGAAAACGAACAGTATTTATATCGTTTTTACCTCTTGTTAACAGCCATGTTCAACTGATCTGGATCAGATGTCCAACTGAACCGAACTTAACCATGTCCAACGTTCCGCTGGAAGTGATCTCGCGCGCGTCTAAGTCACTCATTGTTTACACGGAGATTTCGGAAGTTTTAACTTTCACTGTGAAGATCTAAACATATTTAGATATACAGGAAATCGCAATAAAAAATGATTTCGATATATCTAAATATGTTTAGTGAAAGGTAAATCTCTGTGTAAACAATGCGTGACGTAGACGCGCGAGATCACTTCTTGCAGAACGTTGGACATGGTTCAATGCGGTTCAGTTGGACATCTGATCCAGATCAGCTGGACATGGCTGTTAACAAGAGGTAAAAACGATATAAATACTGTTCGTTTCCTCACACAAACCGCTCGTTTCGTGTCTTAGGCCATCAATGTGTACTTACATTTACGAGTCATTAAATCATGTTTAATTTTGACTTCTCTGTGCATGCTCTTTGTGGTGGTGACCATAGACCTGCATTATGTGACTGACAGACGAGAACGCTTTGACCTAAAAATATCAAAATTGAAACCACTGCGGAAACAAAGACTCCTACATCTTGGATGCCCTTGAAGTAAGATACAACATATCAAAAATTAATTTCAAAGTGAACTATTCCCTTAATATGAAATAAAACAGTGGAGTGTTCATTTAAGAGAACTCTAAAGAAAATTGTTCAGTACTGTTTTATAGATACTTCACTGTTTTTCAATTGTTGAAAAGAAAAAAGGAAAGAAAAAAAAAGCCTTATTAATGTTACTTGTTTGGTTTTGGAATAGTTTTATAAGAAGAGAATTTTAAAGAGAACTGTAGTAGGAAAGGAATTCTGTACCAAACTGTGTGACTTGCATGCTCTGCTTTCAACCACTTTGTAAAGATGTTAAAAACAAAGAAACATTGTTTTTATTGTCTTTAGTACTTTGTTTTTTTTTTCTTGAGTGCATTATGTGCTTTATTTCTAAAATGTTGTTGGCGGGCCAGTAATGTTTTAACATATTGTTGTTGAACAAATAAACATTCTAGTGGTTTGCCAAATGTGTTGTCTTTCTTTGTATTCTCAACTCAGAATTTTGAGTACAATTTGCTTGAGAAATTTAAGGCAATCAGTTTCCACACATTCCTCTAGTAAGTAGAACAAGCAGACATGTTAAATTAACTGTTTTGTGTAAGTTCTGCTTACAAATCTCAACTTAAATCTGTAAGTTGCCTTAACTTGAGATTATTAAGTTACCTGTACTCAAGTTTTATGGTAACCTCTACAAATACACAAGTTAACTCTACAAAGAAGTAGAGAGTAGTATCAACTCAAAAATGATGACCTAATTTGCTTGAAAATTTTGAGGCAATCAGTTTCCACAGCTTTTCCTAGTAAAGTCAACTTATTACTTTTTACAGTGTATAAAACAATATGTAAAAAATATTCAATATATTATATATATATATATATATACAATATATTTACTCAGGCACATTATATATAGAGGGAAGGATGTGTGTTTTCTCACCTTCACAGCCCTGTGGTGTTTTTTGGACGGGTGGCAGCGCATGTTGCTGGTGTTGCAGCAGCCTGAGCATCGCCTCACCTCGACACACGGAGGCCAGATCAGGAAGTTGGCGGCCGTGGGATCCACCTGACTGCGTGGGATCTCGTAGATCACTGTGCGAGTCTTACAGACTGCTGGCACTGCCTCCTCTAAACACACAATAGCCCGTAAACACACAGAACAACCACAGGAGCTTTGCAAAGTGTACGTGAGCATGTGTGCGTGTGTGTTTTACCAATGCTTCTCTTGCGTCTAGAGTGAGTGTGTGAACTCTTGAGGTGTCTGCTGTCATACAGATGCTCCTTATGGTGGCCCTGCTTAACGTCTTCCAGCACCTCATTCTCTGCAAAAGGAGTCAACGAAGCACAAAGTCAACAGTGTTTAAGCAACATATTTTGGCATGTAGAACAAACAACCATCCAATGCACAATCCCTCCCTCACTATTGTGAAGAGAGAGTGCCCTTGAACCTCTTTGTGAACCCCGCCTCTGCCAGGCCCGATGGAAAGAAATGAAGAAAACCCGGTCTGATCACTAAGTGAAGAATAAAAGGTGTCCGCCAACCTGCCTCCACACACTTCATTCGAAACACTTCCTGAGGACACGCCGAGAAAAACCTAGACTCAACAATAAGACGTTCGGAAAGGATTGTGTCATTTAAAATGATTTAAGGACGTCTGGTTGGTTGGTCTGAGCAAAGTGCGCGTTATTTAATCATGCTGTTCTACGGATCCGAGCCATTCAGCCATACAGCGGGACGACGGGGGGCAGAGATGCCCCTGTTGTTGCCCCCGGAAACCGGCCCAATGGAGGAGGAGGGCGCTTTTAATTCAGGCTTGAGCACCGTGGCTGACCGACCCGCTCGGCTTTTCACACAGTCGTTAGCGGAGCAACAGACCTCACAAACGCAAACACTACTTGAGCTTCAGCCTCTTTTCTCTCCCAAACACACTGACACACACTCGCACGCAGAGATGCACACACAAAACTGAGGAATTCGACATGAATAATACATTACAGCAGCGCTGGCATTCAGCCGCACTCAACTCATAAAGGCAGCATGACAACAGTATAATGGAGAGAGTCTCTTGACCTCCCTCAGGCACCAGCCACACAGACGCAGCTGTTTGCATTTCAATTACAGCGCTTATGGGCCGGATCAAATCTGACGCTCCTCAGCATTTCCTCATTAGATGTGCTGGAAGTTTATATTTGAGGCATTTCAGTTGGGTCTTCAGCTATTAAATCTTTGCCATTAAAAAAAAAGCTCCCATTCAGGGTCAGGTGATCCGAAACTAGCTAAATCATACTTGGCTTCCTTAAAAGGATAGTTCACCCAAAAATGAAAACTCTGTCATCATTTGCTCGCCCTCATCTTGTTCCAAACCTGTATGAGTTTCTTTCTTCTGTTGAACACAAAAGAAGAATGTTGGTAATCAAAAAGTTGATGGTAGCCATTGACTTCCACGGTATTTATGGAGTTTGAAAGTTTGATTACCAACATTCTTTAAAATACCTTCTTTTGTGTTCAACGGAAGAAAGAAACTCATACAGGTTTGGAACAACATGAGGGTGAGTAAGGGATGACTTTTTAATTTTTGAGTGAACTATTTTACTATTTATACACTTTAAAAATGATTTGTGGGATGTGCCAAACTTCATATTATTAAAATCGACTAGTCTTAATTGTGGGAATTACTAATCGGCAGCATCTTTTCAGTGTAAAGGCAGTGGTAGATGTGAGAAATGACGATTGAGAATGCAAATAAATGCAAGGAATAAGACCAATAGCAATGCAGTATGCAAATGATGCAATGACATCATCGCTGTCAGTTAGGATTTTAAATACTGAACGTAAGCCAAACCGAACTTTTTAAACTTTATGTTTTTAAAAAGCATTCTTTTTTTTACATTTATACACAAAACATGCTGAAATATCCCTCATGCTTCAAGAATGGGAATAAACTACTTTTTGATACGAGTTACTGTAACTACGTAATTTCAAATGACATAATTGAGTTCAGAATGTTTGTCTTGCCAAAATGTGACATGATTTATGAAGTTCAAAAGCTGATGCGGCGCCATGAGTGCAGGAGCGGGACTGCGGTCTCTAGGCAACATGTGCTGAGGCGTTCGTGGCGAGGTCCATAAACTTTGAGTGCAATAAAAGATTGAGTGAGTCTCCTCTGAATGGATAATTCCCACAGTCTTGTTCTCCTAACATTGCACCTCAACATTTTAGCGACTTCATAGCTAACAATTTTACGTTCTGGGAACGTTGGTTTTTGTTCCCAAGGACGTTCCCTATTGGTGATCCAGGAAAGTTTTCTTAATGTAAATAGAACGTTACCTTAAAGGGTAACTAAACCCCTGGTCAGAGTCTGACTCCACCCACTGGCAATATTTGAAAGATGCTGAAAAAGTTGGCAGACCCCAGCGGAGATAGAGGGGACGAAATAGATGCTAAAACACTCCATCCTGATCGTTTTCAGTACTCGCAATTCCAACTCCTGACTCGCTACAGTGGTTTTGACGAAACAAGCTGGTTTTTATACTGCCAAGGGCGTAGCTCGTACCAAGAGCGTGGTGAGCTGAAACCTGCGTATGTCGCGAAGAACCGCTAACATCCAATAGGAAAACTCAATTGCAGTAGCCACCGTTCAACCTGAAGAGGGCAGCACTAAGACGTTTTTACACCATATATTGTAGAAATAAAACACTTTATACACAAATGTCAAAAAAGTTACTCGAATCAATGACTGGTATTAATAAAGATCTATTCTTACCGATCATTAACTAAAATTTAAACTTGGTTTAGGGTTTAGTTACTCTTTAAGGTTAGGGGAATATTGTGGAAACTTTATGTGAACATTCCCCTTAAGTTATAAAAATAGAACCTAAAAATAACCTACAGGGAACGTTCTTGTTTGGTTCCCAAAAAAATAACCAAATGGGAACCATATGGGATGGTTAGGGGATCGTTCTGTGTTTGCAGGGTTGACACATTGTGCTGACATTGGTTGGGTTTCACTCATGTTTTGAAACAAATCTTTTAAGTGAACAAATCATTCTCAAACGAATCAAGGACTACGACAATTCTCCGATTTATCAAGCACACAACCCACATTCCTGTAGTAGTTGATTTAGCAACCAGCTGACAAGAAGGCTGAGTGAATGTTTCAATGACTCATTCATAAACTTGTCTCTGCCACATTAAAGATGTAACTGCAGGGACCACTAAATAAAACTGAATTAATCTTAAAGAAATCTTTTTTTTTTTCCTTTTGAACAGATTAACAAGATTCAAGTCACAGATATGAATCACCACTAGCTGGTATAGGTTTAGGATATATTTTAGATCATGTTCGGCCTACCCACACTTCTTGCCAAATAATCAGAAAAAACAACACTTTACCAAGGAAGTCAATCTCCAGGAGCCTCTGGAGGTCGCTAATGCTGCGGATGTCACTGTTAGAGAGTCTCTCGATCAGCTCTCGGGGAATCGGCGCTTCCTGTGGAAGAAAATGGTCCTTCCAAAATTCATCAAAATGAAATGAATGAAAATACATGTGTTGTGGGCCAAACCCCTTAAGTTCTTCAGTAAATTGTTTATTGAGTAGTATTTAAATACTTTACGGTTGCACCACTTGAAAAGTCATTATATCAAAATATTTGTAGAAAATTCTATATTTTTATGGTAATACTTTACAATAAGGTTTCATTTGTTACTTCGACAGCATATATTATTCTTAGTCAGTGTTATAATTTCTCAACATTTAGGCTACTGATAAACTCTTAAGATCAAAAGATGTAGTCTATCATTTGACATTAGTTAACAGTGAACTAACATTACCAAAGGTTATTTAATGCTTATTGCTTATTGTTAGTTAATGTAAGGTAATGAATTAACAGATGTTAACAAATGAGAAAAAAGTGTTACCATTTTTTCCCGATTGTATGTAACCAACATGAGTAGCCAACAAATATTACATAATAACTTCGATTTTAGAAAACGTATGAGCAATACGAATGGGTGTTCCTTTTATGATTATTTTATAATCATTATTATGACCTGAATGAGGAACTGCGAAGTGGCAGACCGAATTAAGCATCAAAATAAGTTAAGCAATTTTCTACTTTTTTAAAGAACTTATTGGGTACCAGTTCCAACTCTTAAGTCAGTTTAATGTAATTTAAGTTGAATTGACTTAAACATCCAAGTTTAATGTACTTAAAATTTGAAGGAAGCATTCTCTCTCTCTCTCTTTTTTTTACAGTGAATCATCGTGTACCTCTCTCCCTTTATCCCCAATGTATGAATGTGTGCAGAGGTTGGTCTTCTTACCTCAGCGGCTGCTGAAAGCACAGAGAAGCAGCAGAAGAGAAAGTAGATCAGCGCGGTTCTCATCTCCCCTGTGGTCCAAATGTGTCCCAGCGCAGGCGAAACCTTCCCGACCGGAGCCGCAAAGATGCTCCAACCGGCGTGGAGCCAGGGAACATGCCTTTCCACAGACAAACCTCTCCAAGGATAAACTCTTCACAAGTAGCCTATGTCAAAGCCCTAAAAACGACTCTCTGAATTGTACTGGTACGAATAAATTATAGTCGTTTTAATCCGTTAAAAAAGAAAACATGAATGAAGCGAACCTTCATCCCTTGACCGCATCGCTTCTGAGCTCAATAAAAAAATTCTAAATCCAAAGGTGGTCCTAGATTCAAAACAATGATAGAGTAAAGAGTCCACGTTTATCCAAAATAGTCCATTTTATCCACCGTCCACACTTTGTGTCCTCAACTCCTCGTATAAAACTAATTCGGTTCAAACTTGAACACGTCTGGTCTCGCTCGTGCGCGTGGATGGGATCTGACAGTGAATGAACTGGCGCTTCTCTCATCTCCTCAACTTAAACTCAGCGAGAGCCGCGCGCCCCCTCAGGACGAGGTAATCTCTGCTAACCAGCCTTTCAAGTCACCGCAATTCCAGTCATTTCAGTGATTCGAATCTTTTCAATCAGTAAAAAAAAAAAGATTTAAAACATCGGTAACATCGTATTACATCAGTAGGTGACGACGACACTTCAATCGCTCAACCGTATCGTTAAAAACACCGTTCACTTAAAATGGGTTCACACATTTGTTCAGAAATGAAACACCTCTCGGATGTGTTTCACCTTTATCACCCTGAGAAGACAGAATTATTTATACTTCGCTCCACATTTCCTCAAGATTTGACAAGTGAGGACGTGATAAAACCGTTAGCGTACCAGATTAGCCTGCTTCAAAATCTGAAAAAGTGTTTTCTTTTCCTTGATATTTTGACTCTGGACGTGAGTTATTCAGGTAACTTCCTCTGAGCTATTAAAAAGTTAATAGTTAACACATTTAGTTCAGATTCAGACAGTGTTTACTTTAGTCATTTTCTGTCAGATAATGCCTAACAGGAGAAATAGGGATGGGTGAGTTTCAGGGTCTACTGAATCCAGTGTTCTCTAAAGTTTTAGATGGGTGAATCCTATAGCCCCACTGAGACAGAAAGCACCATAGACAGACAACTATTCGGGAGAAATTATGGGAGTGAAGGAAACACTGAATGGACTACAAGATAATAAGGAAAAGGTGAAGACAGCAGACTACAGGAGGTGAGCACACTGTCCTAGAGTTGAAACAATGTAGATAAATAGACACGGCACACACACACTAGCTTCCAAATTGGGTTTTGTGCAGTTTGGTGCGGTAAAAGGGAATAATGAAATTCTCTGGAAGCTTTTCATTCATTCCACTCATACCACAGATTGGCTCTCGTAATAAAAGACTTGGCATTTTCTTGTGTAACAAAATACATTTAGTTGTGCATGTTCTCATTTCATTACTTTTGTGGGTTTGTGTGTGTGACAATCATGATTTGCATTCCTGACCCTGGCTTTAGCCGTAAGATGGAGAGGAATGTGTGAGGACCCACACACACACACACACACACACTAAAGCTTCAGCAGGTGAAGAAGCTGGAAATCCAGCGTCTATGTAGTTCATGACTGACATCTCAATGAAGACAGGGGGGGAAGGGGTACGAGGTCAGACGAGCTGAACCGAAAGAGCTGATAGGGAAAGACGTTTTGGTATGGATGGACGTCTAGTGACAGTTTGATATGAAGGAAAAAGGAAAAGCAAATGAGAGGACATCTGTTATGGTTGTGGTAAAAATAGGCAAGAGAAAAAGGGGACTATGGGAATTGAAGTCCCTTGAGATCCCGCCTTGCCAAAGAGAATGAGTCACAGCACAACCACATCTACCAGTAATGTGTGTGGGAAACCTCTACGGAGCACCCAGATGCATACTTGTACCTTTTCTGTAAGACCGACACTCTTGGACACACGGACACCCACACATACCTCGAGCACCAGCGGCCCATGCCAAGCTGGGATTCCTGCCAAAACCAAAAACCTTTGCTCTCCTTCCCATCCATCCAAGCATGAGAATAATAAGTTGAACTTCTATCATGTAAAAACACTGCACACTTGCTAGCTGGTCAAGCTCTTGACTTTTAAGGAATGGTTCGGAAATGAAAACTCTGTTACCATTTACCCTGATGATATCATTCCTGGCTTTGTTTCTTCTGTGGAATGCAAAAGGAGAATGAAATCAAAGCGATTAATAATTAATAAACTAAATAAAATCAGTGTGGTGTAACCAACACACAAAGGCCAGTTTTTCATCATCTGACTACTTAAAATCCCCACGATTGTCTCAGTCATAACATTTTTCATTAAACAATGCATTTTTTTCAGGTCAGATGGAAAAAACCCTGTTGATATTAATGACTCAAAGTGCATATTTGTAAAATGAATAAATAAAAGTATGCAAAACCCAAACAAAGTATTTAAGTATTTTCTACTTGATGTTTTCACCACTTGACATTTTAAAATCCAAATATTTGTAGTCATTAAATCAAAGTATTGTAGAAGATTTTGTGCTTATTTGGGTAAAAAATAGACCATTAAAATTCGTGGATTAGTCCTTTTTAAAAGGTTTTTCTTTGCATTTTTTGGATACAGACGAGATGACAACTTTGTCAAAGTGATCCCCATTTCAAATCCGTGAAACAATCAAAAACGCTGTATTATTTATGCCAGACCAGTAGTTGGCAATGTAACTTTGTAATGAAAGTTTGTTTTCGTAAAAAGTATCGTTTTCATAAACTTATATATTAATTTGTTCCCTTGTTGCAGGTAAATCATGACCATGGTTTAACTAAATACAACTTGGCCATGATTTACCTAAGGATTTGTAATTGTATTAAAAATGTAAAATTTTTTCCTTCGTGTTTTCCGCATACAGTCGACAGCATTATCAAAATGATCCCCATTTACCTCCACGACTAAAAAAAACGCTGTATTATTCATGTCAGGCCATTAGTTGGCGATGTCACTTGTTGTCTTAAAAGTTTGAAGTTTGTAGTAAAATGAATCCCTCATTGTAGCTAAATCACTGGCATGTTTTGGCTAGCCCCGCACATGACATGCAAGGCTAAAAAAAACAAGATATTGTGGCCACAAATTAAGAATTTGTTTCCACAATTTACAAATTTACACAACACCGTTTTTAACTAAAAACTGAAAACTTTTTGTGTGTTTTGGCTGTTCATCTATAGGGCTGGGTAATAAATATCGATTTCTCGATATTAATCGTTTCTCCTTTTTACGAACCGATATCGATTCTTAAATCTCAAGAATCGATTAGTCATCCTGTTTCATTTGAATGAATGGGACATTGTATCGCAGCTGCGCGCATCCAAAAAAAAAAAAAAAAATCGCAATAATCTTTGTCCTTTGTTACTATTGATATGAAACAAAGTCTTATTTTTCAAATTACGTCCATTTTCTTTAGAAATTCAAAAACATAAATAGCATTTTGGCGCTGTGGCGTGAGATCGCTCTGGCGCAGCTCAAGAGAAACAGCAGCGCTGATCTCTCTTCCGGCTTAATAATACCAGTTACAGCGCGAAATAAACATGAATGAGCATCTGAAAGTGTGTTAAAAGATAGAGTACAACTTATCGAAATCCGTATCATGTCACATTGATTCGCTCAATCAGCGTTTCAACCGTTGAAAGACATCAGTTAAACAGCTTGTAATCAATGTCAGGTATCGTCATATTTACCTCAGAAAACCCACATAAACTCGTTAGCCAGCTAGAAAAAAATAACTCTAGAGAGGAGCATTTTGCTAAATATATACACCATATTACATATGCATTATAATCTTAATGTTCTTCAATAATTAATGCATATTTGAATAAATCTGGCAAGTTTTTATGACAGCCACCATTTAAATGTTAAATGTATTTCATATCTTCTTATTATAAAAATAAATAAGTGTAATTTAAGCGTTTCTATAGCTACAAAACAGTTCATTATTACCTTCATATTAGGCTAATGAAGCCTAGTAGGCTACACCTAGACTCCCTTATTTTACAGCATTAGTTAAGAGATTTGATTCCCTTGAGAAAAATTGCCATTTATTGTAACTGATATTCAAAATAATCGATATTGAATCGAATCGTAATTGAAATCGAATCGAATTGCAAGCTTGTGAATCGAAATCGAATCAAATTGTGAAATTTGTCTCAATACCCAGCCCTATTCATCTACACAACAATGGTGTTTTTGGGCCCTGAAAAATGCCAACGTTTGAAAACGGGGTTTTGAACATTGCATTGTTATAACCTCCATGTAAACTACAAAAACATGAATTTATAAAGCTGTGACATCATGCCTTTTTCGTGTTTCTTTACATGCATTTGTAGTTTCTTTACAAAGTGACATCGCCATCTACTGGCCTGGCATGAAAAATACAGCATTTGAATGGGGATCCTGAAATGAGGGAACAATTTAATAATCACATGGATAATCACTTAATTTGCGTCAACGGTCCCCGTTGAAAATATGGAGGCATGAATGAAACATTGAGTGTCCCAAAGTTTTAGCTCTGTTGAAAGTGAGTGAAAGTTGAGCAAGTGAGAAATAAATGTCTTGAAATGGCAATGCCAGAACAGTGGGACCAAAACATGTTCTCCGGTAATGGAGCTTGGCAGTGAAACTGACAGCATCAGTTATTTGGATTTGCTCTTCGCCACTCATGAGTGGACAAAACATATAAATGTACATAAAAAAGTATTATTGATGAGAGAGGAAAAAGACCCTGTGCTCTGCCCCTCCTCCCCTTCCTTCTCAGTCTCTCAATCCATGCACTGTTCATCATCCCCAGTGTCTCTGGCTCCTGCAGAGCTTCAGTGTGTCCGGAGGAATTAACAGACCAAGACCTCTGCCACCAGAGACAAGCCCTCAAGCCCTCACAAGAATAACAGTGTGTTGCAATGCTTGAGCGGGGAGAAAAAAGTTAAGGGAAATTCCCAGGAGCAGTCCAGACAGTTTACACAAAGAGACAGACTAGACTTCTCTCACCATCCTCCAATTACTGGCTTTGCATATTTTTTTTTAATATACATAGATTGTGTATGTTTGTGTTTCTGCATGTCTCATCTCATCCCCTGTAAGCCATTTAATAAGGAGACCTTAAGGTGGAAGAAGGAAAGAAAGGTGTGGTTGAGCATGTTGTACCTGGAAGGAGTGTTTTTTACAGCGCGTGTAAGTTGTATCAAAAATGCGTTGAGGAAATATTAACCAGACTCTTGTTTCTCCCTCAGTGATGGGGAGTAACTAGCGGCATGTAGCAATGCTGCTAACATTACCTTTTAGTAGCATAACATTAGCTCAGCTATTCTCAAAATATTGTTGATTTTCCAGAAATAAGCCACTTCATTTTCAACGGTAAGTGGTGTAGCATGACAAAACTCTCCATCTGTGTTTTTTATGTCACAATCTATTATGCTAACAGCCTTACAGATAAGTAGAAATACTGTAATAAAGTCAACATGAAACCCAAATGGTCCCTATTTACTTCCTGGATGTTCCTGGTCTAATTCCAAAGGGAAGAAAAAAATCTATAAATGTCATAGCAAAAATAGCAACGTAATAATGTTAAAATATAGCGAAATAGCTAACTAGGCTACCCCTGTTTTAACATTTAGTTACTCTTATTTTTAATAACCTAAAAAATTCCTCATTGGATAATATTTAGTCCCACCTGACATTGTTTGATGAAAATACTTCAAAAACTGAAAATAACAAAAATAAAAAACTAATTCAAGATAAATAAATGCTATAAACGTTTAATAATATTAACTCTCAAATGACAGATTTTCTAAAAATTCATTTCAATGAAATTGTTGTATGATATTTTAGTTCGATAATATTTTTATTTAATATGTTGTATTTTTAGGGGATATTATGGTACTAAATTATAACTATGCAGTGGTTATAATCCATTTATTCACTTTTTGAGCATGGACCTGAAAATGAAATTTAAACTGTCACAAATCGAATGCTTTGCAGAACTTAAGACAGACTTGGTTTCTTTTTAACAACGAAATTTGCCAGATTATTGCTGAAGTGAAAAAAGTTTTTAAAAACCTGAAAACTCATTTATTATATGAAAAATGCACAAAAAATACAATTTTTATTTTATTTTACATATATATTTTACAAAATACGTTTAAGTCTACTGCTGTGAGAAAATCCAAGCCATAAATCTAAACAAGGCTATGTCCCAAATTTGAGGAATGATATCTTAAAAAATGTAGCTTTCAGTAAGATTTTCTTTGGACACATTACCAAACATTTCCAATAGATAAAAAAAAAAGTAATCTAAAAAAAAGAAGTAAAAAAATTCAACAACAACATAAATAAATAAATAAACGTAAACTTTTTCGGTCTGACGTTAAATGAAAATAACACTGATCTCAAGTAGCCTTATTCAGAGTAATGGACTACCAGGACATTTTAATTGTAAGGAGAGAAAAAAAAATATATTTACCAATTCATTTTGAGTCCCTGTGCAACATTAACTAGCTTGAACTCTCTTGTGGCATGGCAAGAGTTTCAAAAGGAGCTTCCTCAACCCTGGTCTGCATCAGTTTAGGTTAGACAGGACATCAAAGCCTATCCTCAGTGTAAGCCTTGTTTGGCTGCTAACCAAAACCTATTGTGCATCATTGCAGGAGCATTTGGGTGGTGTCCAACCAAAGGCTTATCCCAGATAATGCATGAATATGCTTAAGTTTACTCATAGACACTACTGTCATACGTCAAACAACATCTGCACGGTGAGGACAGGAGCTTGCGTGTGAGCGCAGCTGTAAAGGTCAAGACTGATGATGTTGCACAGCTACCGTGTTTGAGTACGAGCCCTGCCGTAATCAGCATGAGAATAAAGCTTTGTTTTGATATCTAGGATATCTTTTGATATCTAGGATCTGACACACAGGCAGGAACATGCTTACATGTGTGTATCGCAGTTTGGAATGCTCTTGCACTTAGGAACAGCGTGGTACAACCTTATCTGCATTGTGCAAGGCCAAGTCTCTATCTTACTGCATTCGCACTTGCAGTCATTGAGTGAAGTATGTTAAATCATTAGTGGTGCGGGTGCATACTTAGGGTTAGTGATTTGAACAACTCCTCCTCCCACCAAATGCCGGCATAATGCATCAGAAGGAGCTGGATTTAATATTCTGAATTATTTCAATCTGACTTGTCATGCAGCCTGGAATTATAACCACACTATGTTATTTCGTCTGGCCAGAGGAGAACTGGTCCCCTGCTGGCCTAGTATGCATAAAAAAAAACGTAGTATACTTTGGGCTTTACCCTAAAGGTGAAAATTCTCTGCATATATATATATCATCTCTCATAATTTGTGCTATGTCCATAATACATACTGTATGGAAGCTGGTTTCTGCCACAGAATAAAACATTTTAAAAGATGATTGCGATTTTATGTCTCAGAATTGCGTGATAGAAAGTCGCAATTGCGCGTTATAGTCAGAATTGTGAGAAATAAACTTGCAATTCTGACTCTTTTTTTCTGAGTTAAGGCTATATCTCACAATTTTGACTTTATAACATGCAATTGCGACTTTAAATCTCCCAATTGCGTGTTATAAAGTCAAAATTTAAAGCGCCTCGTCCCCTAAATAACCATATATGAAACTTACGACGGTTAGTTTTACTATGCATAACCTCATCTCTGCATATCATTTCTATATGGATATTCTCACCCATGGTTGGAGCACAACTGGAAGAAAACAAAACTAGAAGTATTTTGCATTTCATGGAAAGAGAGCTCGATTGCATATAGAGAGGCCTTAAAAGCTGCTAGATCTGCTCATTTTTCAACCCTATTACAAGAAAATAAACAAAACCCAAGGTATTTTTTTGAAACAGCGGCTAAACTAATGAAAAATAAAGCTTCAAGCCCTGAAGTTTCCTAACAGCACAGCAGTAATGACTTTATGAACTTGTCGACTTATAAGATATAATATCAGGGAGAAAATTATATCCACTATGCAACCGTCTACTACAGTATCGCATCAGGGAGATCTAAATCGACAATGTATATTTGACCCTATACCAACCAAGCTAATCAAAGAGATGCTTCCAGAGGTTAAATGTCCTCTTCTTAATATCATTAATTCATCTTTTTCATTAGGATACTTACCAAAAAGTTTTAAGCTGGCACTTGTAAAAAAAACAAAACACAACTTGATCCTACAGAATTAGTCAATTACAATCTCGAATCTACATTTTAGGTCACAGATACTAGAAAACGAAGTATCTATGTAACTATGTTCCTTTTTAGAAATAAATGATCTCTGCAAGGATTTCCAGTCAGGATTTAGGCCGTACCATAGTACTGAGACAGCTCTCATTAGAGTCACAAATGATTTGCTCTTATCATCTGATTGTGGTTGTATCTCTCTCTTAGTGTTACTCGATCTTAGTACTGCATTTGTTACCATCGACCACAACATACTTTTAAATAGTGGTAATGGTTTAAATCATACTTATCTGACCGTTATCAGTTTGTAGCAGTAAATGAGATGTCTCATCGATCACAAGTTCAGTATGGTGTACCACAAGGCTCAGTGCTTGGACCGTTGCTCTTCACTCTGTACATGCTTCCCTTGGGAGATATCATTAGAAAGCATGGCATTAGTTTTCACTGTTATGCTGATGATACGCAGCGCAATTCACAAAATTAATGGAATACAAACCTGATATAAAAAACTGGATGACTAGCAACTTCTTACTACATAATTCTGAATAAAACTGAAATTCTAATTACTGGACAAAAAACGTTCTAGAATACTTTCTAACACTTGACGGCTGCTCTGTCAAGTCTTCGTCGTCAGTAATGAACCTGGGTGTTCTCTTTGATACCAACCTTTCATTTGAAAGTCACATGTAAAACCGCATTTTACATCTTAAAAATATATCTAAATTACATCATATGCTCTCAATGAACAATTAATTCATGCGTTCATGACATCAAGGCTAGATTAGTGTAATGCTATTATGGGTGGTTGCCCTGCACGCTTAAGAAACAAACTACAGCCGGTCCAAAATGCAGCAGCTCGAGTTCTTACCAGAACCAGGAAGTATGACCATATTAGCCCGGCTTTATCAACACTGCATTGGCTCCCTATTAAACATTGTATGAATTTTAAAATATTGCTGATCACTTACAAAGCACTAAATGGTTTAGCTCCCCAGTACTTGAGCGAGCTCTTAACGCATTATAGTCCTTCACGTCTATTGTGATCTCAAAATTACGGCCAGTTGTTAATACCTAGAATATCAAAATCGACTGCTGGCGGTAGATTCCTATTTAGCACCAAAACATTGGAGCAATCTTCCCAACATTGTCCGGGAAGCAGACACACTCTGTCAGTTAAAGACTAAAAACACATCTCTTTGACCTAGCCTACACATAACACATTAAAGACTTCTATAATTCAATTTAGGCTGCTTTTAGGACAACCGGAATCGGGAACACTCCCCACAAATCCTGATGTACTCGTTACATCATAAGAAGGATGGCGTCTACGCTCTCTGTTTATCCGAGGTTTCTCGCAGTCCACTGGATCCAGGCCGTACCCAGATCTGATGCAAGACCTGCGCATAGACACGATAACAACGCAGTCCTGAAGTGTCAACCAGTCCCTTCCCTGTTTACTGAAGTCAGCCGGATCCCAGCCATATCCAGATCAGATGGAAGACCCATCCACGACGCATCCCTGAAGAGCCAGCCTCATCAGCTCTGTCGACAGCCATCGACACTGATCCTCAACAAACTCGTCTCCATACCGGCGTGACTACTCCGACTTCTAACCAGAATTGGATTAATATTCTGAATATTCTGATCCAATCTGACTTCTGACCTGTAATTCTGCGTGGATCATAATCATACACTGTTCACTCATTGGCTCCCGACTGAGCCTGATTTATCCCAAGGTTTCCGTCTCCTGATCAAGTTTTGTTTCCTTGCCACTGTTGCCTTGACTTATGGCTTGCTTAGTTGGGGACATTTAATATTTAACTTTATTATTGATTTGCCTTACTTAAGATGGATGATGATGCAATTTTCTTCTAGAAACAAACTTTGTTGTATTTTCATATTATCACTGTGAAGCTGCTTTGTAAAAAGAGATATATAAAAAGGTGACTTGACCCATGTGATACTACCATGTTTAACGTTAGCCTACAAGACACTGTAGCCTATAAATCCTGATATGCACATTTCAACACCCAGTTTGTACTTATGCAACTTTGTACATCAGACCCCAGATTTATAGATAAATTCGAAGCATGGAAATAGATAGTACTTTCCTGTTTTGCATTTTGATTCCTTATCTCCAGCACTAGTCATCTTCTTTATATACTAAAACAAAAGGCTCTTTCTTTCATTGTTTCCCCCTGCTTTCTGTCTGCCGTTGTAATTTCTTTTCCCGTGTCCTTGATCTTGTGTGTAAGATTAGTGGTCACCGTGGCATTGTTCTGTTTATCACTGAGCAGATGTGCCGAGCACTGCTGAATGGCCCACATCTTCCTCTCTCCTTCCTCTCCCCTCTTCCTCTGAGTGACAGTGATGAAGGTATTTAGGTAAACAGGACTCAGTGTTGATGAATGGGTCAGTAAGCATCTGGTGTGTGAGAGGTATAACAAGCACCTGCAAAAGACTCACAGGAAACACTTGTTCATTCTTCTCATCTATATTTAGAGCTTTGTTTAAACACAAATTCTGTGATCATTCACTCATTTCAAATGCTTTTCAAATTAATCTCTGGAACACAAAAAGAGATGTTTTCAAAAATACCCATCCTGCTCTTTTCCATGCATTTAAAGGGATACTCCACTTTTTTTTTTTGAGAGTTTTACCACTTTCGAATCCATTCAGCCAATTTTCCAGACAGTTTCTGGTCTCATTGACCTCCATAGTATGTATTTTTTTCCTACTATGGAAGTCATTGAGACCAGAAACTGTCTGGTTACTGATATTCTTCTGAATGTCAGAAAATCGGCTGAATGGATTCGAAAACGGTAAAACTCAACTGCTTAACTCTGGGGGTGTTTAAAATGAGCCTATTAGAGCCAGACCGATATATCGGCCGGCGATATATCGGTCGGCCGATATATAAAGTTTCCTATTAGAGCCAGACCGATATATCGGCCAGCCGATATTATCGGCCGATATTAGGCATTTTCCAAAATATCGGCATCGGCAGTTATAATGGCCGATAAATGAATATTTAAAAGATAAAATAAAAACGGATGAAACACGCTTCAATCATCTCTCCTTGGCCTGTTATATTGAAAATGTATGTTTTACAATTTGCAGTATGACGTCATCTATTGCTAAATTATGGCTCATCATAGACTAGCTAACCACAAAGCTAGCTAATGCCACTATCATCAGTGGAAGACCGCTAACGTTAACATTAATGAGCTTGGAAACCACAATGAACTTTTTCTGCCTAAATAAAGTAATGATTACTGTATTTATAACTAGCATATCTCTAGTTACAGTCCCTGCATTGTAAAATGTAAGTTATACTTGCGAGGAGTGAACATTTAGACATAGAGAAAAGGTATCAAACGTATCTTGTGCAGAAAAGTTAGCTTTTGTTTTACACGTGTGTGAAATCCAAAAATATTTATTATAAAAAAAATATCGGCCGATATATCGGATTTTAAAACCCAAAAATATTTGTATCGGTATCGGCCTTCAAAATCCTTTATCGGTCGGGCTCTAGAGCCGATTTCCAAAAAAAGTGGAGTATCGCTTTAAAGCTTGTGGTGGGTTGAATTTAAGGGTTGTCTTTTTTTAAAGGCATCTTAAAACATAAACTAAATTCAATGTGTTGTCAAAAATCTCAATACCGATACTGAAATATCTGAAACGCTTCCAATATTCATTTTCCGTAGAATATAAACACGAGACCAGCTGTGCTTTCTCTCTCTCATGATCTCAGAAGCGAGTTGACACACAATGACAAACGCGCCTCCATTCACTCATTTCATTTGTTCCGTATGAATATTGTTGCTGTTACAGGGATTGAATTCTGGTGAGGGATTGCACATATTGTGCATAATTATACTCATTCCCACAGATTTTGTGCGCACATAAAGCCGCCTTTTACTAAATTTAGTTCATTTTCGCTGTTTGTTGCACTTAAACGGTTAAATACACAAAAAATAATGTCAAAATGCTGGTCTTGGCGAGTATTCGCGATTATTCACGTAAACACAGTCAGTTTTAAATTAACGTAAACAGTTGAGAAAGGAAACACGTGAAACTGTGTAATGGATCTGTGTGTCTGGTCTTAAAGTGACTAATGCTTGGTTCAGATTACATGATTTTTTTTTTGTCGGTTACGATAGTCACTGTGTCAGATTACGTAATTTTGACTCCAAAAATCGTGTTGTTTCGTGGACACACGTCAGACTACACGTTGCTTCCTGACCAGTCATCGCATGCCGTCATTAATCGCGCACATGATGCCATCGAGAAGGCGAAACTAGTAGCGAGTGTCTTCCAGAAACAAACAATGGATGAAGCGGTGAGTGTTGTATTGGCTCTCCTGTGTTCAGAAAAAAAAGTAAAAAAAGAAAGAAAACCCGACAATGGACACGTTCCTGGATTGCTCGAAGAGGACAGTATGGGCTGTCAATCCTCCAAAGAGAACTTGAGGTAAAATATTGTTTTATTTTCATAAATATTTGAAAAATATTTGTCTTATATTTTTACTTTTAGTTTTAACATTGCACCATCATCTCTCTTTCATTTCGCCATTTTTGAAAGTTGTGTACGGAAAAACTGTTGTGCTCCTATAGGTCAACCTCATACATGAGACAGAGAATAAAAATTAAATAATAAATTGAATAAAAAAATTTTTGTTGTTATGTTGTGAAGCATCGCAGAAGCAACGTAGGCTGTCGCCCACTATGACACACTAAACGTCAAAGGGCGTCGGGACGCAAGATTCGATCGAATCATCTCGTATAGTCTAAACGCGATGATACGATCGAATCTTGCATCCCAACGCCTGTTGATGTTTACGAATCCCCACAACACCCTACGTCAAACGGATTGTGCCAAAATCGGGCTAAAATCGTGTAATCTGAACCAGGCTTAATATACCTGCTGCCAAATTATGCAGACTGATCTCATGAAGTAGCGTGTGTATGACACGCCAATTCGTATTTCCATTTGTGGCGTGCTATCAAGACGAATAATCGCTTTTCAGCGTGTTTATGAACGCCGTTGACTTAACGTTATTACTGTATAAATATATGACTTACCTCAACCCCGTCCCTAAACCTACCCGTCACTGGGGTTAATGGCATTTATTACTGTTCCCTTACCATCCTAGGAAAAAAAAAGATAGCTCCCCAGATGTAGATCTACATTTTGCTTCGTTTCGCGCGGACATTTGACGGCGTGTACAGACACGCGGAATCACTCGGACGTTAACGCCGTAGACATAGACGCGGATAGCTCAAAATGCGTAGAGATAACACGCCACTTGACTCGAAAGTGGCTTGCATGTTTACGCAAAAGTCATGATGTCATGTTGAATTATGAGATTATGAATTATGAGATAATACTAGGATTTTTTAATTATTTTGAGACTGGTCTTTATTTTTACCATGGCTGCATTTATTTGATCAAAATACAGTAAAAACATGAATTTTCTTACATAATATTACAATTTCACTATATTATACTATATTATATATATAATATTACTATTTTATATTTTGCTGCTCAAGAAACATTTCTTATTATTGTTATCAGAAACAGTTGTGCTTCAATATTTTTTTGTGGAAACGATATTTCGATTTTTTTTCAGGATTCTTTGATGAACAGAAAAGAACAGAATTTATTTGAAATAAAAATGGTTTGTATTAAAAATAAAAGTCTAAATATCTATAGTAGTACACAAAAATGATCAAAAACTTTATAAACCAAAAATATATATATTCATTAATAATAATTTCCGAACGCTTCCTTCACACATATCTCCTTTTGTGTGACACAGAACACACATAATTCATTTGCTCAATTAATTGACAAACACTGACAAGCCCGCATTTGATCTTTCATCTGTTTTTAAGCCACACCCGCTTCATGCTCTCACAGGATGAATGACATTGTTCAAAGAATGAATAAACGATACAGTAGCTACACACCAGTGCAATGCAATGACGAAATCCATGATCTGTCTGGGCTGTTGTGTAGCCTACTTTTTTTTATACGCAAGATTAGTGCAAATTAGCAATGCGGTCACATGCGCAGGAGCTTTCCGAATAGCATTGTCTGAGTTATCGCTTATCCGCAGTGTCTTACAGAGAGGAAAGAGAAAGGCGTGAAGTGCAGTGTTACTCACTGGAATAATTAGGTCGACCACACAATGATTCCAGTCTTCCCTCGGCTTTAATATGCAGATATTGGCGGGAAATGACTGTATTGTTCTCTCTTCAGATTTAACTTGTGTGTGTGTGTGTGTGTGTGTGTGTGGGAGAGAGAGCTACCGCTATAGGTGACATCATCAGTGCAGAGAAAACCCCTCATTAGGGAGTGACTCATCTTATTAGTAGCGTTTTCTAAAACGCAGCACGTGGGGCCCAAAGGAAAATGAGCTCGCGGTCAGATGATGACGGAGAGCTTTTCAGCTCTTAAATACACAGACAAACACACGCACATGCCCACACACACCTGTGCAGGTGGGCTTTTTGAGTCGTTTCATTTGAAGTCACAATAATAGATCAAAAAGGCCTCGCTGACTATCCCAAGCTTTTATGAGACTGTTAAAAAATTCAGTGAGCATGTGTGAAAAAAAAGTAGTTATGAAGGCAGCGCAAACATTGTAATCTAAAGACAGGTGCACTGATGAGAATATGCATGTACATCATCTTTCTCACGGTGATGATTTCTGAAATATCATATCTTATGTTGTTGATTATATTTTAATCATTTTTTTTTCCATGATGTTTCAGAAGAACAGTATAGGCCCACGTGAGCATTAGATTTTTGGCGTTAAGAAAAACATTTTTCACAGCATCTCGGATTTAAACTGTACATTTATGAATCTGTTCAAAACGCTGATGCAAGTGCATCATTGAATCACCATACAGAAATGTTCATGGAAGTCCCTCGGCACTTAAAGCTACACTGTGTAACTCTTTTAGTTTATTCTTAGCTAAAAACTCTTAGTTCTTTCAAAAATATGTGCTCATTAATGTATATTTACTTTGTTCAATTAATAAGGTATATGCCATTGAAAATACATACGGGTAAGGGGTTTTAATGTCGGTCGCCATGTTGCCCCTCCATCTTGAAAGTTCATTAGCTAAAGAGGGACAGACCCGTTAATTCAAGCTTCGCCTTTACGTTTGAGTTAACAATCATGGACGAGGTCGAACTGGAAGCCATGTTAATCTTGGACTACACTGGCCACAGTAGGAGTTATAACGAAATCGAGAGGAACAGAAACTAATATTCACTGGATGGTCATATACCTTTTCACCACTAGATGGGGGTAAAAATCACACGGTGTAGCTTTAAAATAAAAATATTTATATTTAGGCTAAACACTGTTTATTACTACTTGTTGTATTGGAACATACAAATCATATATTTTATTTTTAGGTTTTTATCTCTTTTGTGCCATTTTGATTATAAAATGGGACGTATGTCTTCTCAAATATCACAGAAATATAATTTTTTAAATATAGGCCTATAATGTATAAAATTAGACCTATAGTGTATAAAGAAGTAAAAAAAACTCAAAAATTGTCAAATGGCTGAATAATATAAATATTCTAAAACAAATGTAAAAAAAAAATGTTTTTTATCCATTTTGATTAAATACCAAGATATAGGCCTACTCAAATATTGCAAGAATACTGACAGATTAATACAATTTGTTATACAATATAAATATAAAGCTATAAAAAATATACAGCAAAACAAAAAAATATATAAATTCATATTTTTACACACACATGGGTAAAAAAAAAAGCTTTTTTGGATCATTATTACAGTGATTATGATGTTTCTTTCATGTTAAATATTTGGCAACCGTTCTTCCAACCCTAACTGATGGATTGTGTAGCTTTTCATTTCTTAAACAACCATGTAGGAAGACACATCATGGCCATTTTCCAGGATGACAATGTCAAGATTCATATATAGATACAGTATGTGTGTGTATAGTTCACTTTCTTTTGATGTAAAAGTGTATGGTTAGATTTTGTCTATGAGTAGCTGTGGACCATACGCATATACCTCTCAGACCTCAAAGATCAGAGAATCCACGGTGGATTACAGTGCGGCAATGATGGTATGAGTGTGTTTATGTCGAGTGTGAGCGCTGAGAGTGCATGCCTGTGCTTGTGAGTGTCAGATGGAATGGCTTACAGGAACAGCCTGCTATAATAGTAGGGAAATACTATTTAGTGTCTCTCCATCACCCTGAAGAAGGGTAGAGGGATTCTAAAGGTAAATGTTGATCATGTTAGGTACACGTGGGTGAAAGAGGGTAAATCAGGTCTGAATTTTAATACGAAGAACCAGACTTATATGTAATGTGAAACACTCTCTCTAGAGAAAAAAAAAACACTAATATCTTACATATATCTTCTTTTTTTTTATCAGTACGGTCATGCGTAACTCAGACCTGGTTTATCTTAGATAAACCGGCTTTGGCTTAACCGCACAGGTTATCTTTGAACTGCACACCTGTTGGTACTTTAAAAAAGCTGGCAGGTGAGTGGAGATGAAGGGGCGCATGAGACAAGCCAGAGAAGGAAGGGGAATGTGTGTGTGTGTAATGCTGGCAGTAATTGTCCCTTTGGCTTCTTGCCTGGTTTATAATGGCTGGTGCTTTTTAATGGCACCTCAGCAGGTTGAGCTGGTGAATGAGGACATACGGTTACTGTAAATATAATAAAACAGAGCAGACGATCTAAACAGGAGGCCTCTCTCGCAGTGCCCTTCAGTTTGAGCTGGCGGGGAAGACATTGTTTCTTGGTCCCCTGTGTTATGACTAGATGTTAAGCTCTCAGGGTCTTTCACACACTCACACACAATCTCTTATGGCTGCGTGTGAGAGTATGTGAGGAACCCTTGAACAGGTTAAAAATGTGATTTAAGTGAATTACAACAAATTATTATACTAAACTATAAAGAGTTTATATATATATATATATATATATATATGAAGAGTTCAGATGCAAAAACCTCTAAGTGCCATTTGAAATTTTCTTCTAGAATGATCATTTTTATCAAGCTTGTATATTTAAGTTCAGTAATTTCACTTAAATGGCATTGAAGATTACCTATTAATTGTTATTTAAGTGAAATTACTGAACTTAAATATACAAGTTTGACAAAAATCATCATTAAAGAAGAAAATTTCAAATGGCATTTAGAGGCTTTTGCATCTGAACTCTTCATATATATATATATATATATATATATATATATAAATATATATATATATATATATATATATATATATATTAAAATAGTGATGTCAGACTCTTTTAACAATAACTGGACAGGATCTCGCTTGAATCTGACAGCTAATGCTTGTTAAATTGCACCCTCTGGTGGTGATGAACTAGACTGCATGATTTGGACATTTGTTGCAGTGCCTGATCAAACATGCGATTAGCATACTAGGGACCATATTGAGAATTTTTTCCAATAACTTATTCATGGCCACCTTTTATTAAGTCATTTCCTTGTTTTAGTTAAATCATGGTCACACCATACTAATTTATTCCCTAAATTGTGGCCAAGTTTTTTTAAATCATTCCCTTGTTTTAAAGGTGCCTAGTGTCAAAAAAAAAAAAAATCGGTACTATCCTGTTATTCGAACCCCACCATATACTATTTCAGAACTATAGTCATCCCTGATTGGTCTTAACCCCAGTGACGGGTAGGTTTAGGGGTAGGCCATGGTCCGAATAACAGGAAAGTACCAAAAAAATCAAATCATACTCCATATTCCATACCAGATGGGGGCAGTATACCTCCAGAAAGTGAGTTGTGCCGCAGCCGCGCGCGCACTCTCACATCTGCGCCGTATTGCTCTCTCTCTCGCGCGCATATTAATCAAATCAATGGGCTCTATGCACGGCGGTATTTCCGGTGAAGGTTTCAGGATGCTTGATAACTTCCGCCGATCGTAGAGTCCAAAGCAATACCGAGAATTTATATTGAATTTTATACTCTATGGTTATACTAAAGAAACGTTAGTCACAAAAACAGATAAAACAGACACCCCTCGTTGTGTTTATGCTTCTTTTTAAAATTATATTAAATAAACATAACTATATAAAAAATTACATCTAAACGTATGAAAGTTTCGTTTCAAAGACAGGAGGACAGTAAATTTTGAGAGACCTCGGTTTTCCACCGCTTTAATCTTCTCAACCGGAAACCGACGAGCATCCTTGCGTCAAATGCGGAACTTCTGCGTGCATATAGCCCATTGACACCATAGTAAAAGGTTGGAAGACCGCAGTTTCACGTGGAGCATTTGTAGATTTTTAGAGATTAGAGACCCAATGAACAACATCTCAATACTAAATTATAAAGGCCGTCTCATAGACGCCTGTCTCAAATACAAGGCGGTGCAGTTCGACGATATGGGAAAATAAACGCCCAGGCTATTATTTGGAGTTTTACGGTATTCGTTTTGTTCATATGACATTTTTATTGTTAGTTTGAATTAATATGAAAGACAGCATTCGCTGATGTTGACCAAGCTAGCGCCATTCAGAGCTGCCAACTCTCACGAATTCACTGTGAGACACACGCAATTGACACTTTTCACACACTCTCACGCCACACATCAATTTTGTCACGCACAGAAAAGGACACGGAGACCGTCAGACTAGACGGAGCAGGTTAGTTATGATATATAAAAAAATCCGTTTTAGCGTTTTGTACATGTTACACGACAGATCCCTAGCGCACGTGAACCGATCATCTCTACTAGCTAATGGTAAAAGGACACGAACACTGTTGAAAGATACAGTATGCTACTATACCAAACCTACTTACTAAAATGTTTTCCTCATGCATAATATCGACCAATCATTTTTTGAACTCTTCCCTGAACTGAAATGTAGTAGTGGGCTGTATTTCCACACAACTGACATCAGGTTCAAGTACACACACGCCCAGCGAGTTACTCGTGTGTTGCAGTTTGGCTGGTGTTTATGTTACCCGCCCGCATAGCGCCTCCCATGGCTGAAACTAGTATTATGACATCTGCCGGGCCGGGGCTAGTAATTTAGCATGCTAATTTAGGTTGATATCTCGACAGCACTTTAACTTGTCATTTTTTTAATGACATCATCAACCTTATTTCTTCTCGTTCTTTTGATGCGTGTTGCTAATTTTTTGGGATATTTTAACCTCAATTCTCACACATGGCACCTTTAAGCTAATTTTCATATTTGGGTGAACTATCCCTTTAAGTTCAATTGTAGCCATGTTGACTAAGGGTAAGTTTACAGAACAATGATGTGCTAAAAACGGAAAGGATTTTCCATTGCGTTTTTCGTGTACAGATGACAACCTAGTCAAAACAACCAAAACACAAACTTCTTAAAATTGTTTTTTAAAGTGCAAGTTTTTAAAAACAATAACTTTATTGTCTCAGATTAAATTACAAAAACATGAATTTGTGCACAAATTCATGCACATACGTATTACATGTTCAGCGCATATTAAAGTCTATCGGCGCCCCCTTTTTTGGAGGGAAAGATTTAGGTTATTGGAGTATATTTTACAAGAAAATACTAATTCAGTCTCTCTATGTCTACTTGCAGTTCCTTTGTAATTAATTGAGAAATTTACTAGCAATAACAGATGTTTTCTTCAACAAAAAAACCCCAATAACCATGACAAAATTCATCAGTATATTCTCAAGACTGACAGCCACTTTCTGTTAGTGCCGTCGCGAAGCTTTTCAGCTCGTCGCATTTCACCTGCAGAGGAGATCCAGCCCCGCATTCAGACTCATCCGGCCAGCGCTCGACCCACGTGTCTTTCCCCAACGTATACACATACCTGAGAGCCAAACCGTGAGTGAATGGTCAAATACAGACCCTAACATGTACATTTCCAGTGCTATTATGCTACTCACCTGTTAGACGTGCTCCCTGCTTGCCAAACATCAGCGATCGGCCCAATGATCAGATAGTCCTGACCCTCTCTCAAACCAAGCCCTGTCCTACAGCTCGCATGAGAGAGGAACATTCGTCTTTCCTTCTCGATCAGACCTTCTTCTACCCCTACACAAACAGAAACGTATGTTTGTAAGATAAGACTCTACATTTATTAGCATCTATGATTTCGTGAACAGCCTTTAACATCTACGTAACCTTTCCGTTATGCAAAAAAGTTCTTTTTATAGCGGAAAAGGGTTCTTTAGTGTAAAATGTTCTTAAAAATCAAATTTTGTAAAAAGGGCATAGTAGGTCCCCTTTAAGAGTGTGGTAGACGTACCCTCTTTGATAACCTGCACAATCTCCATCTCGTATTGGTCATAGTGGCTCTGGCTGGCGCTGATCAGTGTGACCCTGTAGGCTGAAGAAAAGACACATTTATTGAGAAGATGTTGACATCCCGATGTGTTCCCTCCCCCAAAAAAGAAACTTTTACCATGATGTAATCCATTGCACACAGCAGCCTTCCTCTGTTCTGTCCCAAAAGACAAGGAGTCTTCTTTCACAACACAACAGTCACCTATGAAAGAAAGTTTTACAACTGGTTAAAGTTGAGAAGTTGATTGAAAACATTAAGATAGTCTGACTCCTGCTGGACTGACCCTGTGAGCAGCGGCAAACGTCGTCTTTGCAGATCTGATCGAGCTGCTGTTGGTCTTCCGGAGGAGAGTAGAATCTGCTACAACGCTTATCTGACAGAACAAAGATCGTAATCATGAGCACACCGTTTGTATTTTCCACTACCCTACCTCTCACTTTTTAACAGCAGAAAAGCAAGTTCAGAGTTCAGAGGCCAAGTTTAATACTTAAAAATGTAGATTAGTAGTATAATTTCACAAACCTATGTGTGTACGAACCTTTGTTGTAGTACTGGTAAACCGTGACAGTGGAGGGCTGAAGGAGCCCCACTTTGAATTTCTGATGCAGTCTGAATGAGATCATGTCAGTCTCAGTACTGGACACCTGTCCGGGTCATTCATACAAAGACAAATATTCAATGTTTCCTTCATTTATATCATGGTAAACATGTATAAACCTTTAGGGTGGTTGTTAGGTTACCTTAAACAAGTGAATTATGAGGGATCCTCTGTCACTCAGGTTGTCCACCACTTGGTAGTTGTTAATGTAGCGGTCCACTGAATTTTTAAGCTTAAAAAAACAAACAAAACAAACATTATCACTTCTATAGCCGAAGGATTTGCCTTGCTGCATACAAGGGTGGTGATGGCGCAGTGGATAAGACACATGCTTTTGGTGTGAGAGACCCAGGTTCGAATCCACAGTGAGACACCAATGTGTCCCTGAGCAAGACACTTAACCCCAAATTGCTTCAGAGGCGTGCAACCTCTGACATATATAGCAACTGTAAGTAGCTTTGGATAAAAGTGTCAGCTAAATGAATAAATGTAAATGTTAGTAGCCTACAAAATGACTCTGAAGAAGACGCATGTGCGTTGAAACGTTGGTCATTTTGTACTAATAAATATATTTAAACGTTCTGTGCTCCGGTCCTGCTCCATAGTCTTAGTTAGACCTTGGGTCCTTTTCCTCAGATTTTTGTGTCCTGTTCTGAGAGCCCTGGCTAGGCTGAGGCGCAAGTGATTCCTTTCTATTGTAAATGTATATGTGTAGGTAGCTGCCTACATAGTTAGCATCCTAACTGTCAAGGGGACATATTTGAATTGCTCTTCATAATCAGAAACTGCGTGCAACACAAATAGACTCAACTCACAATTGATTCCAATAGAGTTCAGCGTTAGCATGTTGCTAAGCTAAAAACACAATACTCTTGGCATAAAAATACAAAGCAACAAAAAAATATTGGGTAGAAAAGCCCACTGGTGTGTTGAAGGAGAAAAACTCTATGTAAGGCTGCCAAAATTAGAGCTTTCACGTCTGGGGTGCACGTGATGCCTTCAAATGTTGTCTTGGTAGGACACAGCACAGCTAGCTACATGATTAGCTGTTATTTATCGCTAATGTAACGCCACATTATGTCACGAGTTTGTTCTTACCAACTCTAAATCTGAGTTTTCAGGTTCGAAGCCGGTGGGCAGGCCGATGTCCAGAATAACCATCCTCACTTGGCGTGCCTCCAGAGCCCTTTGGGGTGCAAAGCAGATTGTGGAAACCACAATAATATGTCCTAGCAAAAAACAAGATATCTACCTGCATACAAGCACTCACCTCACGTGTATATTGAGTCTGTAGGATTTTTCTACATCTGGTGGGTTTTTTTCTAAAATGGACCAAAGAGTGATGAAAACTTGATGAAAACCTGTCCGCTATATCTGTACAGCTAAGATTACCAGACCTGAGAGTTAAAAAAAGCGTAGCAACATTTTCGGTTTTACAGATGTGAATGTATATTTACACAGTAAACCAATATTTCATTAACTGATATAATGCCAGGGAACACTTTATTTTAGTATTCAAACGCTGCCTTTTCATGCTAATCAGTAAATATGTGTTTCCTAGTTAAAAATTGAATGAACACCCTCTCAAGTCGTATTTACCACTGGAAAGCTTGGCGACAGTGGCGGTTCTACTTTGAATTACACCCAGGGCAAGACCCCCTTCGAGAGACACCCCCCCCATTTGGGGTGTTCATTTGAAAAACACAGTTAATAGAATCCAGTTATTTTGTTAGATTAATCTAACTGTAAAGGGAGGAAGTAACCATTAGCGCATTGGTTACTGCCATGAATTATATGCATGGCACACTTTTAGTTATGACTTGTTAAACTATACTTTGTCACGAAATGGAGTTTTTAAAAGTAAAAGGGTCAGAGAGATAGCTACTTATTTAGTAACACAATATTTATCTCTTAAATAATTTTGAACAGCTCTCATATTAACAACTATCCAAACTGTTATAGACCTAAAATAGCTTTTGTTGCCCTATATTACTCTTAAAATTGAGAAAAGGACAGAATCAGAGATTATTTAGAAAATAGAAAATTGTACTTTGCATATTATAGGCTACTGTAAAAACACAAATTTGATCATAATGTAAATTATTTTCATTTCATGAATATAGTGACCAACATGATCACATACACAGAATCTTGTTCAGCCTAACACAATGAAATCAATTCACCAAATTAATAACATTAAAGATTTGTTTTAAAGGAGTGTATTTTATCTTACCTACTAAACTTAAAAAAAAGGTTAACACAAAAAAGATTTTATACAAATATAAACCTCATATTTCAGCATTCAATCATCTCTATAAAAAGAATGACTCAATGAAGATACATTTGGCGATAATTTTGATACCCAAGTTTCGTAAACTTAACACATGGCAGAAGGGAGAACGACTGCTGCCGTGGCTGTTTTTCTTAATTACTTTTTTCCACAACAGATGTTGTTAAAGTAATGCATATTTATATATATGAATAATCATTTGAAGCATATTGATGTTTTATACACAGAGAAAATCGCCTGTATTTGCCCCAAAATTCCAGAATTGCAAGCACGCTGACTATAGATAGTGCAGTGAATGTTTACGGTTGTCAATAAATGGGACGCTAAATATAATTTTGGCTTTAATAAGATTTTCCCAATAAATAGGTAAGAATAAACCTGGTGTCCGCCATGATTCCTGTTCTTTCCAACAACAAAGCACTTGAATCCGACAAGCTCGTAAATACAACGTAAGAAGTGGGAAGATGGAAATTTCCGACAGCACGTGATGACAGCATGTATAGTAAATGCAAATTATGCATAATTAATTCTGATTTTTTATGTCTTAATAGAGTGATATAAACACAGCTATGAGAAATCTCCAAATAAAACATTGCAATTACTTTTTTTCATATAAACTGATTAGAGAACATACCATTAGTCTCAGCGATGGAGACGTCCAGCTGAAAGCCGTTACACGTGCTGTTCTCGTACACATCAGGAAGCTGGTGGTACACAGTCACTACCTGAGACACATAAAATGCAACAGAGAAAAGATTGGAACTAAATTACGTCTTGGTTTTATATTTTAATAATTCAAAACTATGGCGTAAATGTGGGCATTTAGCACCTCCAAAATTCCCTTGCCCTTCCCAGAAGCCACCACTGTGAATTCCTGGTCAAGAGGTACCTGAAAGAGATGCACAGCCTTTGTGATGGTGAAGTTGAAGTCATGCGACCCCAGTGTGTTTAATATAGCCCACGTTTACGTTTTAACTTCTGCCAACTGTATTTAGGCTTCAAAATTCATATAAGTTGTGTTCATTTGTGAATATCATCTTGATGAACTAAACATGTGAGAATCATAAAAGTTTGTTGGTCACCAAGCTTTTTTTCTGCAATTATCCAAAAGCCAATGGAAAAATCCTATTGGGTTTTTGTCGGGGGAACCAGGGTGACTGGGACAGGGAGAGCACTGTATATTTGTGGGAGAGTGAAGGGAATCTGTGTGCTAGCTGATATATTTGTGCAGTATAATAACACCATATACATTCATACACAAGCCAAACAAAATTGAAGGTCAACATAAATGTGTTTAGTGGTTTTTCCCCAAATCCAACTGAAAATGCAAATTTTAGTGACTTCTACAGTCTCGAAATTATTCAACCCCCTGAACTGAATCCCTCACAACAGCACAGATCTTCAAAGCTTGTTGTCTGAAGCACACCTGTTGCAACTAATCAAGGGCTTCATTAGTTGCATCAGGTGTGCTTGAGCTAGAACACATGAAATATCTCAACTGGCTTGTTTAATGTCACATTTGACTGCATTTTCAAAGTCAAAAGAATGGTCCAAAAAGTTAAGAGAGCATATCATCGCCCTTCACAAACAGGATACAAAAAGGTTGTGGAGGCACGAAATGTTTCTAGTGACACAATTGGAAGCTTAGTTTGCAAGTTCAAAGCTACAGGAACAGTGGTTACACTGTCTTGGGCGGGGCAGAAAAAGAAAGCTATCAACCTCTGCAACCAGATTTCTGAGCCAGATTTCAGAAAAGCCCTCAAGTAACTGCAAATGACCTGCAGCAAGACTTGGTGGCAACAGGCACTGAGGTTTCAGCTGCACAGTAAAGCACGTAAGACCTACACCAATACTGACCGAAAAAGTTGGCTCCAGTTTGCTCAAAAGCATATAAATAAGCCACAGAGATTTTGAGATTCTGTTCTGTGGAGCGAATTGTAACTTTTCGGCCCTCTGAATCTATGTCTGGAGGAAGAAGAATGAAGCATATGCTAAAAGAACACTCTGCCTACAGTTTAGCATGGTGGTGCTCTGCGGCTGCTTTATATCCTCTGGCACTGGAAACCAGTTTCTTGAACCCCGTAGATTACCCCATTGACAATCTCTGGTGTGATAAGAAGAAGGCGGTAGCAACACGCAAACCCAAGAATATTACTGAACTGGAGGCCGTTGCTCATAAGGAATGTGCTAAGATCCCTCAGAAATGCTACCAGAAGCTGGTGTCTGGCTATAGTATCTTATTTGCAGCAGGCCGTAACAGCAAAAGGGTGTTCTACTAAGTACTAAACATGCGTGCCATGAAGGGGTTGAATAATTTTTAGACTGCAGAAATCATTAAAAGTTGCATTTCAGGCGGAACATTTTGCCAATAAACATTTTGATTAAAACTGCACAGGAGAGTTTGAAAGATATACTATCGCACCCGTGAAGATCGGGCCACGTAAGCAACTTTGGGATTGAAGGTCCAGCGTACGTCACTGCGACCGGGAACACTGAGCTGCACCAGTAAATTGAGGTCATTAGGAGGAGGGCTCTTCACGAGGTACTCAGAGAGGGCCTGTAGCACTACCATGGTAGACTGATGGGAGAAAACAGTCATATGAATAACCATGTACCTTAAATACAAAAGTAAGACAAGTAGTAAAGGTTTACACGTGGTTTTTAACCTGAGTAGAGCCGTACCCTCCCCCAATGCCACGTTTCTCGCTCAGCCATTGAAAGGGGGCGGCTGCTTCTTCCATGTGGCCACTTTTGATAAGCGCTAACAAAGCGTAGCCTGTAGCTTCCAGTGTGAAGAAATAATTATCAGAGTCAGGCCAGTGGGTACGATCTGTAGACAGAAAAAAAGAAAGATGAGAAAGACAAGACTACGGAGCCCCCTTAGTCCCACTTTGGAAGAAAATAAAAAAAACTATTTTGTGGCCTCAAGATAGTAACTCGTGGCCTCAAGATAATATCTAGTGGCCTCAAGATAGAGTTAGTATCTTGAGGCCACGAGATAGTATCTTGAGGCCACGAGTTAGTATCTTGAGGCCATGAGTTACTATCTTGAGGCCACGAGATAGTATCTTGAGGCCACGAGTTAGTATCTTGAGGCCACGAGATAGTATCTTGAGGCCACGAGATAGTATCTTGAGGCCACGAGCTAGTATCTTGAGGCCACGAGATAGTATCTTAAGGCCACGAGATAGTATCTTGAGGCCACGAGTTAGTATCTTGAGGCCACGAGTTACTATCTTGAGGCCACGAGTTACTATCTTGAGGCCACGAGTTACTATCTTGAGGCCACGAGTTACTATCTTGAGGCCACGAGTTACTATCTTGAGGCCACGAGTTACTATCTTGAGGCCACGAGATAGTATCTTAAGGCCATGAGATAGTATCTTGAGGCCACGAGTTAGTATCTTGAGGCCACGAGTTAGTATCTTGAGGCCACGAGTTAGTATCTTGAGGCCACGAGTTAGTATCTTGAGGCCACGAGTTACTATCTTGAGGCCACGAGTTACTATCTTGAGGCCACGAGTTACTATCTTGAGGCCACGAGTTACTATCTTGAGGCCACGAGTTACTGTCTTGAGGCCACGAGTTACTGTCTTGAGGCCACGAGTTACTATCTTGAGGCCACGAGTTAGTATCTTGAGGCCACGAGTTAGTATCTTGAGGCCACGAGTTAGTATCTTGAGGCCACGAGTTTTGTTTTTAAAAGCTATGTACCAGGTGAGGCTAATTTTAGCAACATGCTCTTCATGCAGCCGTGGTTGGAGACGGCTAAGGCGTAACATGCTATAGCCGCTGTGTACGGCCTCGACAGCCGAGGGAAATGCTCTCTTATATACATCGCTGCTTTTCTAGCCTCGTCCTGCAATGATCGAAAGCAGAAAATACAATCAGAACATGTCATTTGAACATGTCAAAACGTATTTTATTCAATTTCTGAGTGAAGTTACCTGTATGTCAAGGCCTGGCTCTTGACAGGTGACAGCGTTTTGTGCCTCTGCCAAAGCAATGAGCACGAATGCAGTCAGAGACACTCTGGATTCAGAGCCCCGCAGGCCGCCCTTAATCACAAAACATTATCAGCTAGTACTGTGAGAAAGCATTCAGATGACAGTGTTCCCCTTCAATAGATAATCATGAAACTAGTGCAATCACAGTTATTAATTCTCACCGTCATACTGGTATCGTAGACAGGATTGTTCTCCTTAAAGGATCCATCTGGACTGTGTTTATTCTTGAGTAGGTACAGCAGAGGGCCACACAGATGCTTCTTATCGACACGGATAAATGAGTGTGCCATGGAGAACACCTTTACCACATATGCAGTGACCCTGAGATGGACAGAACATAAAGACACATGAACTATACTGGAAAACGTTCAAAATAGTGCTGGAGTTTAAGTATGAATACCATGTGCTGGTGCCTTCTCTGGCATAGGGAGGGTACGAGTCATCCTTTTTCCGATAATTAAGTTGATTTTCGTAACCTATAAATATAAAAATAACAGAATTTAAATAACTGATCGTATCATATCTGAAAGAATGGAGTTCATCCCTATTTGTACCTTTTTGTATGTATTTGATGGCCTCTTCTCTGCGACTTACTCCCACCGCGGCCCAGTTTGCACTGCGGTCCAAGTAATGGGCTGCAATGAGGGGCAGTGTGATGGTGGCCAGGTTCTGCTCCACACACCCGCCGGGCATGCGGATCAGTGATGCCAGCGAGTCCTCCTGAATGGAGTTATCAATGCTGTCTGCCAGCAAATCACCTGAAGAACAGACAAACGCATACAGATCAGTACAAAACTGGGGAATTCACGTCAACTGTCAAGAATATCCCAGTTTTGTTCAATCACATAAATGTCCATTATGTAATTGAGTGTTAATAACATTTTCATAATATTGTGAATATGGTTTATTAAAATGTCAAACCTCTGACATTGACAAATGTCTCCGGCAGAGATTTTGGTACAACAGCGTCCAGCTGCATCTTCTCCACTTCTATCATCTGTCTCCCAGCTGAGACGAAGGAAATACAAAAACGTATAAAATGAACAAATTATTAAAATTAACATACACTTTTCATGAATCAAAACCCATTTATACTGTGTAAAACTTTTAAAAAGAGTGTTTTTATAAAGAAAATGTTCGAGTTATAGATAATTTTACAAAGTAGAACACACCCCAAATGTACATTATGTATTTTTTCATACTGTTATAGCAGAATGCAAAGGAAAAAAGAGCAGATATTCTTGTTATACCATGTAGCATGATGTTGTTCCCCTGACGTCTGAAAATACAACTAGAAAGAAATTGTACAGCTCTTTCAGTCAAGCGGACAGATAAGCATTATATATAGCGCGCAACCTTGATTGTAAGTTATTTGTTTCAGTCTTTTTGAGTGGAACTTCCCCAAACCAGAAGTGTCTCTCATAATCTAAAAGTAGGGCTCATCATAGATATATACATTAGATGTCGCCTTGGCTACGGCAGTTCATTTGAACGAATGCGTCAATTGAGCCGCCATCTTGGAACGGGGAGCCCCTCCACTTTAATGCATTAGCGTCAATGTAGACAACAGAAATAAAATCACCATAAAACATCATGAATGCGATTTTCTTTTTTTTTTTTTTTTTTTTTACTAGTTCAGATTTCATTCGTGTGAACATCATACGCAGCACAAATGTCCGCCGCCATCCATTAATTCGAAGTAAAGGCAGAGATAGCAGCGTTACCAAGCTACTTCATATGACAAGAACTCTGTTCCAAGATGGCGGCGCTTTTGACGCATGCTTAGAACACCTAGTTAGTCTAGTCTAGTGTATATGTCTCTGACGGCTCATTAGGAAAAAGGTTAATATGGACAAAAGTATTGAAACACACCTCTTAATTATTGAATTCATGTGTTTCAGTCCAACCCATTTCTACATGTGTATAAAATAAAGCACCTAACCAAATATTTGTGAAAAAAAATGTGTTGTTCAGAAGAGCTCATTGAATTCAAGCGTGGCACTGTGATTGTAAGCCTATAGGGGGTCGCACACCGGACGAGAAGCGCAGCGTCGCGTTGCGCAGTGCACGTCTTTAAAATTCGAACACATTATTCTCTATGAGTGTACACACACCGGCGGCGCCATTCGACGTCTGTCCGCGGAGCTCAGGACCGTGTTCAAAATCCTGTTCAAAGCCACAGAGCGCCATCAAATTATTTTTGTCTCAAATCGGTGCTGATGGATCCTGACTTCGCCCTATGCTGCAATATACATTTAGTTTTGCATTCATTTACAGAAATTAGCTGCTTGAATGACAATTGCTGATGTTACTGGATTTTTCAGGTGAGATTCTCAATTCATTCAGTTAACGGATGCTCTGAGGTAAAGTTTTCAGATGGCAGACTCAGCAACGATTGTACTTAATTGCACAGTACAATAATAACATAGAACAGACATTATCTTCATTTCATGTCATTAAACATTACAATATTGCTGGCCATACACTGATGTGAAAGTGCGCGTCCGGTGTGCGATACCTGTAGTTGTTCTAGTAGACGCGACGGCGGCGCGGCGCTTCTCGTCCGGTGTGCGACCCCCTTAAGACTCTATTCTAAGACTCATTTATATTGTGTAAAACTGCTACGGTAACATTTTTGTAAAAAGCTTGATTTTACAACGGCAAGCATTTCAATGTTTTTTTGTGTGTTATGAATAATCTCATGATTTCCAACCAGTCTTACCACTGTCCCCTTTCCCAGTGGGGTTCAACACAAAACTCCTCACTTTAATTGTCTGGATGCCTTCTACCTAAAACACAAGATATAGCGTCATACTAAAAACGCATAGCAAGTAAAATATGTTCAATATTATGTGTGTGAGACACAAGACAGAGCAGGATTTAGTAGCCCACTTACTACCACACGTAGATTCTTCCTCACTGCATCTTGCCCCATGAAAGAGGCTGCGATGGCTGTGACCTGTAGGGGGAGCTCTCCTGTTTTGAGGGGGATGATAGTGTATGTAATGAGCTTGGAGGAGCTGGCCTGCACCGAAACCTGCTGTCTGTGGGGTCCACTAAATGCCACACTACACATGTCCTCTGTCTTATCCAGGATCACCAGTACCTGCAAAACAGACAGTTGTCCAGGTCAGGTCACAGAGACGTTAGAGTGGGAGTGTGGTAATCGTTTGGTGACGGTGTGAATCCAACCTCCAGTTTTGAGTCCCTGTAGTTGTGGACCACAGCTTTGATTTGCACATGTTCATTTCTGGACACTGAGTGAGGCAACCGCAGGTCTATGAAGAACGGCTGCCACGCTCGCACGTTATAAGGTTCAGCTACACAGAAACCTGCACGAACCAGGAGTAATCTCAACCTCAGGGACATTTTCACATTCTTCTCAGAAATGTCTGACACGTAGCATGAAAAGCTAAAAAATAATGATTAAACTATTCATCATTCATATGAAAAGCTTGACATGTAGCATTAAAAGTTAAATAATGTTTGTTCGAAATGTTTGACGTAGCGCAAAAAGCAAAATAATTAATACATTATACGATGAAATACTTGACATGTAGCATGAAAAGTTAAATAGTAATTATTGAAATATGCAGAATTCATATGCAGAAATGTTTTACATTTACCGGTACCAGGGCGGTGAAAACTTTACTTCACTTTATTTCTATTAAATCCTAATCTAATTATGACAAATTATATATCATTTGAAAGGTTTAAGACTTCTAAATAGATATTCTACCCCTGTTTTGTGTTAAAAAATTATGTAGGAAGAGTAATTGATGAATTTATGACAAGAGTGCACCTCAAAAAAACCTTTGTCACAAAAAGTCGATGCACCCACTTTTAATCATTGAAACTTCTGTTTTTATGCTAAAAGTTCATAATAAACATTTAATCTAGTATTTTTCATTAAAAAAATAAAAATTATAGTATAATATTATCATAAAAATGATAATATTTATATTTATTATCCTCTAAAATATAATATATTTTTTTATCGCCTTTTTATTATATCACATATTTTAGTAATTATCATAAATTAGGTATCATTTGAAAGCTTATAAACTCAGAATTCATCGTGTGAAAACTGTTGCGTTACCATAGCAACGGTACTTATTTTATCAGGCTCCTCCCCTTTTGGGCGTCATTATATTTCATAATTTATGATCAAAACCTTTTCTAATCTTGACAAAACTGCTATTGTCAGAAAGGTCAGAGTCTCAAGGTTCCAAAATTTGTGACAGAAATGTATTAATTTGTTAAGGCAGAATGTATACAACTAAATTCAATGGAATTCAATGGCATCTGGTGGCTATTTTTGGTACTACGCCTAAACAAAATCTCATGGGAACTTCAATTTTTGTGATATCAACTTCAAATTTGGAACATAACTTTATGTTTAAGATTTATGGCTTTGATTTTATAGAAATTTTAGAGTAAAAAATATGTTGTAAAATATATATTTTATATAAAAAAATATATATAGTACAGTATATTTGATTTTCTGTAAATGTAAACTTCCATAACTTTTTCATACTTTGATTTTTTTGAAGTGTTTTCACTTCAGCAATATTCTCCTGAGTGTTTCCTTTAAAACAAGACCAAACTTGGGAATATATTCCAAAGCATTCTTAAATTACAACCATTTAAGTTTGAATAGTGCATTTTAACCCCCATTCTCAAAAAGGGGGGTGACAGCTAAGGGGTAGCCTAAATGATTATTAATAAACAGGGTCTAGCTAACCACTCTTACTTAAAAAAAGGGTTAATCACATTTACTTTTTCACTTCAAGAGGTGCTCTGAATAAATGATTTGCTTTTAGAAATATCTAAAAGCATAAAAAGGAGCTCTGCCCAGACAAACAGACAAGATCAGGAACGTTTACCCTTCTCAGGTGAGGCGCTGACGGCTAGAAACCCCCACTGCGTGATACTGTCAGGAAGAACCGTGTTCACTGAAAACACAGCCAGCCTGGAATAGCAGATACACGTCATCAATTAACATGATAAAAGAGGGACTTCTTCACCGAGTCAAGGTCAAACTCTTACCCATCAGACTTGGGTACGCTGGGCAGTCTGATGTCAGTCCACAGCCACGACTCGAAGAACTTGGTGCGCACGTAAATGTCTTCTAATATGTCAGCTAAATCTTCTTCATCAAACTCTTGGTCCTCCTCCTCCTCCTCCACCTCCACTTTCACCCTTTCAACATGACTCTCCATGCGTGCTCCTCCCAACCCATATCTTCGGACGGGAGTTTCGGGGACAACAGATTGAAGCTGAACGCTTTGTGAAAACATGATCTCTGTAAAATAATCCGGGGTTTGTCTATGAAGCATAGGTAAAATATGGTAGCGTGTGGCGATGGGTGTAGGGGTGGTGGTTGGTGGAAGGGTGGTCGTCGGGGGCCTGGTAACGACACCAAGCTCCTCCCCTCTGTACTGTGCGCAACAGTGGAGGAAAGCTAACACGCAGCTCCAGTCCTCGGTGATGTAGAGGGAGCGGCGGTAGCACGAATAGGGCATGGGAATCTCCCGCATGCCGTCCACACAACATCTCTGCAGGAACTCGTCAGAATACACCTTCTCTGAGAGAAAAAAAACATCTTTAGACAGGGTGGCCTAGCGCATTAGCTCGACTTGGCTAGCGCTTTTGCTAACACTTATTTGACAAACTATGAAATACCAAACTTTTTAAAGATTTCTGATACATAGATAACAGCGACTCACCCAGCTGCTCTCTGAGCTGCAGTTTGGCAGCAGAACGTCTTCTTCTAGATTTACTGGAGCAATCTGTACCAAACAAACCACAGAAAATACACCTTTAACATCAAAGGAACCTTTCCATTCCAGAAAAATAAAATGGGTTTAAGAACTGTTCACTGAAAAGTTCTTTGGGGAAACAGAAATGGTTCTTCTATGGCATCGCTGTGAAACCAAGATGGCGAATGGGACTTGGATGCTGAAGGTCAAGTTCCCCTAAAGAGCATCTCAACGTAATACCAATGGTATCTGGTATTATTACCATAATGTTACTTTATCATTAATACATTACTGTGTTGAAGTCCCCCGGTAGTCAATAATTGTATCCCTTAAAACTTATCGTTGATCACCAAAATAAAAAATTCCTTGAAAACAAAACTTCATGCCTTAAACTGCAACTTGAATGTAACTCTACACTCTTGCCTCGTTTAGTAAGCGCGGTTCTATGAATATGTAAATTAGCCCCGCCTCCACTCACTCACACCAGTTCAGAGATCCACTCGTTGACGATCACATTTCGTTGATGTGATTGATTACAACTACAAGGTAGTTTGTGACGTCAGAAACACCAGCGATTTCTTTTGAGACCGTCTTTGGTTCACTGCAGTTTTAAAGGGATACTCCACTTTTTTGGAAATAGGCTCATTTTACAACTCCCCCAGAGTTAAAGAGTTGAGTTTTACCGTTTTCAAATACAGTTTCTGGTCTCATTGACTTCCATTATGGGGGAGTTGTAAAATGAGCCTATTTCCAAAAAAAGTGGAGTATCCCTTTAAGAAAATACTCAGCAATGGTTTTGACTAATAAATTTGCACATGTTTTTTTTCTTAAAGCATATTAAAAACACCACACAGACATATAAACAACATTAAACGCTTGATTTTCACCGCATGGGGACTATAGGAAAGGTTTTTGAAAGGCTCCATAACAACTGTTGTCTCAAAATGACTGTCAAAGGGATATACAGTATTTGTCCTGCATTTTTAATTAGACATTTGGTTGCACTTTATTTGATTGTGCACGTATTTACCTAAGGAAGTAATGGTTTATATAAGGTAACTAAGGTAAGTACCTAGTTATTACACAGTTATTGCAATTACTATAATTAGTACATAGTAAAATAAAGTGCTACCATTTAGTTTAGAAATTAAAAGTGCGCCATTTTTGGTCAATCTTGTGTTCTCTTGCCTAAATCTGTAACTTTGAACTTGTTTTATTAATAGAACGATTCGAAAGTTTGGGGTCAGTGGTATTTGAATGCTTTAATTCATCAAGGAAGCATTAAATTGATCAAAAGGGACAGAAAAGACATTTAAAATGCTACAAAAGATTACTACGGTATTCATAATAGACACTATCGCGATTTCCAGTCTGTTTATAATATTTCTATAAATTTATATTTATATTTTTTTTATGCAGGTATTTTTTAAATACAGTATAAGTACAATGTAAAAACATGTATGTACACAATAAGTCCATTGTATCAAATTATTAATTTCAATGTAAGTACATAGTAGTTAAAGCCAATTAATATAAAGTGGGACCATAATATTTCACAATATTACTGTTTTACTGTATTTTTGATCAAAATAATGCAACTGTGATGAGTATAAGAGACTTATTTAAAAAATGTAATATGTTCCAATCTTTGAATGGAAGTGTAATGACATTTACTCTAGTGCAACTAATTAGATGTTAATTCTGTGTGTGTCTGTGTGAAGGACCTGTTTTGTAGTCAGTGGATCTTCCTGTGCTGGAATAAAACATCAGTCCTGCATCACTGAATACGCCCATATTATTCTTGCCTCCTCCTGAGGTGCAGCCCATATCGCCCTGTGCCACCACCTCCCACACCTGAATGAAAGAGTCATGAGTGTCAGTGAGGTCCTGGAGTCAAGGTTCTGGAGAGTGCAGTGAAAATTACATCACTCACCTTCTTCTGTGTCAGGCGGTTTTTACTCAACAGAAAGATGGCGTTATCCACCGCAACCAGGCTGACCTTTGCTCCCGGGTCACCTTTCACTTCAAATTTAAAGCTGCTGCCTGGTGAGTAGGAATTGAGTTTTTCTCCCTTCTCTGGTCCTACACTGAGCTAATACAATCATAAAAACACTCAAATGAAATAATGCACTCAAATAAAAGAATGTAAGCAACTATTATGGCATTAAACTTATATGGCCTTTTTTGGGACAAATCTTAAAGGTGCACTGTGTAATTGTTAGCAGCATCTATTGGTGAGGTTGTGAATTGCAACCAACAGAAGTTACGGTGGAGTTACTGAGACAGCAGAGAGTAGCCAGTTCAGCAATGACGTTTCTTTACAGAGATAAATTAAGAAATTAGGTTTACTTTTCAGTGAAATTATGTTATTGCGAATAATATTGTTACTTGTTCATCATTTTGTCAGTGTTTTATTCGCTGACTTTAGCTAGCTTTTTCGCATGAAGAACAACATTGAAACACGTTTGTCCGTTTAGGTCGATGTAAGAGGACCCACGGTGTATGTTGATAGAAATGGCTCATTCTAAGGTAATAAAAACATAACGGTTCATATTATACAGTACAGCACTGAAAACATAGTTATGATATTGCATTTCTGTTAACAGATCCTCCTAAATATTACACAATGCACCTTTAAGTGGTTTTAAAGCTACACTGTGTGATTTTTACCCCCGTCTAGCGGTGTAAAGATATATGACCATCCAGTGAATATTAGATTCTGTTCCTCTCAATAGAGTGCCGAAGTTACGACGTCACTCTGTAGGCCAAAACGCGGAAGTGAGTTAGCATTTTAGCACTAACGGTTCCCTCGCTCTAAAGTCTATGGGGTTTTTGAATGGGTTTTTGCTAAATCGCCTGAAATAAGGTCTGTGGTGAACAAAGCCTCTGAATATTTTCACGTTTTGATCTATGACATAGAACACACAGTTATTACCTGATTGTGGTTTTTAAAAACTTTATTGTGTTTGATTGTGTTTTTTAAAATCTTTATATAGGCTTCAAAATGTAAAAGATTATCTTGATAGACAAAACGTGTAAGGGTCACTACTCTTTGTTAAACACAGATCTTATTTTTTTGCGATTTTCCAAAAGTCTATGGGGAAAATGCATAGCTTTTCGATCGAGGGAACCCATGCGCCGCTAGCTTCCGAGTTGTCCTACAAAGTGACGTCATACTTCTGCACTCTATTCCGATTTCGTTTTAACTCCTATGGTGGCCAATGTAGTCCAAGATTAACATGGCTTCCAGTTCGACCTCGTGCATGAGTGTTAACCGAATCGTAAACGCGAAAGGCGAAAGGCGAAGCTTGAATTAACGGGTATGTCCCTCTTTGGCTAACGTACTTTCAAGATGGAGGGGCAACATGGCGACCGACATTAGAACCCCTTACCCGTATGTATTTTCAATGGCATATTATACACTCACGAGAATACTTTATTACTTGAGCGAAGTAAATATACATTAATGAGCACATATATTTTTGAAAGAACAATGTGTTTTTAGCAAAGAATAAACTAAAAGAGTTACACAGTGTAGCTTTAAAGCCAAAGCAGAATTACTTACATTATCGAAAAATGTTAAAATGAGTAAAGTGCTAGAATCATGCAATGTTAATAACTTCTTATGAACACCACATGAACTCACCGAACCCACACACCGGTCCTCCACATCAACAAACACAGAGTCTGCCACCACTTCCGCATTATATATCCATGGCAAAATGTAGAACGCCACAACCCGAAAGGAAGGTAGCATTTCTGTGGTAACCAGCAGAGGAATGTTTATGACAGTCAGGTCTTTGACATTCACTCTCCCGGCATGGATTATATTTCCCTTGTTTAACACCTATAGAAACAATTGGAAGTGTAATCAACACCAAGATTGCAGTCATTCTCATCCCAAAATGCCCCATGTGTCATACTCACAGCATACGTCAGCTGCTCCACAAACTTTTTTTGATTTGGCGGGGATTTGATGTGCGCTTGGACATTGAGTGTGTTGCCCACCACCACTTTACTGAGACCCACTGAGATATGCAGGAAGTTCCTGTAGCTGGTTAAAGGGGCATATGGCTCCACACGCAAGTCTAAAACAGCCTGCTGTTCTGGTCTCAGCGAAGGATTCGCTGTCTCCACCTACACATGAATATGTCAATCATGACAACTCTCTGGGAAGGTTAATGAATAGGGCATTTCAGAATGTTTGTAAACAATAGGCACCGCGATACTTCCGGGTGGCAGAACGCGAGCGGCTTCCATTGACTAACTGAAGAGATCCAGCCGGCAACTGAACAGTTACACAGTTAAAATCATTGTTGTTGATCAAAGTTGAATCTATGGCGAAAATATGTTGTGTTTGGGGTTGCGCCACCAGATATACAGCAAAAGGCGTAAGTTAGGTTTTTTTTATCGATTTCCTTCAGAAAAAAGTAAATCTGTCCAGCAGAACCTGTGGGTGAGGAGGTTAAAGCGAGTGGACGTCGTCAAAAGTGCATGTCGTCTTCTAATTATGAGCCTGAGCCCGATTTAAACCCAACCATTTGAATACGTGGGTCGTTATATAACTGACGTTCTCAACTAACTTAGTTATTTCTATTACTTTCTATGTTACTTTCTTTTGAGCGATGAGTAAATGCTTCTTCATCGTAAATGCTTCTGATTGGCCAATGCGTTCAATAAATCAACACATATGTCTGTGATTGGCTACATCGCTCATCGCTGCAGTCGCGTTATAAAAAGAAACTCTGCCATGTAAGTCATTTCTATTTGGTTTTAGTTGTTCTTGTTGTTTTTCTGCAACAGATGAATACAAATGTATTAGTTTTTATTTGTTTTATTCATAGATATTTCTAGTTTGCGGGAGTCCCGCGAATCGTTTTATTCTCCTGCAATCCGCACACACAGAGTGCATTACCGCCCGCACTCGGCCATCAGATCTAGTCCCGCGCCGCGGTCTAGTGCGTTGGGAGTGCACGTCTCTAGATCAAAGAATCTAAGCTTTAATGATCATGTTAAATAATGTCCGAATTTCCACCACGTCTGTTTTTGAATCAACTGTTGAAATGTAGATTAGGCTTCTGCCGGCGGTGTGTCTCCCTCCATGCGATTTACTAGTGTTGCCATAGGACGCTTCGGCTTTTGCCACCCGGAAGAACGTCTATTATTGTTGTGACGTCATGGTGAATTGTCGTATACAACAATGTTAATGTATTTGGTCTTGGCGGACTAAATCTGCTACGCGGCTGCTGCTGAGCAAGTATGGTCTCTACTGTTAATAGAGACTCGAACACACTGCAGTTAGTGTAAGATATGCTGCTGCATAAATAGACATACATCGATACGGTAGCAGATCTAGGCAGGTGGAGCTGGGGGAGGTGGAGGAGTTAAGAGGAACTCTGATAGCACACCGCAGGACTACTTCACTTATGTATATATACGTATATAAGGAGTGTTACGATACATGTATTCCTATTGAACCGTTCGGTACAAGGCTTTCGGTTTGGTACGCATTACAAACCGAACGATTAGTTGGACTGTTTTTTCTGCCGGTACGACCAAAGTTTAGTTGGCAGTCGCGCTGGCGCAACCACCACAGCATTTCCCAACATCAAGTAACCGTAGATCTCTATTAGATCACACAGTGCTGGCGTGGAAACCAGGAGACACATTGTGCCATGAACTAGTTCTAGGCTTTAAGTCCACAAATCAGCAACATTCACCATGGATTTAATGTAGTAACACTAACTGTAACCATAAAAGTTTGGCAGAAATAGTAAAATACTTTCAAATACGTTACATATCTTTTTCCAGCACTTCAAAACTCAAATATTATACTATTTAAATGTTTTTTAAATGTTTTTTTGACTGAATGTATTTTTAAATGTTTTTTAAATGTATGATGACCAAAACATTATTTGTTCATACTTCAAAGATTACCCCCATTTATAAAACTAAAAGTTTCAAGATGTATTGTAGGAAAACAGAAAAATAAAAAAAGCATTAAACTAGCATTCTAACTAGATCCACTCCCAAATATTTATTTTTTAATCGTTTTGCTTTTGAATTATTATTTCAACATTATGAATAAAAATGTAAAAAATTATGAATGTATAATTCACATTGTAATTTCAGTAAGTTAATTCTATTTATTAGATATTTGTCAGTAATAATCAAAATGGGGGAAATGTGAATAACTGTGCTGCAGATTGATTTAATGTGTGCCCCTAAAATTTCTCCATGTGCGCCTAAAATTGTGTGTAAAATTCAGTGAGAATACTTCAAACATGTCAACTCATTTACACCGACATCACCCCACTCTCATCTTTCTGGAAAGAAAATGTGTCCAAATTGAGTATAAAAACTGCATACAAAATATTTATATTGCATATAAAAACTAAATTGTTATTTTTTAATTGTTAATTGTTTGTTTATAACTACTACAATATTCCATTTCATTCTTTTATAAGGAGCTATTTCTGTTTTCTATGTTGCTAAGACAACACCCCAGTTTTAATAAATCAATTTTCCTTATTTTTGCTGTATCGAAAACCGAACTGTGACACCACTGTGTCGTATTGAACCGAACCGATACACAAATTCAGCTCACGGTTAAATACAATTTTTATATTGTTTCAATATGTGTGTATGTTTTTTCTGTGATTGACTTACTTTCAGTATCTGTGCTTCATATGACCTGCTTGGCATGTTGATGTAGACTTGGATGATGCCGCGGTGAACACTGATTGGGCTTTCGAGAAAGCTGATTTTAACAGGAACATCGGGGGCTGGAGAGCCGTCATGGTTACTCACTATAACCTAAGCAACAAAATACAAACTAATTTGTAATAATGGTACCGTCATGTGTTAAAATCAACAATCCTATCATAACATCAGATTAAAGGGATAGTTCACCCAAAAAATTATATTTTGTCATCATTTACTCAGCTCCTAATATGTTTTAAGAAGGAAGCTAAAAAGAAATATTTAAAAAAAGACAAAATTGACAAAAGCACATAAAATTACTAAAACTTAAACTAAAATAAAAAAACTGCAAATACAAAACTAAAACCTTTTCAATATAATAATAGACACCATAAAAATAGTATATAAATAACAGTAGAATAACACTTTTACACACGCTTGTATTACATATGAACTTAAAAAAAGATTATATATATATATATATATATATATATTAGGGCTGTGCAAAGATTAATTGCCATTAATCGTTTGTGTTTACACAATACATTTGTGTGTGCTGTGTATAATTATTATATACATGCATGCATATGTATTTATATATACGAAATAATTAATAATTATATACAGCACACACACATATTAAACAAACTTTTATTTTGGATGCGGTTAATCGCAATTAATCTTTGCACAACCTAATATATATATATATATATACACACACACACTGTATATATATTTAAAAAAAAAAGTTAGAAATGCCTTAACTAAAATGAAAGAAGTTAACTAAAACAACTAAAACAGAAATAATAATAAATTAAAGCCAAATATATATATATACATATATATTTAATAGATATTAGAAATAACAAATGCACATAGCAAAACTACTAAAACTTAGGGTAAACTATCACTTGAAGCAGTAAACGTTGCAACAGAAATGAAATTACCGTCATGCCAAATGGCAGGCCAGGTTTGAAATACTTTGTTGTGTCCCTGATGGAGAGCATGTAGGGTGATATTACTATTTTAATGCCAGATTTCTCTGCTTCCACAAGGTCGCTACCTGAGGAGAAAGTCTTAAGACGTAAGAGTGTTTTCAGAGAAGAAATCTGTCAATAATGAGGCAAACGCTGGTATTTTCCCACCTGTGCTGGTCATTACTGACGCTTTGACGTACACAGAAGACCCCACTAGGCTGTTTGTGTCAGGATAGGCCCTCTTTATCTCCTCCATAGTCAAACTAACAATTCCTCCATTCAGCTGCAATTTATAAAACATAGATTACAAAAGTCTCTTTTTAAGATACTTAAAGTGAAGGTTTTTTTTCTTGTTTAACCACTTACATCATTCAGTTGCTTCATAGATGTGAGTCTCTTCTTCTCACCATTTATTTCCATACCAAACAGCACATACGCAACACCTTGCACTGGTTCACCATAAAGATACCTGGAAGAAATATATACAGTGACCTCAGAGAAATATATACTATGAAGAAATGAAGAGTTCATATGCAAAAGCCTCTAAGTGACATTTGAAATTTTCTTCTAGAATGATCATTTTTATCAAGCTTGTATATTTAAGTTCAGTGATTTCACTTAAATGGCAATGATGATTACCTATTAATTGTTATTTAAGTGAAATTACTGAACTTAAATATACAAGCTTGATAAAAATCATCATTAAAGAAGAAAATTTCAAATGGCATTTAGAGGCTTTTGCATATGAACTCTTCAAATATATACAGAGAAATATATACAGTGAAGGTTTTTGGCAACTTATGAATGTATGAACTCAATACACTACTGTTAAAAAATTTGGGGTCAGTAAGATTTTGTAATGCTTTTGAAAAAAGTCTTAATTCTTGCCAAGGCTGCATTTATTCAATACAAAAAAATATTACAACAATTTAAAATAACTTTATAATTGAATATGTTTTCAAAAATAGGCGTAACATTTTTGAATGATAAAATATGTTACACTTCACGAATGCTAAATGCATTCAGATCATTCAGAGTTTGATGCACACACCTGGCTGTTATTTCTACTTCCAGCTTTTCTGCATCTAGACCGAGGTGGGACGTCTTTGGAGTCAAAGTGACATTGAATGCTGGGAGCACTTGGGAGCAAGAAGAAATGGCATTAACCCACCGACAGACAAAAAAAAAAAAAATAAGAAGAAGAATCTGAAGATTATATGAATTGCTTACCATATTTCTTTACTTCAAACTCTCTGCTAAAAATGTTCTCTTTTCCTTGATCAAACTTTGCCACTACTTTCCACTTGCCCTCTCTAGAAAATCAAAAAGATCAGCAGCTACACGATTACAAGGTTAATACAATGCTTAATAATAATATTTATATAATTTTATGATCTTACATATATATATATATATATATATATATATATATATATATATATATATATAGTGATTTAAAATATTTAATATACAATTATAAAATAATCATATATATATATATATATATATATATATATATATATATATATATATATATATTGTATGATAGATAATGATTAAACACATATATATACATTATATACAGTATGAATATATATATATATATATATACTGTATATAATTTATTATATATAATTATTATACATTATATTATATATATATTGTGTATGTAAATATATATATATATATATATATATATATAGAGAGAGAGAGAGAGAGAGAGAGAGAGTAATTTAACATATTGAATGTTTAATTACTTATAAATCAGAGATAATTACATTTAAACACCCAAACTATACTAATTGAGTAATTACAAACCACAAATGAACAGATCTGTGTGCATACTTGACTACAGTGGAGAGTAGGTATAGGTGTCAGATAGTATCCCATCTATTGATTTGGCTCTGGAAATACCATGCACTGCAATACCGTCTGGATTCTGAAACAAGAGCCAATTGAGCTATAAAGCATTGTTGCAGAAAAATAAACTGTTGCCTTGTGATCTGTAATGAGGCTTATGCCAATGCCAATGAAAGTCACCTGAATCTCAAGAGTGATGGTTCTCTCAGAAGCACGAAATTCTGAGTCAGATACAAAAGCCCTGTAACGCACTGGAAAAATCCGGATTGATTAAGGAAAGGAAGAGCAATGCACTAACGATAGGTATTATGTGCTCGACAGCATGTGAGAGCTGACCTGCATCTCCAGGGTTGTAAACAGGTTTATCAGTCTGAATGAAGATGTGTCCAGAGCGGAAGGACACTGCTATTACTTTTTCTGCACGATGGAAGGAGCCAAACTGAGCAACCAGCTTCACGTATTTCTTCTTTCCATCTGGAAGCAGCATATTTGGATCAATCTGGCAAAATACAGTATTTTATTAGGTTCAGCAAGCAATATGAACAATGTTTCAAACAAGTGAGAACTTTAACAAACCAAGTTTAAACCAACCAAGATCAGACGGATTCATAAATAAATTCACCTCAATGGTCTTGAGGGCACTGTGGTTGTTGTCTGACTTGAGGACAACTGAGTCCCTCAAATACACAGTTTCAGAGACCGGATAGTCATAGACCTGGATATTGACTTTTAGTAACTGGCGCATATTCTGACCCTCTATTAGGATGTTCTGTTTTGTTCCAGGCCTTATCTTTGCAGGAGCTAGAATAAAAAACCTAAACCGAAACATAGATATCCAAGCATAACATCGATGGGAAACACGTATTTCCAAATTAAGAAATATTTTGAATGATTGTGTTTTTGTGGTTAAAGAAAGTCAAAAATGTCAAAGTGGTCTAACCTAAAAGAAAAGAAAATATGAATAGCCTGGCATTCTAAAAGAATAATTCTAAATTTAAAAAAAAAAGAAAAGAAAAGAAAAGAGTTACAGTAACAGTGTGTGTTAACCAACTCTAAGGTCAGAGGACAGTTGTGTACTTACGTCGGAGAAGGTTCAATAACCGGGTCACTGTAAAAACACAACACACTCAAGTTACAGATAAACCCTATTTGATTTTACATACAACACAAATCAATGGGCCTACTGAGAATTTGATATCCATGAACATTTTCTTCACAAAATTCTCTCAGAAGCACAAAATACACAACATTAAAAAGATATACGTACACTGTTGGCATATAATGTCCCAAAACTGTCCTCTTGCTGTTCAATTGACAAGATAAACACACTATAAATCAACTTCGTCAAGACAAGGAGAACATTTACATTATTAAACGTTATTAATATAATATTAAACGCACTGTCTTTGAGAGGAAGGCTGGCCGTCGGAGATGTGACAGAGCAAAGTTGTCCATAACAGCAGTAGAAGGAGCATATCGTCCTGACTGAGTGACAACTCACAAATTGTCAGAAACATCAACGAGAGCTGTAATAATACCCCAAAATCCCTCCCACTAAACCAGACCACTGCTATCTCCAAACGTTGAGAAACTCTTGTGTAATGTTTGCTTTATTCTAACTACCGGTAAGCACCAGCCAGATAGGACATATAGGACATTCTACCAGAAACGTACATTTCCACTTATAAAAAATCTTGGGGAAAAAAATATTGTATTAACACATAGCATGCCATCTCAGCGTGTTTTTATGGTTGTATACACAAAGGCAATATATTATGGAAGCTTGTTTCCGCCACTGAATAAAAAAAAATAAAAAAATAATTGCCACTTTTTATCTCACAATTGCATGTTATAAAGTCAGAACTGCTAGATATAGTCAGAATTGCGAGATACAAAGTCAGAATTGCGAGATATAAAGTCAAAATTGCGAAATATAAAGTCAGAATTGCGAGATATAAAGTCAGAATTGCGAGACAAAGTTAAAATTGTATAATCATAATTTTATAGTCATAATTCTGTGATATATATATAATTCTGTGATATCAGAATTGCGAGATATAAAGTCAGAATTGCGAGATATAAAGTCAGAATTGTGAGATATAAAGTCAGAATTGCGAGATATAAAGTCAGAATTGCGAGATATAAAGTCAGAATTGCGTGGTATAAAGTCAGAATTGTGAGATATAAAGTTAGAATTGCGAAATATAAAGTCAGAATTGTGTGATATAAAGTCAGAATTGCGAGATATAAAGTCAGAATTGCGAGATATAAAGTCAGAATTGCGAGATATAAAATCAGAATTGTGTGATATAAAGTCAGAATTGCGAAATATAAAGTCAGAATTGTGTGATATAAAGTCAGAATTGTGTGATATAAAGTCAGAATTGCAAAATATAAAGTCAGAATTGAGAAATATAAAGTCAGAATTGAGAAATATAAAGTCAGAATTGAGAAATATAAAGTCAGAATTGTGTGATATAAAGTCGCAATTCTGAGAGAAAAAGACAGAAGTGCGACTTTTTATCTCACAATTGGGACTTTTTTTCTCACAATTGCGAGTTTACATCTCGTAATTCTGACTTTATAACACATAATTGCGAGTTTGTATGTCGAAATTCTGATATCTTTTCTCAGAATTGTGAGATATAAACTCGCAATTGCGACTTATTAGGCCAATTCTAAGGAGAAAAAAAGACTAACTTTTTTCCCCCTCAGAATAGTTTAAATCTCACAATTCTGACTTTATTACACATAATTGCGACTTTATATCACGCAATTCTGACTTTATATCTCACAATTCTGAGTTAATATCTCGCAATTGTGACTTTATATCTCACAAGTGCAACTTTATATCTCGCAATTTTGACTTTATATCAAGCAATTCTGAGAAATAAAGTCAGAATTGCGAGAAGAAAACTCAGAATTGTGAGATAAAAAGTCACAATTACCTTTTATATTTTTCATTCTGTGGCGTAAACAAGCTTCCATAACATAGCCTTCAACATTAGAAACATTTTGAACTCAAAACATTGGTGAACAAAATTAAAAGTAGAATTTCATATTTTCTCAATAAAATTTGTGGAACGGTGCATAATCATGAATGATGCGGTGTTCTATTGCTGTGCTTTCTCAGGGTTGTCGCAAGGGCTATTGCGGAAAAAAAAGTGTGAATGCAATTTTCCTCAAATCAACTACTGTCAGTTTGAAGAAAATCTTCCTGATCATGTTATTTAAGCATTGTAACAGCTACTTACCTGAATAATAAGCCATTTCTTTCCACAAAGAGATGCAAACCCCACCCAGCAGCCAATTCTAAAGATTTCATTGGTTATTTCAGAGTGCTGATTGCATACACAAAGCCAAAACAAATAACAAACTCAGTGACTGTACCCTAAACTCAACTTTAACCTTAAAGTGTTGCAAGCAAATTCTGGTAAATAGATAGATGACATTACCGTTTGTCGTGATCAAATTCCGTCCGGATATTCCTAGTATATAGTCAGTTAAAACAGTATGCGAGTAGTATATGCAAATTACTTAAGGCAAAAATGACTTGGATAATAATAATAATAATAATACATTTTATTCATAATGCGCCTTTCTCAGACACAAAGCCCTTGGATGACCAAGGTCTACTACTTGCAAGAATCTGAAGTGTGCATTTGAAGGACATTTTAGTATCTGGGTTGTGAATGGCAATGAACTGATGCAAGTGATGGCAAAAGTCACGACGTCCAAATTTCATTCACACAATGATCATCACTCTCTCTTTTGAGTAGTAAATACTTATTTTGAGTAAGTCATCTATTTAAATGCAAGAGGCATCTTAAAGCAACTCTATCGCCCCCTTGTGTCTTGGAGTCGTTACCGTCGTGTTTGCTGTGAGCAAATCAATAAACTAAGTTCAATTCTCAATGTTTGACATTTAGGGGGAAAAAATAAATAAACCCTGACACACTTTTCAGTATGGGAGAGTTTATTTTTTGGTAAATAATGACTAATTGTTGACCACAAGAAGACATGTATGAATTACGTTGGGGTTAAAATTTCAATTTCTAATCTTTTTCAGGCCTCACTGCCCGAGTCGGAGTCGCTGTAATCTGCAACCAGAGACTTTCCAGCACACGAGTCAATGTTGTTGTCCTCCTCTGATGAGGTTCCTTCACGAGTCTCTGTAGTGCAGCTGTGAGTATTTGTGTCCTTGCTCGCGTTCACATTATTTGTGAGAGGACAAGATGAGTCACTGGGGTTTATGTCCACAGCTGCTGGGTTAGTGTCAGGAGACGACGAGTTGGAGTTCATAACGTTTCCGCTTTCAGTCTTGCCATTTTCGGACTTCCTGCGTACCAGAATGTGTGGGCTGGGAATAGTGGAGCTGAGTGCTTTAGCCATGGCTGCTCCTCGACCCTGTTGGCCTAACTTTAGCAAGAGGCTCCCGGCAGCGCCCCCTGCCGCCGAAGACGAGGTACTGAACCAGGAACGAGTCGATATCTGTTTCCTTTTCGACTGCTGACCCTCATCATATGCTGGAAGAGAAAAAGATTTATCCAGATCAATATATGTATAGATTCATTCATTAAAGCAAATAAAAGATGAACAAAAAGAGTAACAACGGGTAAAATAAATGAAAAAAAAATTACTACACATACATTAAATAAATAAATAAATACATCGATTTATGACTTGAAAAGAGAGCAGATCCGTTGGAAGTAAATGGAGCGGTCAGACTCACAGTCTGGAATCTGAAGGGTGAGTAGTGAGGCTAGCTTCTTATCTTCTTCTCTCTCTGGTAATAACGGGATGGACAGGCCAGTCCTCATTCGGACTGCATTGTCTTTTTCCACCTCCTCGGCAATCACTTTCTTCTCCGACTGTATTTGCAAACCAGGAATAGATTAACGTGCAAATCTTTCATGGCAGATGCATATCTGATGCAGCGGCCAATGTGTAACCCACCCTGAACTTCCTGCGGAGGACGCTGTTCAGCTGAAAATCATCTTTCCAGCTGGACTGGTGATCTTGAAGCTCATTGAGAGACGGGATGGCGGCACGTAGCTTCTCCTTATCCTTTCCTCCGTGATCTAATTTATACATGGCATCCGTCTCCAGCTTCTCTTTCTCACTGTGCTCTATAGGGGAAAACAGCACACTGAGCCGAAATATCCTGATGACTGTCATACAAATAACCGTAATTAATTACTCTTTTTCTTCATATCAATATTAAAATATTTGTAATAAATAATGTTAAAAATATGGGTGGACGGACAGACAGACTGCTATGGTTTTGGAATATAGGTTAGCTCATAAACAGAGATGGGTGGACAGACAGATCGAGAGACAGACATACAGACAGATAGATAGATAGATAGATAGATAGATAGATAGATAGATAGATAGATAGATAGATAGATAGATAGATAGATAGATAGATAGATAGATAGATAGATAGATAGATAGATAGATAGCCAATCAGACATACAGACAGACAGGCAGACAGACAGACAGACAGAAGGACAGACAGGCAGGCTGACAGACATGCAGACAGACAGGCAGGCAGAACAAACAGACAGTCAGTCAGACAAACATGCAGACAGACAGTTAGACAGACAGACAGACATGCAGACAGGCTGACAGACAGACATGCAGACAGACAGACAGAAAGGCAGACGGGCAGACAGACAGAAAGACAGGCAGGCAGGCACACAGACAGACAGACAGACAGACAGACAGACAGGCAGGCAGTCAGGCAGGCAGGCAGGCATGCAGACAGACAGTTAGACAGACAGGCTGACAGACAGACATGCAGACAGACAGACAGGCATACATGCAGACAGACAGGCAGACAATCACACAGACAGGGAGAGGGGAGACAATTAGACAGACAGGCAGACAGACAATCAGACAGGCAGACACACATGCAGGCAGACAGACAGACAGACAGACAGACAATCAGACAGACAGACACATATGCAGGCAGACAGACAGACAGACAGACACACACACACACACACACACAGGCAGGCAGACAGACAGGCAGACAATCAGACAGACAGGCAGACAGACACACGGAGAGACAGACAGACACTCAGACACACAGACAGACAGACAGACACACAGGCAGGTAGACACACAGACAGACAATCAGACAGACAGACAGACACACAGACAGACCATCAGACAGACAGACAACAGCTGGAGTATGGAAAGTCTTGGCTCATTATTCTTCTATAATAATAATAATAATAATAATAATAATAATAAACTCATGTTTCGCACCAGTAGTGAGTATCTGCTCATTCTCAGCCATGTCCCATCTTTCTTCCTTCCTTTGGGCTCCACTCACAATGACATAATCACAGGTGGCCGGGTCTGTCTGCATCTCTATGTAGTTCACACACAGATGGCACTTCATCTTGAACCTGTGGCACACAAAGCTACAGGTTAACACATGCTGCCTCGTGGCATACGAAACTGAACAGTCAGAGATCAGACGGCATATAACCTGTATATTGGAGTTGTGTAGTAATTTCCCACTTTCGACTTCTCTGCATTGTATCGAACCCCTTTAAAGACAAAACGAATTAGACATCATTTTTAATCAAGAAATCCTGGTTAATTTATTTAACATAATTTATTTAACATAATTTAGTTGAAGAGGATTGCATTGAGAAAAGGTATGTACAATTTACATACTATATACTACAGAAACAGTACGAGTAGAATGCACAAGTCTTACCCATGCCGATATGATTCTTACAGCCATCACACCAAATATTATAAGGCATCTCAAATCTGTGAACACAAAACAGGCAATCATCACATGTGAATCAAAAAACAGTGACAGATACTGTTTAATGAAAATGTGTATTACCGGATGATGAGGATGCCCTGAGACAGTTTTCTGGCCCTCTCCCGCAGCGGGTGACTTTTCCTGTAGCCGTTGATGGAGCCATGCTGGTATGAGATACATATGTCAGGAAAATCATCTTTAATATACAAGATGTCACACAGTCTTGAAAGACAGAACCCAGAAAAATTGTTGTCCTCACCTTGGCTGGATCGAAATCCGGAGGGTAGTACTTATTCACTCCTTTACGTTCACCCTAAAACAGAGAACACACATTATAATAATCTTTCCTTTCTTAAACTGAGCCAGTGTGTTATTGTTAACTAAAACTATGGAAAATGGTTTTCAGAAGTTGAAATAAAGCTGAAATAAAATGTAAATTAAATGTAAAACTTAGTTACATTTTTAACAAAAAATAAACCTGAAATAAATATTAAAGCTTATTAGTATTTAAAATGAACGTAAAATTACTAAAATAACAACTAAATCACATACAATAAAATTGACTAAAACGTTAACTAACTATTTCAAACAAATTATAAAAATAAAAGCGAATTCAAAATATTAATACATAGTAATATGTAAATAATACTTAAAGAAATGGTCCATACCATTTTTTTTTCTGGTTTAGATCAGCTCCAGATGATTTTAGTATCAATCAGAATACAACTGCAGAAAAGAACATGGAAGAGAAAAACTAACATTATTATAAATCATAAATATGTTGTTTCATATTCTCATAAGTTGCCTAAATGCTGAAAAAATATGGTAAGTCAATGCATTGTTTCGTGGACATGACGCTTCACGCTTCGCTTAATATATATCAAAGTACCGTGGTAATCCTGTCACTCCAGTGCTTTTACAGGATTAATTAAATTGCCAGAGCAAAAATTATAACGTGTTATAATTACAATAACGAAAATTAACAGCAGTTGTCAGCTGAAACACGATATGTCTTAAAATAACCAAAAAACAGCCGACTAAATGTCAAACAACAACCACTGCGCAAACGTTATGCTATTTACACTACTAATACACGTAGAAACATATGAACATTATAAAACAAATGAAAATAACGTCCTACGTTAAAGTACTGACCAAACAACCGTCTGCGTAAACAGCGTCTGAGTTTCCTTGTCGTCGTAGCCTCGCGTCACGCGAGAGCTGAGGTTCCGACAGTGCCATCTGTCGAGCGGAGGACGAGAAGAGACGCGCTCGACAGGCAACTCAAAATCTGTTAATAACAAGTTTATTCAGTTAATAAAATGTACGGTTATATTATAAATAAGATATTAAGACAAGGGGGAACCCTCTGAGATGGAAAAATCCGCTGTGAGTCAATCGTGAGGCGTAAACAACATCCGTCTATTGGCTCACATTCACTCGGAATAACCATGACATGTTTGCCAGTTGGGATTTCGCTCGCAGGTGCAGATGGGCATTTTCCTGCCAGTGAGAGGTACATAATGGAACATCTCTGGAGTTTATTTTTGAGCATGTGTAGCCAGGTGGTCAGAAAAACTTGGACATTTGAGGGTTTTTCCAATCAAAATAGCCTACCTGAGGTAAATTTACTCCATTTTGAATGCCAGAAACTATTTGGAGTTTGCGTTGAACCAATGGAGCAATGGGGAATAATACCGTATATATTATACATATGTGCTGGTCCAGTATGATGGAGGGATGTTGAGAAAGGTGTGAGTGGATGAGAAGTGATGGAGGAGGCAGGAGCTTCTTGTGCGCTGGTCAGATTTACAGCATAAACAGCCCTTGCCTGGCGAGTTTGAGATTCCACACTAATTCCCGCAGAATGCTTCCCAACACTGGAACGCTGCTCTTGCATTCCTGCCCGGTGCAGACGAGCCCTATATGGGCCCGCCGGGAGACCCGCCGGTGAAGGAATGCAACACAACTTTGGTATAAGGTCATCCATACCTTAAACACCCCTGAGAAATGACCCTGAACTCAGACACGATACACCTGAGCATATAGACACATGTTATTATCTTTATAGTCATTTAGATTGGGCTCTTGGGAACCAGGTGTTTGCCAACAGGCGCACTTGAGAAAAATTGTTTCAAGTTGCATAATTTAAAAGATTATTATAGTTTACAGACCACATTGGACTGTGTAGAGTGATTGTGACTTATTAATATTGTGTTGTTTTGCATCCATCTTCCCTGAGAATGATCTTATCAGAAAACAAAAGTATGAGGAATGCTGAGAGATATGTAGCTACTTTTTTAAGACTAAATCCATGAGTGCATGCATAGGTGAGCTCTTGTGATTTGTACCAGACAGACAAAGCTCTTTTCCGTGGGTCCACACCTCCCTTCCATGTCACTGTGTGTTTTACAGTGTGTGAGTGAGACTGTTTTTCCACTCTGTGACTTTGATATGAGATTCCTGCCTGACTCAGACTGCCTCGGATTCCTAGAGGGTCTTTCAGGACATGCCAGATGGGTTGCCGTATCCCCCACTGTACTTCCATTAACAGGTTAAGCTTTGGTGCACAAATCCTATGTTGTTGTTGTTTTTTGACCTATTTAATAGTTTGATAAAATATCTTATATTCTCAGCTTCAGATATCACACCCATGGACTGTTGGCTGAAGGTCTGATGCATAAAGGCACACAAAATCCTCTGATCATCTGGCTGAATTCTACAGGATTTCCGGGAGACGTGTGTCGCGTTCTTTCAACGGTCCACCGAGAAACAAATCCGGTGTGATGCCAAACCCTTCTTATGGAAGAAGAAAGTCATCGTGTTTACAACTGTGACCATGAGCGTTTATCAGGATCAACTAAACGATGGATTTTAAAAAGAATGTGAAGTTCGCGGCATAGACTCTTTAAACGATGTCAGAAAGCTTCACTTGAGGCACTTATAGTGAACGACTGGTTTCACACGGGTCTGTTGTTGTTGGGACATTGATTTTACATTTTCATGCCCCTAATCATGACACTGAACAAACTTCTGCCATCGTTCTCAAAGTCTGGCTTCTCAACACTAATTATCTTATAGAAATTAGAATCAAAAAGTAGCTACTTAGTATGAAAATTGGCTACTTTTAAACACATCAAAAATGTCTGTACAGATTTTACGATGTGGCGATTTTGTATGAATTTCTGTGATGAGATTCGTATGGAAACGTATGGTTTAAAAAACAAAAACATAAACATAAAGGTCTACCCTGAAACTTAACCATCAGTGGGGTGTAAGCAGATACAAATACGTGCGGTGCAAATGAGACTGTATGAATTCTTAAAATTTGACACAAATTTGCCAGAATGTAAAAAGTGTGTGTGTTGTGGAAACGCTGTCCAACAAGATGTAGTCTGTTAAATTATGCCACCTCGGTTGTGCATTTGTTCCCCTAATAATTTAATGCCTCGTCGACAGTTATTCCTTACTTAATTGCCCAAACTATCCTTATAATTGTGACATCTAAGCAGTGAAATCAATTGGACTCTAAAGCAGGATAAGAAAAATCTAATCCAAATTTTCTACAAAATGTAGTGTTGACTGCATTCATCGAGTTAGTTTCCTTAGTTATTGTTAAATATATATTTACATCTAATTCTTTCCTCAATTTATAGGAAATGTATATTGATCATAACTACAAATGAACATCAAGTTGCAAACTAGTTAAAGCCCCTACTGAGTGAAAACATAATTCATGTGCATGATTGAAAAATAAAGCCCTCTTGGTGAAAAAAGTTTTTGGAGAAAGACCCCACCGGGTACCACTCATCTCCACTACAAATAGGAAAAAGAGGCTACAATTTGCAAGAGCTCACCAAAATTAGACGGTTGAAGACTGGAAAAATGTTGCCTGGTCTGATGAGTCTTGATTTCTGTTGAGACATTCAGACGGTAGAGTCAGAATTTGGCGTAAACAGAATGAGAACATGGATCCATCATGCCTTGTTACCACTGTGCAGGCTGGTGGTGGTGGTGTAATGGTGTGGGGGATGTTTTCTTGGCACACTTTAGGTCTCTTAGTGCCAATCAGGCATCGTTTAAATGCCACGGCCTACCTGAGCATTGTTTCTGGCATGTCCATCCCTTTATGGCCACCATGTGCCCATCCTCTGATGGCTACTTCCAGCAGGATAATGCACCATGTCACAAAGCTCGAACAGTTCTGAAGGCGGAAGGGGGTCAAACACAGTATTAGTATGGTGTTCCTAATAATCTTTAAGGTGAGTGATATTCTGACCCTATTTTTGAAAAGGAAAAAAAGGAATGTCTAATGTTTTTCAGGCTCAGTTTTGTAGTGTAAAGTGCCATACAAATCCTTCCTTATTTTCACTCCATCATCATCTTTTTTTCCAGCTTTATTCAAGGATGGAATCATACATATATCTGGGAGGACAAAGAGGAGTAAGGAAAGGATAATAAACTGAAGCAAAAAGGAATATATCATACTTTGGTTGTTTTGGCGAGACAAATAGCTATTATATTCCAAATCCATTCCCTCTTACGGATCTAATTCAGTCTTTCTCCTTTGGTGTCTAGGGACACAACAGACCTGAGCACTGCGTGTTCACTCTGGTCTGGATGAAGACGTCCAGTTTTAACAAGGTTGTAAGGTGGTTTGAGCCAACAGCATGGCAGCAGCACCAGTGGAAACTGATCTCACTGTAATCTTCCTCATGATGGATGGGTTAAAAAGAGTTATAAATTAAAACAGACTAGCTGAGAAGAGATTTCTGTGGAAGTTTCCCTGTAAAGCAGATTGTTTTATGGACCGGTGTCAGATTTTAAACCGCCCGACGATTGGCTGAAATCCTTCTCCATTGATCTTATTTTAATATTGATGGATGTCTGACTGGAAAACATTCCAAACTGCTCACAATCCAAACTCTAGGTATTTTTCTTTAAAAAAACTGCACTCAATAAGAATTGGCATTATTCTCAGACTAGAATTATAATTATTAAAAGATTTAGATACATTTTGTAAAACCACCATAGATTTATCAAATAGACCATTAAATTATAACTGCAAAGTAAGGCTTTGTGGTAAAGCTTGGTTTTCTGTTTATACCTATTAACTTTAATATTTAGGTAACATCCTCAGTTTTAGCAGTGTTAGCACTGAACAGCCACACAGAAAATTCAATACAACATTCAGTAATAATTACAATAAGGTAAGAAAATATATGAATAGTGGAGTTTAGTTAAAAAAAGTTAGAATAAAGAGACTTGAAGTAACTTCAACCCTCCTTTTATTACAAATATTCTTTCAAAATTACTACATCATAATATAATAATGGTAAGCACAAAGCAAGGAATGTTAAATCAAACAGTAAAACTGTCAACCCTGTTACCATCATAACGCCCCTTTTTTACAATAATCCTGTAAAAATGACATCTTTTCAATAAGTGGACATTTAAAGTCACGTAACATTGTTCTTACTTAGAATTTTTTTGCTAACTTTACTTAATGTTCAATAATTTGTTGAACTTACTTAAAATTTCTTAGTATGTTTGCATGTTATGCCTTCGTTACTCAGAAAAACCTAATGGTAAAATAAAGCCAAAAATAGAAAAAGCAATTAATTTATTCATGCCGCAATGCACTCTGGGAGTACACTTCCTCAGATCATAGACAGAATTAAGTTGACAAAACTTGAATTAATTAAGAACAACTTGATGCAATTAAGTTATGCTTACTTAAAGAAATTATGACAACTAGTTTGCATAATAAAATTAAGTAAACTGACCAAACTGGTTTTTACAGTGTAAATGTCTCCTGTTTTTAATAGGGCACGATCTTAGAATGTCAACCCTGTTACCATGCATGATTTTAAACAGTAAATGGTTGCTAAAAATTAGATATGGTGATAGGTGATAGGTGACCACAAAGCAAGTAATATTTAATCAAACTGTAGAACTCAACCCCGTTACCATCATAACTCCCTTTTATTACTATAATTCTGTCAAAATTTCAAAGGCATCTTCAAAAGCATGTAAATATCTCCTATTTTGTCATAGGGAATGACGCTGAGAATTTCAACCCTGTTACGATCATTTTAAATAGTAAATGATTGCTAACAAGTAGATTTCAGATTTCTATTTATCAGTATTAAAATCTCTTTCTGACAATAAGCCATATAGTATAGCCATGGTGAGGTGAACAAGCCTTGCTGAACTGTAGAACTGTCATCCCTGTTACCTTTTTAAAGTGCTATACTCATTTATCCTTAAATTCCATAATGGATTTTATCAACAATGAAAGATGTTCTTTGTCTGGTAGAAGATTTAACAGATTTAACAGATTTAGATTAAAAATCTCGTTTTTACAGCTAAATATTAAGGTTGTCCATTTAAGAAGTATGTGGATGCTTGACACACTTAAAAAATTGATCTGAAATGTATGAATTAATGTATTAAAAAGATTTCAAGCTATACATTTCACAAAAAAATAAAAAATAAAAAAAATAATAAGATTCTTAGATACTACAGAAAATGTCTCTGAAAAGTGATGTTTGATCTGAGAAAAGCTCAAGCAGAATTTGTTTCCAAACACAGCTTGGTTTGAAATTTCATTACCTAATTCAATAAATGTTTAAGTGCGACTTAAGTGTCCAAATATATTATGGTGCCGCTTTACTCATATAACACAAGACTGCTGAGATATCACTGCAAGTCATGCGCATTCACTTCTCCAGCACTGCAGGACTTCATGCCTTCATAGTTATATAAGGAATGTAAAAAAAAAAAAATCATATTTTAATAAAATCCCCAAATTTATGTATCCAAAGACAGCCATTATTCTTGGAATTTCCATTCAAATAACTTCTGTCATCTATTTAGTTTTTTTGTAATTATGGGCCTTTCTTCCATCCTTCATGCAGTTAACCCTTAATTTTCCATGTTCATCATTTTGTACAAAATCGGTCCAACCTCCATGATGTCTACGCTAGTCAGACGTCCAACAGCTTTAAACAATTTACCCCCATTTTCCATACTCTCAGCCGCTCAGACTTAAAGAAATACCAGTGGCTTTCCAAACATTACATCTAGTTGCCTCTAATCATAGCCACGAGTCCAGGTGAGAGAGTGAAGGGTTATTCCACCTCCCTCCCCTCCAGGCCGCACCCCATCATCCCCTCCACCCCGCTTAGATGCCTATAAAAGAAACGGCGACTCTGGCGCATCTCAGCATCACCTGCGCTCTCATCCTGAAGAAGGAAAACCAGGCGAATAGACAAGAAGAACGATGCGTTCACTACTGAAGATCACCGTTCTGCTGTTTTGCGTTCAAGCGGGAGAAGGACACTGGCTTCGAACGCTACTGGGTAAGCCTGAAGGTCATGACCTTTGAGGAAAGGGTAGATTTATTACAGGCTCACTATTGCCGTTCCAAACCTGTATGACTTTTTTTCTTCTGTGGAACACATAGAAGTTATTACGAAAAATGTACTTTTTTTTGTCCATTGTGTAGTACTATTGTTTGGACCCCATTGACTTTTAATGGATGGGCTGCTACTTTTCAACTTCTATCATTAGTATTTATGTTTCGCTCTTTCTTTTTCAGACACAGACCTCCGTGACGAAGAGAGAAGAGGTGACGGTGAGGAAAAGGAGGATTCAGGGAGGGCGATTCGGTCGCCCCGCAGCGCTGAGTCCCCGTGTGCACTGCACTCCATCCTGCTGCAGGTGCGGGACCTCGGGCTGGGATACGACTCGGATGAGACGGTGCTGTTTAAATACTGCAGCGGGACCTGCCCTCGCCTCGCCTCCAACCACGACCTCACGCTCACCAACCTCCTGCAGAGCGGCACCCTCCAATACACCGGCCACTGGCACCATCAGCCCTGCTGCCGCCCCACACACCACGAGGACATAGCCTTCCTCGACAACCTGCATCGCTGGCACAAAGTGGAGAAACTCTCCGCCGCTGAATGCGTGTGTATGGGGTAGAGACTGCCCAAATCTGGCTTCTGTCTGCTTATCCTATTGGCTTAGAGACTGTACAAATTTAAATAAAAGGCTGTTTAGGGGACGTTAATTCAGGAAGAAATAATATGTATGTATTGAAATGTATTAAGTTGTCTAGGTTGCTTTCTCTGATGACATGGCTTATTCGGCTATAATTGCGTCTAAACGTTTAGTTTTGGTTAATGGCGACACAATGGCGTGTTTGAGTGGCCAATTCTGATTCCATCAGAACCAAAAACGCAAGATATTTATGTGCTCGTAAATTATTTATTTATTTGAAACCCATGTTTACTGCCAAATAAATTATTGATCATCTATATTTTATTGTGCTGCTTGTAAATATGTACAGTTCTGATCAAATATACAAACAAAAGTTGTTGTGTTCATTTCGTTTCTAACTACACTTTGCTTACAATTAAGAACTAACGACAAAAGTATGATAACATAAAAACATCCTAAATTATATAAAAATACATTTACAACGCATTTCTTTTTTTTACCTTTTTTAATTGATTTTATATTAAAATACAAAAGATATGTATGACACAATCAAACTGATACAAAATAGTGATTCGCACTTCTTGAATGAGTCCTGCTCATGTGTTTGGTGTTCAATACACACTACTCAGCTGTGTCCTCTGGCTCCGCCCCCCATACCTGAACACACCCCTCCATCGAAGTCAAAAGGCGGGGCTCCGTTGGGTGGAAGGACAGCGATTGGACGACAGCTTTCCCAACAGGCAGCTTTAAAGTCAGCGAGCCCTACAAGGATAGATCACAGCTTTACATATTCAACTTGATATTATGGCATTGGCTCTGTGGGTCATGTGACTTATTCTGCTCACCTCCACCAGATCCCAGAAGTAAACATGGCCATCTTCTGAACAGCTCAGAACATGTGTGTCTTTATCAGACAGACAGCAGTCAAGCTTATAGCCTTTATTGACATGACCGGAGTACCTGTGAAGAGACACCATAGAAACATGTAATGTTCAAGTGATAATAGTATAAATAGTATAGAAATAATTATTTGACATATTGTTTGTATTTATTTACCAAATATTTATATTTATATTATTTATATTTATATTATATTTATATAATATATTTATATATTTATATTTTCAAAATAAATATTTAACAAATATTTATTGATAATTATTTGTTATATAAATAATTATTAAATAATGATTTATATAACAGCACCGTATTAATAATTATTTAAAAATAAAAAGTTTGTGTTTACATAATATATGTGGGTGCACTGTGTAGTGCACCCACATATATTATGTAAACACAAACTTTTATGCGATTAATCGCGATTAATCGTTTGACAGCCCAAGAAATAATACATTAATGTAGCAAATTATTTACCGTTCCATTTAACTTACATTTTTAACATGATTTGGCAGTTTAAAATGTGAATTACTTTATTTCACTCATATTTAACTATGCTTTTAAACATAAATTTAATTCAACGGTTTTCAATAATGCACATTTATTTGTTAATGTGATAAGTGATTTATTTATTATTTTTACCATGTTTAACTACGTTTTTAAACATGAAGTAAACTATTTTAAATATGCATATTTATTCTTCTCTACACTTAAAAAAATATATTTTAAAATATCAGTTTGCCACGTCATTTAATTTATTTACTGTTACATTTATGTACACCTTTAGACACTTTAAAATGTTCAAACTTTGTCAATTTGAAAAGTTCTGTTTAATACCCATTTTTATTTTTTAATTAACAAATTGAAAATAAAGTTCTCCATATACTTTACTCATAAAAGCCAAAAGAATCACATTGTCAAAAAAAAAAAAAAAAATGTTGTACATACTCTCCCAGCATCTCCCCTGAGCTTTTGTCCAACAGGCGCACCGTAGAGTCCAAGCTGGAGCTAAGTGTGCACTGACCGTCCCGACTGAAACACACACAAGTGATGGGATCTGTGGAGCAAAAATACACACAACAAAAGCATATTAGACATCACACAGTACAAAACATGTATTTTTTATTCCCTCATGTGCGATTTAACTCACTTCCAATGAAATCGACGTGAAGCTGCCCCATTCTCAGGTCATAACGCCTCACTCTTCCATCCACAGACCTGATAAACAACAAACTTCAGTTCCACACTCTTATTCTCACATCATATCCTACAATAAGATGAGCTTAGTTTGGTTCTGACCCCGTCAAAAGCTCATGCTCTGACACTTTTAGGCTGCTGATGCCATCCCGAGCCTCGTCCAGGATCTGGATGGGCTCCATCCGTCTGGATCTAGTGTCCCAACATCGCACTGTCCCATCAATGGAGCCTGAAGCATTAAGAAGCAACTGAGTCACAGTGAGATTGGACTGTGGTTATTCCCATAATCAATTATGATTAAATCGAAGTCATAAAGACTAACCCACCTGACAGCATCACAGTAGCCTCCTCATTAAACTGCACACAGTTCACTTTCTAGGGAACAAGCATAACATCTACCATAAATCATCTATAACTAATAATTAATTAATTAAGCAATTATCTTAGCAAAGACACATAATTAAGTCAGTATCATGGTGGGAAATGTGGTTACCCCTGCGTGCCCGCGAAGTTTGCGCGTCACCTGTCCAGACCCCACATCCCACAGAATGACGGTTTTATCCGAGCTGCAGGAGCACAGCTGACTGTTATCGTAAGAACTGCGAAAAGAAAGCGAAATTAACACAAACCAAACACAGTAGTGATGATATTTTAATGTAACGTATATATAAACACACCAGTCCACGTCCAGCACTTCATATCCGTGACCGGTGTAAGTCTTCAGCAGAGTCCCTCGACTCACACTCCAAAGCTTTAGAGATTTATCACTGCCACAGGTCAGCAGATAATTCCCATCCGCTGGAAGAACATGTAATATATTATATAAACGACAGGGGGTTACAGGTCTGAGATTAGCTGTGTTTTCACTGGTGTTCCCCAGGGCTCAGTCTTGGGCCCTTTACTCTTTCATATTTATCTGTCACCACTTGGTCCTTTGTTGTGATCGCTTGGCCTCAATTATCACTTTCATGCTGATGATACGCAAAATCTGGTGAACAACCTGATGCTGGTTTCCTCTTAGGCTGTATTACTGAGGATGAGTAATAATTTCTTTTGTCTGAAACAGTATAACAGATGTTATACTCATTGGTTCCCGTTATCAAATTTCCAAAGCTGGTTCACTGTTTTTGACTATTGATGGCTCAAAGTAAAGCGAGGAACCTTTCATTGCTAGTCTTTCACTGGATTCTTTTCTTTTTTTTTTTCAGAGTATTGTTAAAACATCCTTTTTTTCAAGATTACGTCCTATTCTCTGTAGCTTAAAAACGGATTTAGAACGATAAAGAAAGCTGATAAAGATGAATGTTGGAAATCAAACCGTGAGAGCACCCATTGACATTCATATTAGGAAAAAAGTAATATGGAAGTCAATGGCTGTCGCCGAGTAACGTAGGCTAAGCAATGACGGAAAAAAAAATCATTGTTAGGTGAAACATCCCTTTAAAAGGAGTAGATCACTTATAAAAAACTTTTGCTGATAATTTACTCACCCCCATGTCATCCAAGATGTCAAACCTCTTTCCTTCTTCAGTCGAAAAGAAATTAAGGTTTTTGATGAAAACATTCCAGGATTTTCTCCATATAATGGACTTCATTGGGAACCAAACGGTTCAAGGTCCAAATAAACTTTCAGTGCAGCTTCAAAGGGCTTTAAACGACACCAGACGACGAATAAGGGTCTTTATCTACAACCCTTCGTGTCCTGACTCTAAAACAGATTTAATTTTGATAAACGAGTTTGAACAGGAGAGCCACGAACACGAATCACAGAACAGAGCAAGGCGAGCATTTGTGCTTATAAAATTTGTTTATTTGTTATTTAAACGACCGATCGTTGTGACTACATAAGACCCTTATTCGTCGTCTGGTATCGTTTAAAGCCCTTTGAAGCTGCACTGAAACTCTCATTTGGACCTTGAACCGTTTGGTTCCCATTGAAATCCATTAAATGGAGAAAAATCATGCATGTTTTCATCAAAAACCTTAATTTCTTTCGAGTGAAGAAAGAAAGACACGAACATCTTGGATGACATGAGGGTGAGTAAATTATCAGCAAAAGTTTTTTAAAAAGTGAACTTCCTTTAAGCATGTTTGAAACAACAGCGTCACGCACTTACCTGTTACTTTTCTCAACGGTAATTATGAATGGCCAATCAGAATCGTTAGTACTAGAGGTAACTCTGTGAGGTACAAATCTTTAAAATGGATATTTTAAAGACTAACTTAGTGTATAGATCTCCAAAAAAGTAATCAAATGAAATTGAAAAATGCAACCCGTCATGTACAACCTTCTTGAGATAGACAGATGTTTGTTTTAAGGTTAAAAAAGCAGATAGTTCCCTCACTCTTACCGTTGAAGCGCACGGCTCTCACGGCGCCCTGCTGACAGTCGACAGTCCGCAGAAGAAGCTGTGGCAGCTGAGGAGCTTGAGGACGGGGCTGGGGGAAAGCCATGACTCTAGCCTTAGATATTGAGTAAAAATTACATATTCAAGCGGTAACACTCCATTAAAACCAGAACTACTCCACAAACTGCATAAAACAAAACACCCCGTTTTCTTCAGCGGAATGCATGTTGATGAATAGTGCTCATTACCGCCATCTAATGTGTCGGAAGACGCACGTTCTTGACATTTTTGTTCGCATTGTGTTAGTTTATAATGGAGGTTTAAAATGTTTTTTTTTTTTTAATTTCTTCATAACTATTTCATAAATCAGCATGTGATGGAGAACGCATCAAAATGTACTCAATATTAATGAAACACAATAGTAGATGCCAGATATGTTGCACCTCCCTTATCGTTTTATAACCAGAACAAAATGTTCTTTTCATATTCATGACACACATGGCAGTGCGTAGTAATAATAACAAACAAAGGACAAAAAAATAGTGCAACAATATTTTACTCAACCATAAAATCAAGAGCAAAATGGACCATAAAATCAAATACTGCGCAATGTGAACAAACGGTTGGCTAAAAATAAGTGGACTGTTGAAAATCTATCCCAACCACATCATAAACGTGACTGATTTCCAGTACACATCTGTATGAATCAAAATAGCTATTTACAATGACTAAGTAATCGAAGGATTTATGGTACACAGTCGCAGCTTACGTAACTTGTGATGTTTTACTAACAGAAAAATACATTGAATTGTTTAGCATCTGACCAGAAAGAAAAATAAAAACAAACTTAATTCTCCCAAACTGGGAATTTTTCAAAATGAGGTGTTAGATTTTTACAAACACACCGCAAAGCAAAGCGCAAGTCAAAAACAGTTGACTGTTTAGGAACAGCACGTTATTTCTTCTTGCCCTTGGCTTTGCTGGCTTTGGCCAAGAGCGCAGGGTCAATCTGATCCGCAGCCAGTCCTCTGACGGAGAACAGACGGGCAGCCCGTTCCTGCAGCGTTCCTCCACACTTCATCCCTCGTTCCATCAGCTCTTTCTTCAGCCGCTCCAGACCCAAGGCCTCCAGCTGCTCCGGCCCACTCGCAGAGAGCAGATCCAGTGGACCCTCCGCCTGAAGAAAAAGGCCATGATTATCAAACAAAAAAAAAAACATTTCCAACAAACAACCACATCAGAAGTAGGAGATCTTACCACTTCCAGTGCCTGACTGCTCTCGGCTGGGCCGCTCTGTGCTTCTGTGGGCGCAACCGGCAACTTCTGTTCGGTGCTGCAGTTTTTAATGATGTCATCCTGCACCTTCTCTTCTGTGCTGCGATTTTGACTGAGATCAACCTGAACTTTCTCTTCTTCTGTGCCAATGTTTTGGCTGATATCAACCTCCATCTTCTCTCCAGTGCTGCCATTTTGGCTGATATCGACCTGCAACTTCTCTTCTGTGCTGCTGTTTTGGCTGATATCATCAGCTGTACGTTCCTTCTCGGCCTCCTCCTGCACCTCTTCCTGGTTGTGTGTTGGGGAGCTCGTTGGACTCGAGGAGGAGCTGCTGGTGCTGCTGGGCTGGCCCTGAGGTTCTGTCCTGTCGCTCCCCCTGGTGGTTGAAGCTGGCACAGCTGGTTTGGAAATATCTGAGCTACAAGAAGCCCCAGAGGTGGATGGAGAGCCCTCGCTGTCACTGTCATCACTTCCTTCACCAGAGCTGCCCATGTCTTCCAGTTCTCCAATGCCAGACCTAATGGTTTAAAGAAAGGATATTGCAGATTTTAAATTGTAGGATTTGAATTTCGTCTTTGTAGTCCATCTACATTTCTTTTATTATTGCTCAGAACATATGTAAAATCATCTCACCAGAAACACGTCTTCTTTGCTTTCTTTTGGCCGTCGGTTGGTGACGGACGCTTGCGGCTCAGTTTCTCGTCCGCCTGAACGAGACCACTAGAGGAAGCCTGCATGCCTGAATAGTAAAGAATTTTATTTTCAAATTTTACCTTTAATGTCAAGAATAATTAGGGATAGGAGATACATATTGAACATTTATATTATTCAATATATATATATATATATATATATATATAAATTTACAGACTTTTAGCTGTTTGCAATAAACATTTCAAACTAAAGTAATTGATATAGCTCAACACAACCAATGTTTCAAGTCGTTTCCCCAAATTAAGGACACTTTAAACATTTTTTTTTTAATTATTTATAATTTTTCTAGATAAATAAAAGTGTTCATTTTGAAATCTCAATTAACTAGTATAAATGAGATAATATTTAAAAACAGATATTTTACTTTGTAACGGTCTCTGATTTAAATATCTTTTATTCAAATTGTGATTAATTCAATGAATTAGTAGTTTTGAGTATCTCTTAAAATAAATGAATCAAAAGATGTGTTTCACTAGGATGAAACTGCACACACACACACACACACATACATATATATATATATATATATATATATATATATATCATAATTCTTCTATGTAAATAATAATGTATTCTAGACTAGCACATGGAATTTGTACACCAAAAATCACTAAGTTACCTTTCAATACAGAGTCCTCCAGTCTCTCTGAGAGGTCGTGGCACTGCTGTTCATACTTCGGGTCAGTGAAATAATGTTTTGGCTCGGCCAACTTCCTCTGAATCCGCTCTAGACGACGCTGCTCCTTTTCCGCCTCTCGGTCGGATTGCTTTTTCAACCACTCTGCCATTCTACACAGAAACACAAATAAATATTCACTTACTCATATAAGCTAGATGTGATGCAGCTTATGAAAAGTTGAAAACACCAAATCCATAAAGCATGAAATGAGTATATAATCAAAGAATCGTGCTAAAAATCCATATTGCAATAATTAGCATTACTCTTTCTCATGATTGACGTCTCGAAGTCTTCTTCCACTAAGATCTCTGCAGGCCTCGCGGTTTGTGGTCTTTTCGATTTGTGCACCGAGGGCCCTCAACATAGAGCCAAATCCTACAAAACAAATATGAGTTTAAAACATATTTATAACTTTTAAAAGTTCAAAGCATTATAATTTTTTTTTTTACTTCAGAATAAACACTAACGTAATTATAATGTAGAACCAAGTTCACAAAAACTAAAATAAAAAAATATACAATTAATAATACCACCATTTGGGATTAGTTGCAAATTAATATCAAAGACCCTAATCATTACTACAATACAAACCTATAAAACAATTAGTCATATCAAAACGCAATCATTTTGATGAAATATTTACAGACTTCAGACAGATCAATACTGGTCTGGTTAACGTTACCTCCTTTGCCTCCTCGTAACCGAGGCTCCAGACGGTAAACAACTCCGGACTGAAGAGGGTCATCACTGTCAGAGACACGGCCATTACTCTTCACATAGAAATCCGTACAACAGACGCCCTGAGGAAACATAAATACATACTTTAGGAAACTTTAATCATCATCATCATCAAAATCACATTGAACCAGCAGCAGTGAGAGACTGTACAGCACACGTTAGAGTTCATTTCACATTAACGTTCGACTAATGATAGACTCACCTCTTTAACGGCAAAATGACTGATAAGATCGCTGACAGTGGAATCCGGGCCGACAGTCAGGTTAGTAAACCTCAAATTCGGTGAAATCACGAAGAGCTCCATGTTTTCTTCTCCTCTGTCTGTGTTTTCGAAGATGTGCTTATAAACTTCCGGTAAAAGCTATGACGTACGACTGCGTTGACTCAACTACGGAAGCCGAGAGAACTTTCCAAATAGTAGTATATTCAAAAGTCTTTTTTTTTAACAAAATACACTGAGCAATATATCGAAGCTTATTCGTCTTCGGAGATCTACAACATTCTGAAGACAGTCATATTTGATGTTTCATATAATATTGATATGAAATAATTTATATTTATGGTGTAATGTTTTATTTAGTATTGTATTATAGGTGCTTTTCATTTCTAGTTATTTGTACTATAGTCCGTACATGTCTGTACATAATCTATTTGTGATGCGATAACTCAAAAATGCACTAAGAATAACAGAACCAAAATACATTTTAGATTGTTTATGTTTAAATGATGATTGAAATAAATTACATAATCTATCAAAGCCTCTGGCTGAGTATATATATATATATATATATATATATATATATATATATATATATATATATATATATATATATATATATATATATATAATGTATATCAAAAATCCCACTTTCTCGTGTATGCTCTTATTTTGAAATTGACTCTGCGTGCTGACCGTGCTCTCCTCCTTGAGACGTTTCAACATGGCGTCGCTCTGCAAGGTGATGTACAACGTGAGTTCCAGATCATCTTTCCTGCCAAAACACAATGTTTTAGCCACGCTTCGATCATTATACAGCTCAGACGCGAGCGGAGGAGAGGATGAATCGCCCGAGAAGGTGAAGAGCGGGTTTGCAGCCGCATATGATCTGCACTCGGACCTGCGGCAGAGCGGCGACCGGAGCGCATCGGCGCTGAGGAGTTCCAGGGACGAGACCTCCTTCATATCGCTCCTGCGACACTCCCCGCTCATGCAGATGGGTCCCGCCAAAGACAAAATCGTCATCGGGAAAATCTTTCACGTCGTCAATGACGATCTTTATATCGATTTCGGCGGGAAGTTTCACTGTGTGTGCCGCAGGCCCCCGGCGCCGGACGGGCAGAAGTACCAGAGGGGCAGCAGGGTGAGACTGAGGCTGGAGGATCTGGAGTTGACATCGCGGTTCCTGGGAGCGACCATCGACACGACGCTGTTGGAGGCGGACGCCACACTGCTGGGACTGATGGAGAGCAAAGAGACCAGGACCAAGGAATAGTTGCCATGGACAAAACTGAGATGAACTTTGTGTGTGAATGAATGGACACTGTAATGTTTGAAATATATACAATTTTAAATCGCACTGACTTTTATTCTTGTTTCTTAATGTCTGATGCTTGTGTATAGACCATTTCACAAGATGTAAACAACACTGGTCCAGAAGCACTTCCTGTTTCAGTTTTTTAACACTACATAAAAGCTGGGATAAAATACAACCAACAGAACATTTAAAACTGAATCAAAAAGTTAAACAAACATCTTTAAGATGTTTTCTTTACATGTGAAATAAAGAAAACAGTTACAAACTGAAACAGGAAGTGCTTCTGGACCAGTGTTGTTTACATCTTGTGAAATGGTCTATACACACACACACTCACAAACAGTCCTTTCAAAATCACATAAATATATATAAAAGTATTTAGTCAAGATATAAACACTAATGTGAATCGTACCGATAGAGCAAATCACCATTTAATTCTAAGGTTGCTTCAAATAACTATTGTATTAATTATATATAGTTACACTAGTAGGTGGTGACAAGTGACCGTTAAAAAATGTATGTCATTGATTAATCCACTGAAGAGATGTTCAATAACACTGATTCATTCAATAATGAAATAAGTGAAGTATTTACAAGGGAGTCATTGAATCAATCAAATTAAACAATATATTTTTTTAAATAGACAGCAGCTATTACAATTTTGTCAGAACCGCTAGTAAATTATGTAATTTTGTTCAGTTGTTTGTTCAGAATTGTAATCTCTTTATGAACCCTCCAAAAAATAGTGGTTCTCAATTTATCCAGAATCATTTATATATACAGTGAATATAGCCATTAAAAACATAAAATGCCAATAAGTTAAATTTAATCTTTATTTTCACTTCATATTAAGCAGCATAAAAGAAGAATAATTCCCTGAACATCCTATAAGAACATAAGTTATTTTTATATAAATAATAATTGCACAGCAAATCACAGTGATCATAAATTCTATGAAAATCATACACGAACAAGATCAATTTCTGAATCTCGAGCAAGACATTTCTTTAAATATCAAGGCCGTAATGGTGCAAACTTCAGGATGCTAAGTTAAGCTACGTTTGCGAGGTACAATAAAATATCCTACAGCATAAGGTTAGTGGCATGCAGTGAAGAATATATATATATATAAACACACTTACCTAAAGGATTATTAGGAACACCATACTAATACTGTGTTTGACCCCCTTTCGCCTTCAGAACTGCCTCAATTCTATGTGGTATTGATTCAACAAGGTGCTGAAAGCATTCTTTAGAAATGTGGCCCATATTGATAGGATAGCATCTTGCAGTTGATGGAGATTTGTGGGATTCACATCCAGGATACAAAGCTCCCGTTCCACCACATCCCAAAGATGCTCTATTGGGTTGAGTTCTGGTGACTGTGGGGCCATTTTAGTACAGTGAACTCATTGTCATGTTCAAGAAACCAATTTGAAATGGTTTGAGCTTTGTACATGGTGCATTATCCTGCTGGAAGTAGCCATCAGAGGATGGGTACATGGTGGCCATAAAGGGATGGACATGGTCAGAAACAATGCTCAGGTAGGCCGTGGCATTTAAACGATGCCTAATTGGCACTAAGAGACCTAAAGTGTGCCAAGAAAACATCCCCCACACCATTACACCACCACCAGCCTGGGCATGATGGATCATGTTCTCATTCTGTTTACGCCAAATTCTGACTCTACCATCTGAATGTCTCAACAGAAATTGAGACTTATCAGACGAGGCAACATTTTTCCAGTCTTCAACTGTCCTCTTGCAAATTGTAGCCTCTTTTTCCTATTTGTAGTGGAGATGAGTCTTCTGCTGTTGTAGCCCATCCGCCTCAAGGTTGTGCGTGTTGTGTCTTCACAAATGCTTTGCTGCATACCTCGGTTGTAACGAGTGGTTATTTCAGTCAAAGTTGCTCTTCTATCAGCTTGAATCAGTCGGCCCATTCTCCTCTGACCTCTAGCATCAACAAGGCATTTTCGCCCACAGGACTGCCGCATACTGGATGTTTTTCTCTTTTCACACCATTCTTTGTAAACCCTAGAAATGGTTGTTTGTGAAAATCCCAGCAACTGAGCAGATTGTGAAATACTCAGAGCGGCCCGTCTGGCACCAACAACTATGCCAGGCTCAAAATTGCTTAAATCACCTTTCTTTCCCATTCTGACATTCAGTTTGGAGTTCAGGAGATTGTCTTGACCAGGACCACACCCTTCAATGCATTGAAGCAACTGCGATGTTATTGGTTGATTAGATATTTGCATTAATGAGGAATTGAACAGGTGTTCCTAATAATCCTTTAGGTGAGTGTATATATGTTAACATACTTATATATTAATTTACATTTAGTGGCACATCTTGCATAATGAGGTGTCCTGTTTTATTCAAAAAGCATATAGTGCCCTAAGCTGATGTGATGGTTATGTTGCATGTGTTTTAAGGCAGTATTGTATTGCTCAGGCATCTTTGGGTGTGTAATGGCTAAAAGCTGCGGTTGAGGGCGTGTGATTTCGGTTCTTCTAGTCCAGCACGATATTATCTTCTTCACACATCAACCACACATGGTCATGTACAGCCACTGTTAGGGACAGCAAGATGGTTAACGACTTCATTTCCTTTATATACAATATTAAGACTTAGGCTATGTTTACACGGAAACGATTCTGAAGAGAAAACGCAAAAGTGGCGTTGCGTCATCTTTTTTTATTCTGCGTTTAGACGAGCGTTTTGTGTGGGAAATCCGCGTGCAAACGGAAACGCAAAAGTGTGTGAAATTCAATGTAGTAGCCTATGCACTTCAGGCGGCTAGGAGTGCATACTACAACAACACCAAGTCCACGCGCCTGCGTACAACTTTCACCGTCAAGCAGACTTTTGCGTTTTTACCGTTTACACGGGAACGCGGCGATGGAGCGTTTTTAAGATTTCCACTCTGGAGGGTGGTTTCACTTTTTTGCGTTTTTGAGGCTTAAAAACGCCGTTGCCGTGTAAACGAAAGGCACATCCGATAAAATATTTTTACGTTTTCACCCGCGAGCGTTCTCGTGTAAACAGGGCCTTAATACACCATCAATTATATGTCCTGCCATGTTGAAGAACATGAGACACTTTACCCACCTCGCTTATATTGAGTTCTGCGATGCCTTTACCCTCTCTATCCAGCTCTCTGAAAGACTCTGTTGAATACGACAGTCAATGAGACATTTTAGTGGAATATTAGCGAATACATGATAAAAATAAATAGATATGTAAATGACATACTGAACATGGTGTCCAGTTTAACCAGGCAACAGACAAAGTTGTCGAAGTCAATTGTATCTCCTTCGGAATATCGTGCCACCAGTATCTGATGAAGCTTGTTATTCAGTTTAAAACCTTAGGACAAGAAAATAGGCACTGGTAAAACAAACACGCATTTAATTTGAACGATCCTAATATATGCTCTTCAAAAATCACAATAAAGATTGATTTACAGTGGCTGGATAAAAACATATTTGTAATCTTATGAGCTAGTTTACTCAATTTACAGCAAAACCGTTTCATGAACAAATTACTGACTCGGTTCTTTTTAGTGAATAAAAGTGCAACCTGATGCCTGCAAGAACGACTCTTGAATTGATTAACTTTAAAGCATACAGCCACAAGATGAACATTAAAAACGGTTTATTACCAGCTGACTCCACAGCCAGGCGCATTTCATAGGAGCTCATTGTGCCAGATTTATCCAGATCAAACTGTCTGAAAATGCCCTGCAAATGAGATAAATAAGTATGAGTTACCACCAGACTATGTCATGTAGGGAAGGATGTGTGATTGATGAACCACTCAGTTTCTCACCAGCCACTTCCTGATTTTATTCCACAGAATCTGGAACTCCACAATTCCCAGCCGTGCACTTCCATCTTTCTGAGTTTGATCAGTCAAGGCTCATTACTAAACTAAATTCGAATTAATAACCTGACGAAATGCATATATAGAGAACACAATCTGATAAGCAAAAGTCAGAGGATACATCCATCAGGCTGACCATGCATCTACACGACTCCATACTGAACCCGTCTGTCTTTAAGTCCCTGTCTGCAGAACACAGAAGAGCAGAGGTGTTTCTCAAGCACACAGACCAGACGTGAACAACTGAAAACCTCAGCCGAGCTTACGTTTGCCCACCACTCGGTTCAGAATGGTCCTGAGCTCTTGAACTGAAATCTCCATGTCCTGCAAGAGAGTTTAGATCAAGTTTAATCGAATGGAAGACACAATATAATTAATCAAGACACTCAAATATACACACCTCTCCTGACAGCTGAGAAAACATTTTTTTGAAAGAGATATCAATATTCTCCTCTGAAACCTCTTCCTGTGGATCAAACACACATTTATATATTGGTTATACACTGGTCCTTTCTTAAATGTATGTCTATGGACTTTTTCTCAGTTTTATCATCTGCGATATCAGAAAAGTATCTTTTTTTTCTGCCATGGAATAAAAATAAAAAAGGTAATTGTGACTTTTTATCTAATAATTCGTACATTTTTCTTGCAGTTGAGAATCTCACGATTCTTTTTTGGTCAAAATTGCGAGAAATAAACTTTGTCTTCTCTCGCAATTGAAAGTTTATTGCAATTTTTTTTCAGATCTCACAATTCAGAATTACGAGTTTATATCTCACCTTGCAATTTGTCGGTTAATCAGTTATTTAGTAGTTTTTAGTTTGTCAGTTAGTAGTTTTTATTAGTTAGTAGTTTTTAGTTTGTCGGTTAGTCTGTTAGTAGTTTTAAGTTAGTTAGTCAGTTAGCTAGCAAGTTAGTTAGTCAGTAGTTTTTAGTTAGTTGGTAGTTTTTAGTTCGTCGATTAGTCAGTTAGTTAGTATTTTTTTAGTTTGTCGGTTAGTCAGTAGTTTTTAATTTGTCAGTTAGTTAATTAGTAGTTTTTAGTTTGTCGGTTAGTCAGTAGTTTGTAGTTTGTCAGTTAGTAGTTTTTATTAGTTAGTAGTTTTTAGTTTGTCGGTTAGTCTGTTAGTAGTTTTTAGTTAGTTAGTCAGTTAGCTAGCAAGTTAGTTAGTCAGTAGTTTTTAGTTAGTTGGTAGTTTTTAGTTCGTCGATTAGTCAGTTAGTTAGTATTTTTTTAGTTTGTCGGTTAGTCAGTAGTTTGTAGTTTGTCAGTTAGACAGTTAGTTAGTAGTTTTTTAGTTTGTTGGTTAGTCAGTAGTTTTTAGTTTGTCAGTTAGTATTTTTTTAGTTTGTCAGTTAGTTAGTAGTTTTTAATTTGTCAGTTAGTTAATTAGTAGTTTTTAGTTTGTCGGTTAGTCAGTAGTTTGTAGTTTGTCAGTTAGACAGTTAGTTAGTAGTTTTTTAGTTTGTTGGTTAGTCAGTAGTTTTTAGTTTGTCAGTTAGTATTTTTTTAGTTTGTCAGTTAGTTAGTAGTTTTTAGTTTGTCGGTTAGTCAGTAGTTTTTAGTTTGTCGGTTAGTAAGTTTGTCAGTTAGTAGTTTTTTAGTTTGTCGGTTAGTCAGTAGTTTTTAGTTTGTCAGTTAGTTAGTTAGTTAGTTAGTTAGTAGTTTTTAGTTTGTCGGTTAGTCAGTCAGTTAGTAGTTTTTAGTTTGTTGGTTAGTCAGTTAGTTAGTAGTTTTTAGTTTGTTGGTTTGTCAGTTAGTTAGTTAGTCAGTCAATTAGTAATCTAGAGTTAATTGTTAGTCAGTTAGTTAGTAGTTTTTAGTAAGTCGGTTAGTTATACCACAAAGAATGGAACTGGTTTGTGTTTGGTAATAAAAAATACTCACAATTGCCAGTATATATTTCACAATTCTGCCAAAAGAAGTCAGAATTGCATTACAAGATATAAACTCATAATTCTGAATTGAGATCTGAAAAAAATGTGGAAAAAATCTGAACTGCGAGATATATACTCGCAATTGTGAGTAAAAAAGTTTAGTGAGAATTGTGAGATTTGTGAGATTGTGAGATATCTCGCAATCCTGATGTTCTAATTCACAAATGCAACTTCATATCATGCAATTCTGAGAAAAAAGAGCCAGACTTGCAAAATGAAAACTCGTAATTGTGAGGAAAAAGTCAGAATTGTGAGTTAAAAAGTCGCAATTATCTTTTTAATTCCGTGGCAAAAACAAGCTTCCATAGAAAAGTCCTTACTTCATCTTCCAGGTTAAATGAAATCTCATCATCCATTTCACTAAAAAAAAGAAACAAATAAAATTAAGTTTGCTTCAATAGAATGATGCTGCACATTAAAATGCATAACAGGCGAGACCAAAAAAGCTACATAATTAAATATAATCAATATTTTAAACTAATTATTTAAACTGGTGTTTGTTGTTGTTGAATGGTCGAGTCACTTACTGAGTTTCTGACTGTTTCTCGGTGAAGACTCGCAGGACGAAGTCAGCCTCTTTTCCAGGCTCAAAAGTGGAAGGGACAATGAGATACTCGCCCGGTGGCAGTTTCAGTCGCGTACTGACCTCTCGCAGATTAATGAAGCTGTCTGACCGCGCACAGGACGACTGACGCAAGAAAAATTCCTTCTTGAGGTGAACACTCTGGGAGCCACGAAACTAAAAACAGAAGAAATAGAGTTTATAAATGTAATTTAGAGGTGAAGTCTAATTTCAGCATCACCAAACATGAAAAAAACTGTTTTCAAAGAGGTTTCCTGAACACTTCCCTGTCTGTCATTGGTCAGATAGCTCCGCCCAAAACTCATTGGTTAAGCCGCTGTTACTATGCGGGGCAGGTCGAAATAGTCAAACGAACAGAGCAATACTTTGAAAACACCACAGGGACACAGTGTTTAAACTATTAGGGGAATATAAACCTAGAAGTGACTTAAAGGGATACTCCACTTTTTTTGGAAATAGGCTAATTTTACAACTCCCCCAGAGTTAAACACAGAAACAACAGTTTTTTTGGGGGAAATAGGCTCATTTTACTCCCCCAGACTCCGTTTTAACGTTTTCGAATCCATTCAGCCGGATTCAAAATCCATTCAAAAAAGTGGAGTATCCCTTTAATTAAAAGCCTCTGCAGATTACAAAGTATTTTATGCACTTCACCTTTAGATTCATATAAAACTGAAAAAATGACATACCTCTTCTGGGACCTAAAAACAGGAATAAAAGACAAGAAATTAGGTATGATATATAAGTTAACCAATGATATTTAACAAAGTCTGTGAGTGTTGAATCATTTTTGTCCTCAAACCTCATATATGGCAAAGCCGATGGTGTGCATATCCTGTCCTTGCTTGCGATAACGCCGTCTGTCCTTTTGCATCAAGGCCACCATGAATGTGCAGGCCACCTCATCATCCTCAGGATCATCATCTTCCTCCTGTAGCGTGATCTTATATTGAGGGTTTATCCAGAATGTATCTGACAAAAGAGACACCAAACTAAGTTTGAAATGCAGCATTTTTTAGCTGATGAATAAATTTCATTGTGTAGTAATCTCACTGGGGTGGTTCCTGCAGCCCCCTGCTGTACTTCCTCGCCTCCAGGTCCCATTAAACTTAATCGTGTTCCAGAAATGTTGAGAATCTTCACTCAGAGCATCTGGTGTGAGGTTACAGATCTCCAGACGAGAAAACTGACGTTTGAACTCCTCAAATGACATCCTGATGATGAAGCAAAGCATCAGTATCACAGCAAAACTTTGTGAAGGAAAAACTTTACACGGGAAATAGAAATTAAATTCCAGAGTTTTTGGAATTAGAGTCGATTCCAGGACCTGATTCCAGACTATTGTTCTCAATTTTTAAGAAAAAAACACGGATTTCTCACGTATAAATGAACACAGTATTTATTCAATTAAATCACAACCTTCGCATTTTAATAGTCGCACTAAGCCATATTGCAATTACGATTTTATTTTGATTAATCATGAAGCCCAAGATTTGGAGTCGACTCTGGACTCTCAACATCTCAAAATCACTTCTTCTTGGAAGTAACTCACAGCCCTAATATAGAGCGCATAATCCATAAAGATCAAATTTTTATGCAGGTGATTTACCAAAACTCGCCATCCTCCATGTGGTTGTTCATTTCCTCTCTTTCTGCTGGATCAATTCCATTCCACTCAGAAGAACTGGAAATGATGTATAAGTGTTATACTATGAGCATGTCCGGTATAGCAAGTCCATTCAATTTCATTCTGATTGGCTGACTCACTTGTCACTCCAAGCTCCTGTCCATTCAACTTGCCCCCAAGGGTTTCGGATGCGGATCAACCTCTCTTTTCTGCCACGGAAATTCACCTAAAATTAAAACGACAAAAGATTGATGCAAATGATTAAAACGATAAACTGATGAGCTCAAGATACATTTTAGACGTGATCCTGACCTCTCTGAGAGCTGTGACGGAGTACGCATGCCCCTTCACCAGCTTCTTAAAAGTCACGGCCTCCATGTCAAAGGCACTGGTGATCTACCAGACAAACACACTTTAAATCGCGCCATCATTATTTGGATAATCCATAAATGTTGAGTTGTGTCTCCAGGCCTGTAGTAGGCGCTGTTGGGACTCACATCAATGGAACAGCCCAGCAGTGAGCCTCTCTCCAAGGCTTTGGAAATGATGCGGTGCAGGTCTTTAGGAGCTTTACACAGCTCGTACATCTCGGCCACTCCACCTGTGAAGTCCTCAAAGCCTTCGGTGGTGGAACCACCCGACAGAGCTTCATATGAGCCGTTCAGCCTACAGGCACAAACACACATTATGGTCCCTAAATGCCATAGAAGAAGAAAAGCGAGGAAGAGACTCACTTGGCATAGGCCTTCTCCAAAAGGGCACTCCAGAACTCATTTCCCTCTGCTGAGTGAACAAACATTAGCTCTTTATCCTTTACAGGCAATCGGTCATCAATCACAACGTCCACCCACTCGCCAAACTGCCAAAACTGCACAACAAGCAAACAACACACATTAGTGGAAAGTAAGGTAAAGAAAAATATAGTTTATTAACAGTGAGCTGTGCACCTGGAAATGGAAGATGCCGGCATACTCGTCTGTAAAGCTTTGGCCATGAGGTACAACTCTGTGAAGCAGCTTGTCGTTTAAAGTCAGGGAGCCAATGGCAGCCAAAAGCCAACAGTCACCTGAGTGGAGAAAAATTACCACAGAAAATACCGTTACTGTATTTCATTTACAGTGGAAGCCTATAGGGCAAGACATTCTGAGGGAACAAGAGCCTTAAGTAGTTCAACAACGCTTATAACTGAAAACTGATAACTGAAAGTGACTTCTCGAAGAAGAAAAATATTGGGCGCAACTTTATTTTTGTCAATCAGCAATTGATCGGATTGTTGAGGTTTGCTATTGGTCGATCTCATGTGAGTGACAGGTTGCCCCGCCCTCATGCCAGTTAACGCATCGTCAGAGAAGAGATGATACAAGTTATTTTCATAGACAGTAAAAGAAATGTACACATCAACCCCATTGATTTCAATGGAGAAAATTGAAGCCTGTTAGAAGCTAATAGTCAGGCGTTCTGCGCAGGCTCAAACATAGGCTGTCACGTGAGCAAACTGTACGTCTTCTAATAGCTGTGCCGAGTGAAATCTGAATAATTCCCTTCCGAATCTCACAGAGACGGAGAGAGCGAGTATTAGCTGTCCATAATACTCACTTACAGTACGAGGGCTTCTCCCTCGACTTTAGCGGACTTTATGCTTCCACGTACCCCCGATTGCCTGCGAGCTTCTCCTTCTGCAGACTGATCTCATGAAGTAGCGTGTGTATGACACGCCAATTCTTATTTCCATTTTTGGCGTGCTATCAAGACGCATAATCGCCTTTCAGCGTGTTTATGAACGCCGTTGAGTTAACGTTATATAAATATATGACTTACCTCAACCCCGTCCCTAAACCTAACCGTCACTGGGGTTAATGGCATTTATGACTCTTCCCTTACCATCCTAGGTAAAAAAAGATATGACTTACCTCAACCCCATCCCTAAACTTAACCGTCACTGGGGTTAATGGCATTTATGACTGGAGATTTGACGTCGCGTGATGGCGTAGACATACACGCAAACACGTGGATACACGCGAATAGCTCAAAATGCTCGAAAGTGGCTCGAAAGTGGCGTGTATGTTTACGCAAAAGTCATGATGTCATGTTGCCTTCTGTCTATACGGTAATTCCTCTACTGTGCGACAGAGAGTCGATTCGTTTTGACGCAATCGTTAGCTTATTTTTACAAAAACTGCTTCTACAGGGCCATAACGTAATATACAAGGTAATGGAGCCTTTTATACATTGTCGTGTTTCTTTAGAAATAAATAATGGACAAATGGAGTCTTTAAACGCCTCAGATGTAAAGCTATTCGCTATCAAAATGACGCCAAAATGAATGGGAGTCAATGGAACGCTAACAGCAGGTGAAGTTCTGCTACAATGGCGGCTCCCGGTTTGGCTTCAACTTCCGGTCGATGGATTACCCCATTGGTTAATTTTCATGAGGGCACATGAATAAGAATAATATATATATAAATAATTTATAATAAGTGCAATATTTTACATTATTTTGGATTCATGATGATTAAGTATGTTTTATAGCCATTCCGAGGCTTCGTGAATGAACTGATAGCATCTGTTCAACCAATGGCATGAGTTTGGGGCGGGGCTATCTGAACCAATGGCAGATGAGAATACAGGTTTAACTTTTGCAATTAATTTTGGAGACAAGTTTTCAAACCTATTACCCTTTTAAAAATGTACCATGGTTACCATAGTTTTAGCCAAAAAACAAGTAATACTACAGCTAGCTACTGTTACTACTTTAATTCAAAATTAAAATTCTTCTTCAATGTTTGAGAAGCTAATTCTGTAGAAACAATAACTAGTATGATAAATGCAATGTGTGTACTACAATGACCCATTAGGGGGAGCCCTCCACCCACAGCCAAAGGGGGAGGAGAATGTGTGTATAAGATACTTCCGTACTCAACTTTACTCTGGATGAAGGCTGTTTTATCTCAAACACCCTTGGCAAAGCCAAACCCATTTGTCTGAGGAGGTTATTTTCTATGTGCTAACTGAAAGGTAAAATGCATTTCTGCGATAAGCTTCTCCATCCTACTCCACCCAGTGTTTGTTGTACAAACTTCGGCACTAATGAGTACACACCCACAGCCTCACAAACACACACACTGTGGGCTGTGGCTTGCTGCCAGCAATGGCAGAGTTCTCTAACGCTACCCCCATGTTTGTGTGACTCACCACTCAGGCATCTTGTTTGAACACTCCCACCAGCCAGGAAACAAACACACACATTCATCTAACCCCCTAACACACATTTCCTGTCCACATCTATCATACGTGCAATATAATATTACATTACATTTACATCCATGTCAATATAAACATGCTAATGCTAACATTTTATGCTAATGCTAATCATGCATTTATCTCTACAATAGTATTGACTACATTGATGAATATCTGCAAATATATGCTGTAGAACATGTTACTTTTAATTACACATTGGGGGATATCGGGTTCTTCATTTGTGTGTCAACATTTGACAGTCAGTATGTGTGAAGGGTGGTAGACATTGTTTTGCTTAGATTTAAGCTGTAGGATCACCCAAACTGCAGTGAAGCACAAATGAATCTTTTGACATTCGTTATCGTGTTCAAGCATGCACAAACATACACACCCAGGCCCGTACAGTGCATACTCACCTAGAGCCCCCTGGCAAATATCTGTCCGAGTGGCTCCACCAACTATAAACTGAGGATTGTTCGACAGCTCCTGCAAACATTACGCAAGCAAATACACCTCAGCCAAAGTGTGATACTCTCCCTGTCAACCTAATAACACACTTTACACATGATTACATATCAACCATATGCAATTTCTGTCTTTAATATGTGACATGCAAACAAGTCTATACATACAGTATACTGGATACTATCAGTTTGCCTGTGAAAATATTGTTTGAGTTTTGACATGAGATACACAGGCCGAGACAAATATAACACTCCTTGATGATTCAATGAAGAAATTATATTACTTGCTGCTTGTATGAAGAACTTTAACAATTTAAATTAGGGCTGTCAAACGATTAATCACATCCAAAATAAAAGTTTGTGTTTACATAATATATGTGGGTGCACTGTGTATAATTATTTTATATATATAAATACACACACATGCTTGTATATTTTAAAAAAAATATTTTCATGTTTATACTGCATATAGATTTATATATAATTTATATTATATATAAATATTTTATTTATATTTTCTAAAATATACATGCATGTGTGTGTATTTATATATTTACAAAATAATTATACACAGTGCACCCACATATATTATGTAAACACAAACTTTTATTTTGGATGCGATTAATCGCGATTAATCGTTTGACAGCCCTAATTTAAATAAATGAATTAAATGTTTCAGCATATATACCTATATATATTTCCTTTCCTTTTTTTATAGAATAGAGGGAAAATTTGGAAAAACCAGATGTTGTATCTTAGTTCTCAGGTAGGATATGAGAGTTCGAGTCTAGCTCAGTCTTTTTGCTCCCACTGAAACAAAATAAAAGCGTGTTCCCTCAGTGACTATCCAGATGTATGTGGTTTCTACGTTTACGTTTTTCTGCGACACTCACAGTGGGTCTTATCCACTTCACACCGCGTGTTTTGGAGGAGTTTGGCGCAAGCTCCTTGAAGCCCAGTGACTGGGGCACGGCGGGAAAGCAGGAGTCCTCAAACAGCCTGCCGCTCTCCACACACTCTCTCTTCAGCTCCTCGTAGTCCTGGTTCAGGAACTTGGCCGCATTGTCATTGCTTCCCATCCCTTCAGCCTGCAAGCGCTCCTTGTAGATACGCGACGACATTCCTCCAATTGAAAACATACTGTAGTGCACCAAAATAAGGTAGTCATTTAAACATAAAGTAGATCCCATCCCATATTGTTCCAAACCCGTCTCCATTTACTTTCAATATGTGACCCTGGACCACAAAACCAATCACATGGGTCATTTTTAAAAGAAATTGAGATCTAAACATCATCTGAAAGCTGAATACATACATTTTCCATTGATGTGTCTTAGGATAGGATAATATTTACCCGAGATATATGAAAATCTGGAATCTGAGGGTGCAAAAAAATCTAAACATTGAAAAAAAAATCGCCTTTAAAGTTGTCCATTTATGTTCTTGATTGTGCTGCATTCACTCACAAAAATACATTTTTTATATATTTACGGTAGAAAATTTACAAAATATCTTCATGGAACATGATCTTTCCTTAATATCCTAATGATTTTTGCCATAAAAGAAAAATCGATCATTTTGACCCATACAATGTATTGTTGGCTATTGCCACAGAATGATACCTGGTTTTGTGATCCAGGGTCATATGGAAAAGACATGCACTTTCATCAACATTAAAAGTACAGGTTTCGAACAACAGGGACAGTAAATTACAGAATTGCTTTTTTTAGTGAACTATCGCTTTAAAATGATGATAGCTTATGCCTCGCTGCAGGAATCAAACCAGCAACCGCCTGATCACAAGACCTACACCAAACAAAACAAAAGTGTGTGCATATGGTAGTTGGAGACTAGAAGCTAGCAAAGGAATAGCACGTGTTCAATGTCTCTGAGCGTTTAGCACAAAGTGCTGCAGCTAAAAGCATATGATGCTTGCTTATGTTCGCTTATGGTCACCCACTTTGCCATTATTAGTGCAGCAGCATTCATGCGGCTTTTAGTCCAGGGTGCTGAGAGAAATGCCCTCTACAAATGACACTCGATTACTAGCCTTACTGAGGGTGGAGAGAGGTTTACTAATGACTGGCTAATTTCATGAGGTCTTGTAATAGGGTTAGCTCTGCAGATTTCCAGACCCTGTTTACCATGATTTCATGGACAATGCAACGTACATGGAGGGCAGTTCTCTAAGCTTTAGCTAAAGGAAAACCCAGCTGAGATAACTCAGTCCTTAATTTAAACTAGTACTACAGAGAGACAAGATGGTGAATATACCTTCAGTTCCTTGTGAGGGCCGTGGGCTTGAGGAGAAAAGGGTCATTTAGAAATATATTGATCAGAAAGAGTAATCAGTTCATAGCTAATTTGCTACCACACGATGAATTCATGTTATGGTACTTTGGTTGTTACATGGCAAGTAGCCTAAATGTAGGCTACTTAACAATATTAGCATGTGATACTTTTTTGTTGTCTGCATATGAGAGTGTAAATACACTCTGTTCATATTTATATAAGGGCAGTGGGTGTTCTCCAAAACATAGGCTACTCTTAAAACTATACCAAAATAAATAACTAACTTTTAACTAGTCTGTGGATTTTTTCGAGGTGCAATAGGGCATATCATGTGGAATGTAAACAGCACTGGCTACTGATACAATGTCAGCTTAGTGATGTGAAATCAATAGGCCAGACTTAGCATCAGCATTCTAGTGTTTGTTTTAGATGATGAATGAACACACCCTCAAAAACAGTTGCACATATTCATTCACCATATATTCACTTATGCTGCTTATAGTGCTATCAGTTTGTATGTTGTTGTAAATTAGTTCATATATATATATATATATATATATATATATATATATATATATATATATATATATATATATATATATATAATTCACATCCTAAAGGAGACCCCTTTGTTTACAATTATTAATGATTCACATTCACCGGTAGAAATTAAACAAATAAGCAATAAGAAAATAGTTTCGTCACTTGCTAGAAATATAGGGCAGAGGTTTTATAGCCTAACTGACGGAAATCACATATAATCAACACGGAAAAGTTCAACAAAACTTACCACCGTTTAGTTGTCGTTATGGTTATCAGCCCTGCGGCTTCGTTTAAAAATGACGTACAAGAGAATGATGAACGGAACGGATCCGTGCAGATGAGACAACAATCAGGGTACCGCAGTGCACGGCCACGCCTATGAGGGCGGGACTAGCGAATGATTGACAGCTGAGACGTCAAATGTATTACGCATTCTGCGAAGAGCCTTAAAGGGACCGGAAGCGTTTCTTTAATAACTCCCATTCTTCATGTACAAAAACACGAGTTCGTACAGTTTCAAAAGTCTTTAATAATGTTCTTTAGAGAGAAAAAAATGCACACAGTTTAATTACACAGTGGTTTAAGATACTCCCAGTTCAACAATGCTTCCATTTGTAAACGAAAATAGTGTGACAATGTCAAGCACAATAAAAGCATGCCAAATCTGGAAGTAAGACTGGTCAAAAGTGCAATAGACAATTTAAAAAATAAAAGTAAATAACTATCTTTAAAAGTTTAACACTTGAAATATTAATTGAGTGGCGTGGTCCATCTGTTGGCGAGTCATCTAAATCATGGTAAAGTTCAGCCACTAAAAATATAGAACATTTGTTAAAATATATATTTATTTAAATATTTACATTAAAAAAAAATGTGTATGAGTGACAAACCTGCTGAAAGTCCAGCTCAATGAATCCACTTTGGTGGGCATCCAGCTTTTTGAACACCCCTAGAAATGAGAGGCACATTCACATTGATCAGATCAGAGACGTACCTGTACAAAACCTCCAGCACTACAGGAGGCGCTGACCCAACATCAAATTTAGACATACTGTAATTCTAGACAGAATCTGCAGATATTTTCTGCAGATTTTAGGGTCAAATCTGTTAGGCAGAGGCAGAGTAGGCAATTTTTTCAAAAACACTTTTTGTTATCCTTCCGCATGGTTGAATCTCTCTTCACAATCAATAACAAAGTGCTCTAAATAATAAAACATGTACATATTGGTGTGCATAAATAGCCGAATATTCAATCTGTAATTATTGTTAATTTTTTTTTAAACTATTTGAGTTTTGCTTTGCTTGCTTTAAAAGCGGTGACATCATAAGCACACAAACTAAAGGCGTTTTTAGACCGTTTAGACGCATGAACCTGAACCCGAACCCGAGACTACCTGAAGGAGGTGGTTTGAGTTTGATTATCTACCCTACTATAAATCTAAATTTGATTAAATGTGTTCACTCCAAGATAATTGTTAAACGAAAACTAAACGAAACTTACGGAACATCATCTCCAGACGCATGAGGCAGGCCACAAAGTTATCAAAGTCAAGGGTCATGTCTGTCTCAGAGTAACGTGCCACTAGCAGCTGAAATATAGCGTTATTCAGACAGAAACCTAGGAGAGGAAATAAAACACAAGCAATGAATATTAAAATACACCCCCAAAATGAAATTATTGTGTGAGTATCTGAGTGTGGCTTGACTAACCGGCCTCTTTCAGTGCCATACGCAGCTCTGTAGTGCTTATGGTTCCTGAACCATCCATGTCATTCTTTTTGTAAATTCCCTGGGGTGATTTTCAAATAAGACAACATGTTAAAAATAATGTGAAATGGTAAGTCATGTTAAAGGATTGGGGTTTTAGGATCTCTTACAAGGTATTTCTGCACTTTTTTCCACAGAGTAGCAAACTCTCCCAGACCCAGTTTTCCATTCCCACTGTCCTGAGGTACGGTTAAGGGAAAACACATAATTCCTTGTCACGTTAACACAAACATAAAAATATAAGCAGAAGCAGCTTAGAGGATACATCCATGATGTTCACCATGACACGACACGTCTCCATACTGAAGCCGCCTGTCTTTATGTCAGTTCCTACAAAACAACGCACAGCTCCTTAGACTCCTCCTTAAATCACGAGTGTAAACTAAAGGATCTGGGAGTACTTACGTTTTGCGATGATCCTGTTTAAGATAGTCATGAGCTCTGAGGCTGAGATTTCCATGTCCTACCGAGAGAAGATAGCTTCAGTTCTGATTCTGCTTTTCAGAATATATAAATGTTTGCATAAAAAAGTCGTCTCCACTTACAGCTCCAGCGAGTTTTACGAACATGGTTCTGAATCCAGATTCAACTTCAGCGTCTGAGACAGTCTCCTGAAAACAGGAAAAACAGGAAAGTTCCAAGTTCAATACGACTAATCAGCAACATTTGTGTCAAAATGTTGATTACAACCCAAAATATTAATATTGCTTAATGAGGGCTATTGTTTTTAATTCATTGAGTCTTATTATTGTTGTTATTCTTTATTATTGTTACTATTTGATATGAACTATTATTAAATTAAAATGATAATTTACAAGTAATAATTTCTACTATTTATAACTAGAAATAAATGTGACCGGCCGTGGGAAATATTTTAAGAGAAAGTAGCCTGTTTTCATCCATTTGTGCAAATTTTAGGATACTGCATTTTAGGATAGCTACGGCAAGATGCAGATCAAATCTTAAAATGTGAATGAAAAAAATGTATCTACGTATTGAAGCAGATAAAAAAAAATATCCGTAATAATACTACGATGGAAGCACATTTACTGAATAAATTCTTTGATGGGCAACAAAAAACGTGACTCAACAGATCATGTGACTCCCTAGAAGTGACGATTTTGTTCTCATTAACACATGGGATAGAAACGGTGCTTTATTCCCGAATATTTTATGTGGTAGTCCAATTTTCTCGCATGAACTGAATTAGCAACTTTGGAATAAAAGCATAGCTGTTGACTTTTGAGAGCGTCACATTATATTATTTGAGAGCAGTCTGTTGAGTTACTTACATCAGGTAATTCAGCATCCACAGGGTCATCACATATTCTAGGAGAAAACATAAGATATTCCAATCAAATTAATTCAGAACCAAGTATTTCAAATAAAAATACATTCAGTTTGCATATTGGCATTAAAGGCACAGTGTGTAAGTTTTGCCTCTTTGCTTGAGTTCGCTTATTCAGAGAAAAACAAAGGCGCAGCTTGATGACACTGTGAATGTGTGTGGAATCATGGGAATTGTCGTCTTTACCTCCACAGCCAATCAGCAAAAAAAAAAAAAAAGCTGATTTCTCTTGATTTAAACATTATTGGAAACATTAAAATATCGTTCAAATGGTTTGGGGATATTTAAATCCAAGAGCCCTATGCGGCGAAATGCGGCGCCAAGCACGACGCAAGTGTTTTTTTGCTAGTTTCAGCCCGGCGCAGTTATTATTTTCACGTCCCGCGCCACGTTGTTTAACCCTCTGAGACCTAAGGGTATTTTTACAATAAATTTTCCGTCTGGTGTCATTTACTAAAAAAGCTTGTAAAATATCAACCCTTTGGTGCACAGACAATTGACACACCTCTTTTTTTTTCAGGACAAATTGAACTTTCAGCATATTTGTGTTACATTGATGTCACCTGAATGTAAAATAAGTTATGGGACCATAAAGACAAATGAAAAAATAAATCGGAAATGGAATCACTCAATTATTTATTGAAATCACACACAAATAAATAAAATCTAAGCAATTTTCCTCTGGAAAATAGTTTGTTCATGTCTTTGGAGTCCTGGAGCACAGGAATAAACATTATAACTTGTACAGAACAAAAAATATTGACATTTTTCCAAAAGAAGTCCAGGCGTTTGGGGCCTCATGAAATTCACTGGTGCCAAGCCTCAAAACAGTTCCTATCAGCAATCACACAGAGGGCCACATCACAGGTTTTGCATTTCTATTTTATTTATTCTTTTATTTGTTATGTTCTTTTTATTCTTTTATAATACATTTATACTACTATAATACTTTTTTACAGTAAATAAATAAATGGCACTTCAGCTGGGTCTATCCTGGTAATCTAGTTCCTCATCTGTCAAAAAGCTCTGTTCTCCTGAAAATCCTTCATCCTGCAATGCACCAAAATAGACCAGCGCTTTATTTACGTCCATTTCGCTGTGTTTCTCTGTGAATCGCGCGTCTCCGTGAGTCTCTCTATCTCTCTACACTATATCAGCGCTTGGTTCATGCGTAATGACGCACACCAATGTTTACAACGGATCAGCCTGTAATTGGTCAAAAACCATCACGTGAAAACATCACGTGATATCCAGGATGTCCGCTAGCATCAAGCTAGCGGCAAAAATGACAGAATATTTATGAATTATGGGCTTCAAGATTATCAAAGTTTGACATAAAGCGTTTGGATTTATTGCTGAAAACCTCTGAAAGGAAGCACAAGTTCCAGGCTGGATAGAAAACCTTCTGTAAAGGCTAGAAAGACCCGAAAGACACCCCCGTGATGGCTAGCTCGTTAGCTTTCTGCTGGAAAAAACGGTAAGAAAATCGATAAATCTGTCATCGAGTTATGTAAACATTTATCGGAGGTGACGTGTGGCATCGTCGACGACGCCGTCGGGCTCAGGGGGTTAAATAGCAAATGTATTCACGCCCATTTCTGCACCCATGGGCTGCTGGTCTGGAAACGAGGTGTTAAGGCACATTTTTGGCGTGTTGCTATTTTGAGACAACTGAAATAGACTGCACCATTGGCCTGGTCTAAATGGCGCAATATTTATTTTGTTACTAAAGAGCGCGTTAGTAATATGCGCGTATTGGTGGGTGTACACTTTGTCCCGTAGGTTTATTGCACATTACGCCTAAAACACACCCATTACTCATTAAGAAAATAGAGACAACCCTTTTAGACCATGCACCGGGCACGCCAACCATTTTTCCAGACGTTAAACTAGCCAAAGTGGATTCGGACACTCCCTAAGTGCCCTTGCGCATTAAAATAGGGCCCTGAAAATCTTACATGTTGTGCCTTTAAGTATGGAAACCTCACACAGGTGTGATACATGATACATACAGTGTTTCGGTCTGTCTTTCGGAAAAGACGCGCAGGCAAAAGTCTCCGTCCAGGTTGGGTTCGAAGGTGGAAGGCACAACAAGGTATTCTCCTGGAGGCAATTTGAAGCGCGTGCAGACCTCTCTCAAGTTAATAAAAGTCTCAGAGCGAGCTTTCTGTCCGTGCGTCAGGAAGAAGTTCTTATCGAGGTGCACGTCCCGCTGACCCTGAAACTGATGGAGGCAATCAAAAGGCCAATCAGCGAGCCACGAAGGCAGTGACTAATGTGAATTCTCAGATATGATTGGTCAAGGGATAAATCACCACCCCTCTTTGTAGTTTAATGCTTACCTGTGGAGGTACCTGTGGAAACGAAACAAAAAACACATTGATTTGATATTGTTCAAATGTAATCTTGGAGTTCTATTGATGTGTTCCTTTCCTCTCCATCCATCATAATGACAATGTTTAGACTGCTGTTTGTGTCTCCCCCCACCTCATAAATAGCAAAGCCGATGGTGTGCATGTCCTCTCCCATTTTCCTCAGGCGGCGTCGGTTCTTCTGGATCAGACCCACCACGAAACTGCAGTCCGGCTCATTATCGTCTGGATTGTCATCATCCAGCTTAATCACAAACTGAGGATTCATCCAGAATGTGTCTGAGGAATGAATGGATGCAGCCATCAGCAATATTATTAAACAAACCAAACCAACCAAACTTTGTCCATGTGAATCATTTAGTTTGCACTGAAATATGAATCTGATTGATGGTGTGTTTGCATTTCTTTTGTTGCTCACACGCGTTGTTTCTGCAGCCCCCGGCGGTGGAGCCTTTCCTCCAAGTGCCATCGTGGTTAGTCACGGCCCAGTGTTTTACCGAATCGCTGGTGATGGTGTCCGGGGTCAGGGTGCAGATCTCTATACGAGAGTAATGGCTTAGGAATTCGGAGAATGACATCCTAAACAAATAGAGAAAGCATATTATACTTATTTAATACAATGTATGGAACTTTTTTAATACCCTATATTGTAGTTGTAAATGGACGTTAGATTGTAAACGCACCAGAATTCACCATCCTCAGCGTTGGCGTTAGGTCGCTCTGAAGCCGCAACACTGTTCCATTCAGATGAACTAAAGGAAAGAAGAAATAAACATTTCAGATAAGCATCAGCAGTTCAGTGTGTGATGTAGATGTTTTATGATGATGTTTGATGCTATCGTCTCCAAATAAGTTCCAAAGTAATTTAAGTAAAAGTAATTGGCACCCAAATGGACTCCACTTAGAGCCCACTATGGGGCCATCAAAGGCCCACATGGACATGTTGGCTGGGAAAGTTAATTGATGAATCATGATTTGTTTGTGAAAACATTTGCATATAGATTTTACGCACTAATTTTGCAACTGTCAAATTTTTACTCAACAATATGTTTGATTTAATCAAAATCAGTTTCATGATGCGCAATTTCTGTTAATGTTGACAAAGTCAAAAAACACTTCAAACCATTTTCAACAGTCAAGTTTATAGACACTGCACGGTTGCGACCTCATACTTTCTGAATAACTGCTATTTCGGTTACGTTTAATGAATTATATTAGCATAGTGATGAATTTATGTCGTATCTAAGCAATAATCAAAGCGTACCCGTCACTCCAGGCTCCGGTCCACTCCACCTGTCCCCAAGGGTTGCGCATACGGACCAGCTTCTCCTTGCGGCCACGATAGTTTACCTGAAGAAAAATAGCATGTACTCTAATGACAAAATGTAATAATTCTGTCATTAAAAAAGGGTTTGCCAATAACTTTATTCATACCTCTGTCGCCCCTGTGAGCGAGTAGGCGTGGCCTTTCACCAGCTTCTGACGGGTGACGGCTTCTGAATCAGAAGCACTTGTGATCTACATCATAGAAAAAATAATTAAACAGGGATGTCTGACAAAGGTCGACGATCATGACGCAGAAATTATCTCCAAATTCAGGTCAAAGGCTATTAAACTGTCTGTTTACACCGAGATGGTCTTCAGTGCAGAACACAAAATCCATATCCAACTCCTCCCACCTTGCATATACCTAAACATACCCATCTACACCCCCTGATCCCTAACCCCACCCCTAATCCTACCAATCTCCGTCCCCTGATCCCTAAGCCCACCCTTAAACATACCCATCTCCACCACTTATCCCTAACCCCACTTCTAAACCTACCCATCCCCAACCCCTGATTATTAACCCCACCCCTAATCCTACTCATTTCCCCCACTGATCCCAAATCCCACCACTAATCCTACCAATCTCCGCCCCCTTTTCCCTAACCCCACCTCTAATCCTACCAATCTCCGTCCCCTGATCCCTTACCCCACCCTTAAACATACCCATCTCCACCCCTTATCCCTAACCCCACTTCTAAACCTACCCATCCACAACCCCTGATTATTAACCCCACCCCTAATCCTACTCATCTCCGCCCCCTGATCCCAAATCCCATCGCTAATCCTACCCATCTCCGCCCCCTGATCCCAAAACCAACCCTAAACCTACTCATCTCCAACCCCTGATCCCAAATCCCATCACTAATCCTACCCATCTCCACCCCCTGATCCCAAACCCCACCCCTAAACCTACCCATCTCCACCCCCTGATTATTAACCCCACCCCTAATCTTACTAATTTCCGCCCCCTGATCCCAAATCCCACCGCTAAATTAATCCTACCCATCTCCGCCCCCTGAACCCTAATCCCACCCCTAAACCTACCCATCTCCACCTCCTGATCCCAAATCCCACCCCTAATACTACCCATCTCCGCCCCCTGATCCCAAATCCCACCCCTAAACCTACCCATCTCCACCTCCTGATCCCAAATCCCACCCCTAATACTACCCATCTCCGCCCCCTGATCCCAAACCCCACCCCTAAACCTACCCATCTCCGCCCCCTGATCCCAAACCCCACCCCTAAACCTACCCATCTCCACCCCTGATCCCTAATCCCATTCCTCACCCCACCCATCTCCACCCCTTACATCAGGATCCAACTCCGCCCCCTGGATCTCATGTACTGCAATGAGGTGCTACTGTTTACACCTGATTTTAAGTTGTGTTTTGGTCGATCGGATCACAAGTATAGGAGGGAGCCACATTCCCATTTACACCTGCTGTTTTAATCTGTAGCTTTTTCCACTTTTAAACACTTCTGACCTGATTTCTTCAAGGGGAGGGTCTATGGACAGGTTAATGTATGGGTTTTCAGATCTTTCGGTCTAATGGACGCAAATAAGCTTGAGCAAATTACATTTGAACACGCCGAAGATGATAATGAGCAGCTTTCGTTTCTGCTCTGACAGATGCAAGACCGAACGTGGTGAGTGTGTGTTAGAAATCAGGAATGGTGAGAGAACATGGTGTTTGGTATGTTTTTCACTTTCAAACCGAACTTGGACCTCCAGCCGCAGCCGACAAAGTTTAAATCCCGTCTGGCTAGAGCGATTCGATTAATATGTTTAAGCAAAACGTTTTAGACTGTATTTAGCGTCGTCTACTTGTGCTTCGATCAACAAAAACGCATTGTTATACCAGGTGTAAAAAACATGCCTTAGTGTCATTATAATAGTGAAATTTGTTCTGTTAATAGTTATTAGATTTGATGCCCAATAAACTATGAAGTCGAACATACACAGATTTACATAAAACGAGTGTCATGAGTGCAGGCAGAGGAATCTCACATCGATGGAGCAGCCCAGCAAAGCTCCAGAGTCCAGGGCTTTCTGGATGATCTGAAACATGTTGGGCGGCGCTTTACTCAGGTCGTAGTTCTCAGCGATGCCTCCAGTGAAATCCTCAAAACCCTCACTGGTGGATCCTCCAGACAGGGCTTCATAACAGCCGTTCACCCTGCCAGAAACCATAAAAGTCACCGTTAGAGTTATGAAACGACATGTTCGCGCATGTCTTTGGCCTTCGTTTCAGAAACCTAAAAGACAGTCTCGTTAAAAAATAAACTATAGTAAATCCTATTAAACAACATGTTTACTGTAAGCCAATTAAAAAAATTAACATTTTACCACTTTTGGCTTCATCATCCTGAAGTCAATAGTTTTTTTTGTTGTTGTTTTTTTATGGATTTTTGGTTAAATGCCTGAAATAAGGCTGTAGAGATAGACACAAACTCAAGTTATTTTCACGTTTTATTCTACAACATAAAATAGTGAACTGTGTGAATTTTTAAAAGCTTTTTCTTGTCTTGAAAAAGGTAGTTTCTAAAAAGAAGCTAAATGTGACCACAGAGCTTGTCAGAGACATTAAACGTCTTCACGGCAAACAAATTAACTCAGCTAATACGCCTTTACTACCTTGTTATATTTATATGTTAAATGATTCTTAAATAAAGACTGAAAGAGTTGTCGGAAGCTTAGTGATTGTGACGTTGAAGTCAACATTCAACTTTTTATTTCTGCCAATTGTATTTAGGCTTCAAAATTCATAAATTTGAGCTCATTCGTGAAATTTAAAGTGAACAAACGCACAAGAATCATACACTTTTGTTGGTCGCATAGCTTGTTTTCTGCAATAATCCAAAAGACAATGGTAGAATCCTATTGGGTTTTTGTTGACGGAACCAGGATGACTTCAAACTAACGAGTTTGGCTAGAAAAAAAACGTCATCATGGCATAACTCAATTTCATCCCAATTATAAATACTCATGCTTGATATCACCGCTTGTGGACGGGGCCATTCCCATAGTTCACATGGTGGTTCCAAAATTAGTAAGCAATCTTACACACAACGCAACAAACAACAGGTGTTGACATTACGTGTTCAGCTGGCAACCATAAATAGAAATTTCCTCTTGATGGAAATAAATGTTGTGATGTTTCAGTCAAGAGGTGCAGATTTTTTTCTCCCAGAGATTTCATGTGTGAGAATGAATCGTCATGTTCCCTCCCAACTATTCTTTCACAATTTGAGCCTGATAAATCTTGACACTGTCCTTCTGGAATGGCCATGATGTGTCTTCCTACATGGTTGTTTAAGAATTGGGTAACACTTTACTTGAAGGGGTGTGCAGAAGACTGACATGACACATTCATAAACATGACATGACATATGTCTTGAATATGAAGGAAGTTTTATGCATGTTTATGACAGCTGTCATTATCGCTCAATAATGACATTTTGAATGCAAATATGTCATTGTTTAAGATGTCTTTACATAAACCAATACATCATAACCTGTCAGTGTCTTTGTCATGACAACTTGACTAAGACAACCCACACCCTTATTCCAGGAATACACCTGCGGTGGTTAAAGCCTGCTGTGCTTGTATGCAAAGTTCAACAACCACTTTTTAGAGACTAGCCTTTTCGGTTACACTATTTTTTTTGATGATCCACTTTAGACACACTATCAACAAGTAACTTTGCAACTACAAGTCAACAAACTCTCATTAGAGTATTAATAGACTATTAGATAAGGGTTAGGTTTTAAGGTTAAGGTTAGTAGATACAAGTTAACATGTAGTTGCAAAGTTACTTGTAGTCACTAGAATGTCTGAAGTGGAGAATCGTCTATGGTAAACATGTCTAAAAAAAACAATTGTGAGTAATCAAATCTATTGACAACCCTAAGGAAAACACTTGATTATCCTGTTGTTGTTTTCCTAGAAAGCAAGTTCCCCAAATAAGCTGACTTTCTGGTTTAGACGGTTCTAACTGCAATATGTAATGCCAAAAACACAAGAAACAACATGCGCAAACACTAACTTCGCATAGGCCTTCTCCAGCAGGGCGCTCCAAAATTCATTTCCCTCGGCGGAGTGAACAAACACCAGCGCACCGTCTTTCACTGGCAGCCGATCGTCAATGACAACATCCACCCATTCACCAAACTGCCAGAACTGAAGGACAAAGGTACAAGGTGCAGTCTCAGATTTATCTGTTCGATCTCAAGATGTGTGTTAAACTGTAAAGACACCCATATACAAACTTAAGAGTCTAACTCTGCATTAAAGGCAATAAGAAAATGCACCAAAAGCCAGTATGTATATACCATACTTTACCATACTTTTGTGTTACCATGTTTTTTTAGTCATTTAAAATTGTATTACAACATGCACTACCATTTAAACATTCATCAAGGCTCAGTTATAGGAAAGAAAAGATGTTATATGCAACATTTTTTACAATATAACATTTATTTAAAATAACTGCTTTCTACTAGAATGTATTTTAAAATGTAATTAATTCCTGTGATGTCAAAGCTGAATTTTCATCATGATCCTTCAGAAATCATTCTAATATGATGATTTGGTGAATCATTTATGTTGAAAACAGTCATATTTTTATGGAATCTGAGATAAAAAGGATTCATTGATGAATAGAAAGTTCAAAAGAACAGATATTAAAATAAATATATATTATTATTATTATTATTACTACTATATAAATATAATATTAAAGGAGTAGTTCACTTTTAAAAAAAAACTTTTGCTGATAATTTTCTCACCCTCATGTCATCCAAGATGTCCATGTCTTTCTTTCTTCAGTCGAAAAGAAATTAAGGTTTTTGATAAAAACATTCCAGGATTTTTCTCCATATAATGGACTTCAATGGGAACCAAACGGTTCAAGGTCCAAATGAGAGTTTCAGTGCAGTTTCAAAGGGCTTTAAACGACACCAGACGATGAATAAGGGTCTTATCTAGAGAAACGATCGCTCATTTAAAAAATAAATAAAAAAGTTTAAGTTTCATAAGCACAAATGAGCATTCGTGACTCTCCTGTTCAAACTCGTTCATCAAAATGAACAAATCTTTTTTCAAGTCATGACTCAAAGGGTCCTAGATAAGACCCTTATTCATCGTCTGGAATCGTGGAACAGTTTGTAGTTTGCACTGAAACTCTCATTTGGACCTTGAACCGTTCGGTTCCCATTGAAGTCCATTATATGGAAAAAATCCTGGAATGTTTTCATCAAAAACCTTAATTTCTTTTCGACTGAAGAAAGAAAGACGTGGACATCTTGGATGACATGGGGGTGAGTAAATTATCAGCAAAAGTTTTACTCCTTTAACATGTTTTTTTAGCCTAACTTGTTACTATGTTACTATGTGTAGACCATTTTGCGAGATGTAAACAACACTGGACCAGAAGCACTTCCTGTTTCAGTTTTTTAATAAAATACAACCAACAGAACATTTAAAACTGAATCAAAAAGTTAATCACACAGCTTTAAGATGTTTTCTTTACATCTGAAATAAAGAAACCATTTACAAACTGTAAACAGGAAGTGTTTCTGGAAAAGTGTTGTTTACATCTTGCAAAATGGTAGCTATTATCATGTTTACTCGGGCATGGTAAAAAAGCTTGTTTCCGCCACAGATTAAAAAACGAAAAAATACTTTTTTTCTCAAAATTGCTTAATATAAACTCGCAATTGTGAGTTATAAAGTCAGAATTGTGAGATATAAACACCCCCCCCCCCCCCCCCCTATATCTCAAAATTCTTGGAAAAGTTTCAAGACATAAACCCTTTATGTCAAATTTCAGAATTGCGAGACATTAACTCGCAACTAGAAAAAAAAGGTCACAATCATCTCGTCATTTTGTTTATTCCATGGCGAAAACAAGCCTCCATGTTTCTTGAGTAGCACATAAACATAATGGTAAATGAATATTGTTTCCATGATATACTGTATATAAGTGTAATATAAGTGTGATATAAATCACTATCATATAATATACATATTGTGCATTAGCATGCTAATGATTTTATATTCTAACATGAACACCAATGTACAGTGGCACACTTGGGGAAACTGCAGATACCTGGAAATGGAAGATTCCAGCATAACTGTCATCAAAGTTCTGTCCGCCGGGCACCACTCGGGCCAGAACGTCTTCGTTCAGAGTCAGGGATGCGATAGCCGCTAGCAGCCAGCAGTCACCTGAGAGACAGGAAGTGAGACTTTTACTGTGTGTTTACACAGCTCTGCTGTCTGGAGTTTAAACATGCCACAGAGAGGCCTGGATTCACTTACTCAGTATTTTATAGATATAGAACATGATTTGCATTTGAAATGCAACTTCAAATGCCTTCAGACAAACAAGTACAGACACATTTTGAGGTGCTCAAGCTCGTGATCTAATTGGAGAAGCTATTGTGGTTTTCATGTCACGCAAGTGGTTAGCTGCCAGTCTAGCAGATGCATGCAGAAAATGCAGAGACTTGAATCCGCTCTCTCCTAAACACAATGGGCTGCTTTTCCTGCAGTCTGACACATGTATCACATTAAGACTTTATAGGATAAATACAGCCAGGTTTTCCTCTCTTTAACTGCAACCTTTAATAACTGTTCGAAATCCCTCTGGCTAGTTTCTACATTCGGGTGGTTTGCATTATGTGTTTGGCTCGGATATTCAGTCATGGTAAACAGGAAGGATTGAGGCAAAAGAAAGTATAGAAGGGGATAGTGATGCTACTAAAGTTAGCAGTGTGAAGCTAAATATGTTATTTTAGGATTGTTTATATACTGTTATGGTGACACTTATATAACACAATATGGTTTCATTAGTTAATATTAGTTAGCTAGTTAACACGAACTAAGTTAATGTTAATTTCAACATGAACTAATACTATATTCAAATCAAAAAATGTATTTGTTAACATTAGTTAATGCACTGTGAACAACTAACATGAACAAACGATGAACAGCTACTATATTTTTTATTAACTAACATTAACAAAGATTAATAAACACTGTAACAAATGTATTGCTCACTGTAAGTTAATACATTAACTAATGTTAACAAATTAAACATTATTGTAAATTGTTAGCGTATTTATTTAATATTTAAAATAATATTTAAAATGATTTAATATTTAAAATATTTTCATTTTATGTTTTTATTTTCATGAAGTTTTAGTCATTTTGTTGTGCTTTTGACATTTATTTTTTAGCTTTAATGTATTATTTACTTATTTTATTATTTACTTATTTTAGTGTTATTAAATTAAATTTAATTTAATATTTTATTTAATTATTTATTATTTAATTATTATTTATTAAATTAATTATTAAAGTTAATTTACTCAACTTTCTTTTCTTTAGGTTAGTTATGAAGGCAACATTTCTTATATTCTTTTAAGTTTTTTATGTAATTATTATTATTATTATTATTTTGCATCTAATATTTGTATTTTATTTTATTTCAGCTTTATTTCAGTTTGTGAAACCAAGTCTTAGTTAAAAATAATAACAATGGTATGATCTCTAGGTTAAAAGCATTCTTCAAATACTCAAATACTGACCCACCCTAGTAGTGTGTGTGAGTGTCTGCTTGTCAAGTTCACAATTCACCTTTGTAGAATTAACTTGATTCACAGGAGTAACAAGCATTGGGTGTTACGCAATCAAACTTTTTCAAAAAATGAGTAAAGTGAGGGGCTGTTTACACGACACTGTTTTCAACTAAAAATGGTGTACAATGTTGGGGAAAGTTACTTTTAAAGGAAATGATATCATGTTACCTAAAAAAGTAACTAAATGCATACTTTTTATGGAAACTGTTTTAATTCATTTTGAGGAATACTGACTCAGTTTTTGTGCAAGTGAGATGAGTAAATGCAACAAAAAAGTAACTTGCGTTACTTATTTTAAAACTAATTATTTGCTTTACTAGTTACTTGGAAAAAAAGTAATCTGATTACGTAACACGTTACTTGTAAAGCGTTACCCCAACCCCAAAAAGTAGCACAAATGTAACTTATTTTTAACTTTACATTGTAAGTAATAGTGTAAATAATTTGTTACCTTTTATAATGAATCACGCAGCACATTTTAGGTTGCCTTTTTATACGGTGTAGAATGAGCAATGCTGAATTACTGGTTGAGGTAGGCTACTTAAAAACGTTTAATATGCATTTGACTTGCAGGTATCAGATGAGAAGTGCCTCAGTATTGCTGACCTAAAGGCACGGTCTGTATTGAAAAGGTTCTTGACATTTAGACAAACATGGAGGATTAGCACACAAAATCTAAAAATGAATTTTCCTTTTACCCAAAGCTCCTTGACAGATATCCGTCCGTGTCGCTCCACCGACGATGAACTGTGGTTTCGAGCACAGCTCCTGCAAAAAACACCAACAACAGCCATATTTGAAACGCAAGATCATAGCATGCAATCAATATTATGTAATATAGCATAACAATTTTTGCAATAATTAATTATATTGTAATCAAAGTGAAAAGGAGGGCATATAGACACAAAACAGTAAGATTGTATTTACATTTCACATTGGGGTCCATACCAAGACAACAAATTAACATAATGCATTGTGGGATTTATATTGGTCTGGCCATAGAAGTTATAAAATATGAGTATGGCCTATTTTTTAACATGGCTTTCAATTGTGTTTAACAAGAAAAGTTAATCAAATGTTTGAGAACCATAGCAAACAGTCATTATCAGACGTGCCACGGGCAAAACATTTAGGCTACTGCTACATAACACAAATATGACAACAACAACAACAACAACAACAACAAAGGGTATTTTGTGAAAAGATGTTTAAGACTTTTGGCACTAAGCGATGGGCTTGCTATAACATTAAAGTGTATCCGTGTGTTCTCAAAGCGTTCGCACAATAACTGGACGTTTTTAACGCCCAGGGAACAGATAACGTTTTTTTTTTTTTTTTTGGTTTTACTTCAAATTAATATTAGCGAAACGTTCTGAGAAAACAGTTTTGTTAGCTGGGTAGTAGGCTATAATCCCCACAATGGTGTCCAGTTGACAGAACTGTTTTGGTACGCTTAAAAACGCAACGCTGATGACGCGCCCCTAAAAAAATCGAGACGCAACAGCCAAGACGTCAGTCTGATGCACATAGCTATTATTAAACACATACTTTACATAAATGGAACTCAGAATTTTGGAAATGCATGGAATTCCCGTATAACCAAGAACGCACAAACAATGCCCTCCATATTAAAACTTATTCTTAAGTCATACCCCGGGTCTTTTCCATACTATTCCTCTGGTTTTGGACGTGTTGGGTCCGAGTTCTTTAAAGCCCAGGGATTCGGGTGCGGCTGGGAAAGTCGGGTCTGAGAACAGGGTCCCTCTGCCGAGACACTGGCTCCTGAGCGCCTCAAAGTCCTGGTTGAGGTATTTAGTGGCATTGGCGTTCGTTCCAAACCCTGCAGCCTGCGCTCTCTTTTTGGCCAGGGTAGAGGCGACTCCCGACATTTTCCACTTCTGAAGAACCAAAAAAAATCTGAGAAATGTGCAACTGTCTTTATGCTTCAACTTAGATTACTGTGACTCTCCGCCCCAAACTTTCTAGGAGTGGTCATCAGACTGTCATAAGCGATGTTATTGCGCGTTTTTACGCACACAGTGAAGAACAGGAAGAGTGAACATAAATACACTGATAGCTGAGCTACTGTATCGGTGCGATAACAGTGACCAATCTTATCTGAACGATCAAGAATTATTACTGCTGTAGCAATTTAGTATTATAGCTACTAACCACAGTATAAAAAAACTATTTAGGCAACGTTTCAAATGTTATTGTTTAGCCTACATAAAATAACCTACTTATATTTTTCAATGGCACTGCGACGAAGCGCCGATATAATATTATTGAAGGATTTTTGAGTTTAATTAAGTTAATTGTGCGACTATAACTTACATTTGTTCATACATGTTCATTCTGATATTTTCTAGGCAACATAACGGTGGAGAGACAAGCTTTATACTCGATTAGCTGTACAACAGCGCAACCTATCGGATATTAAAGGTGGTGCAGCCAGATCGTTGATTTATGCACAATTAGACGAGTCTAACGCTGGAGGTGGAGCTAGACATCACCTGTCTCTGCAGTGAGCGCGTTTTTTTCCAGTAGCACCTCAATGCAGAACATGAGATCCACGGGGAGGAGTCGGATCACGATCCAAGGGGTGGAGATGGGTAGGATTAGGGGTGGGTTTAGGGATCAGGGGGCGGAGTTGGTTAGGTTTAGGTGTATGTAAGGTGGGAGGAGTTGGATCTGGATCTGACTCCTCCCCATGGATTTCATGTTCCGCAGTGAGGACCATCTCGTTTTTTCTGGCAGCCGCAATCCCAACAAGGAAACGAAATTAGACGGCGGCAACATTTTATCTATGTGGGAGAGGATTGGCCCCGTCCCAGATAGCACAAGTCTATTTGATGTAGGCTAATGTTTACATCTGGAAGACGTATTTTTAAGAGTGTTTGCTCGTCTGCAATACGTCTATGTTTCCTGTCAGATGTCAAATAGACGTTTAGAAGATGTAATTTTAACATGCATTCTAAATCATTACATCTTAAAGACATCTTCTAAACGTACATCTGACAGGAAACAGACGGAATGGAGATGAGCAAATACTCTTAAAAATACGTCTTCCAGATGTAAACATTACATCAAATAGATTTGTGCTATCCAGCTGGCATTTTAACGTCGAGTCACTGTTGAATCAACGCAGGTGCCAGTTGGATAACCATTGAATTTTGATGTTGTTGCCTACTATAATGTTGATTTGACGTACAACTCAAAAATTGCTGATATTTCTATGTTGACTCCATAGTGAGTTAACAACACCACTTCAACTATTTGGTGTTCCACATTGTTTTGACATTGAATTCATATTTTTTTTCATAAACTGACATTATATCAACAACATTTAAACGTTTAATGTCAGTCGAATGTTAGCTGGGGTAATTCCATGAGGACAAATCTTGTTTCCTGCTCTCTCAATCCACAAATTAAGGTCAATATAGAAACGGTTTGGCTAGTTGTTCATCTATTAAATTATTAATCTTTACACTGTAAAAAAAAAAAATATTGATGGTTTAACTTAAAAAAGTAAGTAACCTGGTTGCCTTAAAATTTTAAGTTCATTGAACTGGAAAAAGTGAGTTAATACAATGAAGGAGAATGATTTAATCATCAGAAACTCAAAATTATAAGTTATCTGAACTAAATAAATTATTTAAGTTGATTTGACAAAAGAAAAAATGTTGTGATTACTACACTGTAAAAAAATATTGTTGGTTTAACTTAAAAAGTAAGTAACCTGGGTTGCCTTAAAATTTTAAGTTTAAGTGAACTGGAAAAAGTGAGTTAATACAATGAAGGAGATTCATTTCATCATCAGAAACTCAAAATAAGAAGTTACCTCAACTAAATAAATTATTATAAAGTTGATTTGACAAAAGAAAATATGTTGTGATAACAAATCTTGAAAATATTTTTTTTACAGTGTATTTAACTGGAAGTAGAAGCTGTTAAGAAGGACTAACTCTACATGCCTGTGGTTTAACTTTAAATGTTTCACAAATCATATAGGTCTCCCAAAGAACAAAAAAAAAGAAAAACAAACAAACAATAGAAACAGAAGAGGTCTGAATTTAGTGTATTAGGTCACACTATACAAGACTCATGTTACAGTGCAATTACATTGGTAAGTATTGAAATGAATAAAAGCGTCTGAAGTTAATGAAAAGCATGTACTTGTTAAACAATGTTCTTCACAGGGTTATATGATGCTAAACCAGTATGAAAGCAACACCTGCTGCCACCCGCTGACAGGTGAGTGTGACTCCGCCCATGTTCACCATAGAGCCACTCTCACATTAAAACCAGCATCAGTCTCACACAAACACTCACACTCTCGGCAAGCTTCAGACACACCAGAGGACGACTACAGGGCAGCATGTCTAATATTGCAAAGGTTCTTTCTAGGAGGCAGGACAGAGGAGAAGGAGTGGGAACAAATGAGAATGCGGTTCCCTTCAATAAGCAGGACTATGAGAGCCTGAAGCGGGAATGTCTGGCGAAAAAAACCCTGTTCTGTGACCCGACCTTCCCTGCTGAATCCGACTCTTTGGGATACAACGAACTTGGGCGGTACTCCTTCAAGACCAAAGGAGTGGAGTGGAAAAGACCAAAGGTACAGTAATGTCCTCTGTGTGTGCATGTGCTTCAGATAAACCACACAATGTCTCACAGATAGGCTATAGAATTATGTTTTTTGAAAATGTAAAAATGCAGCAAGTTTTCTGTGATGGGTTGGATTAGGGGATCGAATTTACAGTCAAAAATCATTATGTCGATGCAAAGTCATGCGTGTGTGCTTTCTTTGCACAGGTGGAGTTTAGGTAAATAAAGGCTTGTTTTGTGATCTTTGTTTTGTATAATCTTTTTTTATAGAATCTTAAAAAATACTTTGTTACTTAATAAAAAGAAAAGAAATATTAGAGTAAATACTTTATACTTTTAAATGTTTTATAGAATATTTTTTATTGAATATTAAAAAATACTTTTTACCTATTACTTAATAAAAAGAAAAAATAGAAGAGTAAAATATTAATATCAATTTTAATAATATTATTAGTCATACTTGTGTGTTATAATTTGAATTACAATTTTTTTTCAAGTCTTTAAGGTGATATTTCCACTCACAAGGAATGATGGGAGGAGTTTTAGTAATTAATAATAGGTACTATTAAATAAAATCATTTAAAAAAAATGGTGAAACCAAAGTGAAACAAAAATTCCAATAACTTCAAGTAAAATGTTCATTGCACTTTTTAAACCACTTTTTATTGAATTAGGCCTACTAAATCAAGCTGAAATTCAAGAGAAGAAATGACAAACATTTAAAAAAAAAACAATTTAGAAAAGAAAAAACATATAGGTCTATATTATGTTAAATTAAAGTAATAAATATACAAATACTTAATAAAAAGAAAAATGTTTAAAGGACAAGGTGAAACATTTTTACAGCTTATCTGATTTGCAAAACATGTATTATTCTGTAGGTGTGCATGCATACGCTTACTATGGTAACCAACCGACAGCAGCTCAGGTTTCTCTTCAGGTGTGTGTGTGTGTGTGTTGATACTTACAACAAGCATACTCTCTGCACATCGGTTTGCATTGTTATAAAAAGAAACACTTTTATCAGTAGTTTTTTTTTTCTTTTATGAGTACAGTAGCAACCACACAATTGATCAACTGATCCTTTTTAAGGAACTGTTTGCTAAGAGCAAATAAAACATATTGTTACTCAAATGTACCATTGCAAAACGTAATAATGTGTAATTATGGTCAAATTTCCCGTTTTTAAAGGAGCTGTGCTCAAACCCCGAGTTCATTGTGGACGGCGCCAAGCGGACAGACATCTGCCAGGGAGCTTTAGGTAAGAAAAGATCCTTTTGGTCACAATAGTGTTCGGGTGTGGCCTGTGGAGAAATACAATGAATCATTTAGGATTCTCACCAACATAGAGGTCATTAGACATTATTACTGAAGTGCAGCAACAGCAAACATGATGCATAAGGAATTTCAGGATCGGTTTAATTGTTTATTATGATATCAAATGAGGTATTTAGTTACCTGTATGGTGTGTCCGCTTTATGTTGACTTGAGAACATTGTCCTCCACCCCAAACTCACACAGACTCGTATTGTGTGGGGCTAACCACCATGACACAACGAATATAAACTGTTTAGCTGCGGCTTCACAAATATTCAAAACTCTTAATATGATAAATTAACACCATAGAGCCATTTTGTTTGTTCAAACAAAAAGAGACTGTATTGTACGGAGCCTCCAAGAGGAAGTAGTCATGGAATAAATATGAGATGGGAATTGTTTTTTTATTTCAATGCATTTTTCGTTCCCCCAAGAAATTCCCCAGCAAATGCAAAGTTATACAGGGAATGTGATATTTTTTCCAAGAGAACACAAAAGGAGCCTTTAAAGGGACATGGTGGTAGAAAAAAATATGTGTCGGAAAGAAAAAAAGTAGCATATGTCAATGCTTTTGCATTCCCCCAAGGTTCACGTTCGCAAAGAGCTCACAAGTTTTGCTAGCAAATGCAGTTTCTCAGGGGAACGCAAACTTATGCAAAAGCATTGACATATATTTGACACCTCCCGTATTTTTGTTGTTTTTTTGTTTTTTTTTGCAAGAGAACGCAAAAGTTATGCAAGAGAATGAAAAGTTTCTCTGGAGAACGCAATTTATTTTGCAAGAGAACGCAAAAGACGTGTGAGCAAATTAAAAGTTTCTCTGGGGACGCAATTTCTTTTCTCCAAGAGAACGCAAAAGGTTTGCGAGCGGAGAATGCAATTTGTTTTGCAAAAGAACTCAAAACTTGGGTGAAAAGTTTCTTGGGGAAACTTAAAATCTGCAACATAATGCTAAAGTTTTGCGAGCGAATGCAAAAGCACTAAAATATGGAGAATGGATGTGGGATGAAATACATGCTCAAGTGTTAGTTGTAAGTAGTTAACAGGTAACTAAACCCCTGGTCAGAGCCTGACTCCACCCACTGGCAATATTTGAAAAATGCTGGAAAATTGGGCAGACACCAGCGGAGATAGAGGGGACGAAATAGATGCTAAAACACTCTATCCTGATCGTTTTCAGTACTCGCAATTCCAACTCCTGACTCGCTACAGTGGTTTTGACAAAACAAGCTGGTTTTTATACTGCCAAGGGCGTAGCTCGTACCAAGAGCATGGTGAGCTGAAACCTGCGTACGTCACGAAGAACCACTAACATCCAATAGGAAAATTCAACTGCAGTAGCCACCGTTCAACCCGAAGAGGGCAGCGCAAAGACATTTTTATACCATAAATAAAACACTTTATACACAAATGTCAAAAAAGTTACTCGAATCAATGACTGGTATTAATAAAGATCCATTCTTACCGATCATTAACTAAAAATGTTGGTTTAGGGTTTAGTTACTCTTTAAGAACGAAGCATGGAGCAATAATAATAATGATGCACTTCAGCGACCGCTAATTAACGTTACCTCACACTATAAGTGCGCAAGCTCTGTTGTGGAAAAACATGGGCGTCACGTGGTTAAAGACTTAAGCTTGAAGGTTGTAGGTTCAATCCCCATAATGGTTGATCCATGAACCAACAGCATTGAGCAAGACACATACGCCCAGGATGCTCATTGAGCAAAACACTGAAGACCAGCTTGACCCTGCAAGAGTATCACTGTAATAAATGCACAGAAAGTTAGTTTGCATAAAATCAGTAGCTCAAGGCAAAATGAATATCTAATGATGATACATTGGCAGGTGACTGTTGGTTGCTGGCAGCCATTGCTTCTCTGACTCTGAATAAGGAGATTCTGGAACGGGTAGTTCCACCTGGACAGAGTTTTACGGAGGACTATACTGGCATCTTTCACTTTCAGGTCAGAACATACAAACTGATTGAAGATCTGGGATTTAAAGTCTAATTTAAACCTGGGGGGAATGGTCAATACTTCATTCAAGTATTTCTTACGATGCACCATATGATCATATTATATTTTCAATGATAGATTAAAGGGACACTGTCAGACTGATGGTGTTGTTCTCTACTCTTCAGTTCTGGCAGTTCGGTGTATGGGTGGATGTGGTCATTGATGACCGACTGCCAACAAGAGATGGGAAGCTGCTGTTCCTCCACTCTGCCGAGGGAAATGAGTTTTGGAGCGCTCTACTGGAGAAGGCCTATGCAAAGTGAGTGTGTGTGTGTTTGCTCATAAAAAATTCCCTTCTACTACTTACCTGAACTGCAATGTTGAACATGATACTGAGTCATCCAAAACGCTTGGCAAACACTCTGTCTACAACCACAGCCTACAAAACACACAATGTAACATCACATATCAGTGACATTCCAACAATCGGCGACAAATTCGACCTTGTTTTGAAGGGTAACCGGGTCATATGAAGCTCTGTCCGGAGGTTCGACCACTGAGGGTTTTGAGGATTTCACCGGAGGCATCGCTGAGAACTATGAGCTGAGCAAAGCTCCTCCGTACCTGTTTAAGCTCATGCAGAAAGCCCTGACGCTGGGCTCATTACTGGGGTGCTCCATTGATGTAAGTCGTATTCCACGTCTGATGGCTTTCATTTCGTTGCATTTTGAGCTGCAATAACTTCTCCATGGTATGAAGAAATAGTGATTAATACATAATACTGAGTAAGTCTTCAGATCAATTTTTTGCTAGAGCTGTGCATACGTACTTAACAATAACAAACACACTTTAGAAACCTAAAGCCCTTATTTATGAAGATCCAGATTAAAACTGGACAACTTGCATGTACTTCAAGGATGTTTTGCAAGAAACTTACTAAGAATACTTGCCACATATGTCTCGCCCATATTTAAAGCATTTTGCGTGTGGAAATATCAAATGTTAGCTCACTTGTGGCTGAATATTTAGGTATTAATTTCTTAAAAAGAAAATCTCACTAACCCAAACGTTTGAAATGGTCGTGCCATTGCTCTAATGAAAAGCGAATATAAATAATTTATTATTATTGAGCAGATTTCCAGTTCCTATGAGACGGAGGCGGTGACGAGTCTGAAGCTGGTGAAGGGTCATGCCTACTCCGTCACGGCCGCAGAGGAGGTCAGACATCGCCACTGATACTGAAATATGGATTCGATAGTAATCATTTGAAGTAGATCTAATGATTGTCACCTTACACGCAGGTTCACTTCAAAGGTAATCCGGTTGAACTGGTCCGTATCAGGAACCCGTGGGGTCAGGTGGAGTGGACAGGTGCTTGGAGTGATGGGTGAGTTCTCTAAACAGATTGTACTAGTTCAACATCAGTCTTTAGAGTCCTGTAAAATGTGTACCATCTCTTCCTCAGTTCAATAGAATGGGATAGCATCCAACCAGAGGAGAAAGCTAAACTGGATCATTCAGCTGAAGATGGAGAGTTCTGGTAAGAGGACTTGAGATTTTTTTAACCCTCAACAACGTAACAAATTCCTTGGTTAACGAATCTACCTCATCCTGTCAGGATGGCGTATTCTGACTTCATACAGCAGTTCTCCAGATTGGAGATCTGTAATCTGACACCAGACACTCTTTCAAGTGAGGATGTGAGCCGCTGGAACTACAGCCAGTTGGAAGGCACCTGGAGGGTAGGCTCCACCGCAGGAGGCTGCAGGAACAACCCAGGTATATCAAATCAACATGCATGTGCTTGAAACCAAATTTGGTTTTAAAGTTGTTTTTGTTCCACCATCCAACCATTTGGTTTCTCCTCTCTAGCTACGTTCTGCTCAAACCCTCAGTTTGTGATCAAGCTGGAGGATGCAGATGATGATCCCTATGATGAAGAAGAGGGATGCACTTTCCTTGTGGGTCTAATGCAGAAAGATGGTCGTAAAGACAAGCGGTTTGGACGAGACCTGAACACCATTGGCTTTGCCATCTATAAGGTAGTTACTGGTGAATAACAATCAGTAATAACAATGCAACTGGACAACAACATTACCATCAACACCAAAAACAACTTCACAACCAACAGTACCACCAACCTTGCAACCACTTGCTCAGCAGTCTTGGTTCTAGAAATACCTTTCCCATTCATTTTCTTCATACAGCTTAAAAAAAATTCATGAACCAAACCAACCTGCTTCATGATTAATTGCAAAATTGAATTTGAAGAAGTAAAGGAGGCCTATTTGAAAATGAAAAATCTTTCTCCTCAGCATTCATAGGTAGTGCAGATCTTCACCTGGTGCTTAACTTCTAAACAATTGTTCCTAAATGATGGTGAAATATTGATTACTAGCCTCTGAGCGCATAGTACATCTGTCTGGAAATATATATTAAAAAATCTTTATGGAGAATGAGATTTTATTTCCAGAGCCCGACTGTTGTACAGCACATTATGCAACTAATTTTTCCATGAACATAAACATCAACATTACCACAGAATATTTTTATGGTGAAAATGTATGAATTTGAACATTGAATAATATAATATTCTTCGTTGTTTTTCAGGTTCCAGATGAGGTGTGTATGAGCTCTATATGTTTTGAACATAAGAGTAACTGGACACCACAAATGTAACCAGTCATTCTTTCATTTATACGATACTACAGAGCCCCTGAAGGGGCATGGTGATGTTAAAAAATTAGATGGGAGAAAAAAATATATATTTTGATACTTTTGCGTCCTTTGCAAAACTCTCTCCTTTTGGGAGAGAACATGAAGTTTCTTGAGGGAAAGCAATTCTTTGGGAGAGAATGCACATTTTCTTGGGGGAACAATCCTTTGGGGGAGAACGTAAAGTTTGGGGGTACGCGGTCCTTTGGGAGAGAATGCAGTTCTTTGGGAGAGAACACAAAGTTTCTTGGGGGAATGCAATTCTTTGGGAGAGAATGCAATTCTTTGAGGGAGAACTCAAAGTTTCTTGGGGAACACAATTCTTTAGGAGAGAACACAACGTTTCTAGGGCAATGCAATTCTTTAGGAGAGAACAAAGTTTCTTAGGGAACACAATTCTTTGGGAGAGAACGTGAAGTTTGGGGGTACGCAGTGCTTTGGCAGAGAATGCAAAGTTTCTTGGGGAACGCAATTCTTGGGGAGAGAATGCAATTATTTGGGTGAGAATGCAAAGTTTCAGGGGGAATACAATTCTTTGGGAGAGAATGCAAAGTTTCTTGGGGGAACACAATTCTTTAGAAGAGAACACAAGGTTTCTTGGGGGAACACAATTCTTTAGGAGAGAACACAAGGTTTCTTGGGGGAACACAATTCTTTAGGAGAGAACACAAGGTTTCTTGGGGGAACACAATTCTTTGGGAGAGAATACAATTCTTTGGGAGAGAATGCAACGTTTCTTGGGGGAACGCAATTCTTTGGGAGAGAATACAATTCTTTGGGAGAGAACACAAAGTCTCTTGGGGGAACACAATTCTTTGGGAGAGAATACAATTCTTTGGGAGAGAATGCAACGTTTCTTGGGGGAATGCAATTCTTTGGGAGAGAACGCAAAGTTTCTTGGGGGAACACAATTCTTTAGGAGAGAACACAAAGTTTCTTAGGGAACACAATTCTTTGGGAGAGAACGCGAAGTTTGGGGGTACGCAGTCCTTTGGCAGAGAATGCAAAGTTTCTTGGGGAACGCAATTCTTTGGGAGAGAATGCAATTATTTGGGTGAGAATGCAAAGTTTCAGGGGGAATGCAATTCTTTGGGAGAGAATGCAAAGTTTCTTGGGGGAACACAATTCTTTGGGAGAGAATACAAGTCTTTGGGAGAGAATGCAACGTTTCTTGGGGGAATACAATTCTTTGGGAGAGAATGCAACGTTTCTTGGGGGAATACAATTCTTTGGGAGAGAATGCAACGTTTCTTGGGGGAATGCAATTCTTTGGGAGAGAACGCAAGGTTTCTTGGGGGTACGCAATTCTTTGGGAGAGAACACAAAGTCTCTTGTGGGAACAATTCTTTGGGAGAGAATACAAGTCTTTGGGAGAGAATGCAACGTTTCTTGGGGGAATAAAATTCTTTGGGAGAGAATGCAACGTTTCTTGGGGGAATAAAATTCTTTGGGAGAGAATGCAACGTTTCTTGGGGGAATGCAATTCTTTGGGAGAGAATACAATTCTATGGGAGAGAATACAATTCTTTGAGAGAGAACTCAAAATTTATTGGGGGAACACAATTCGTTAGGAGAGAACACAATTTTTCAGGGGAATGCAATCCTTTGGGAGATAACACAAAGTTTCTAGGGAAAATTCTTTGGGGGAAAATGCAGTTTCTTAGGGGAACACAATCCTTTGGGAGAGAACGCAAAGTTTCTTAGGGGACCACAATTCTTTGTGATCGATTGCAAAAGCATTAGAATATGATTTTCTAATATACCAATTCTTATATTTTTTTTATATTACCATACACCTATATGGAACAAGTTTTCAGATATAATTTCGTCCGTGTTTGTGTTGCAGTTTAAGGGTCGCAACAATATTCATCTCGGTCCTGACGTACTGCTGCGTCAGCGTTCCATTGCTGGGAGCAGCACCTTCATCAACCTGCGAGAGATGTGTGAGCGCTTCAAACTGCCTCCTGGTGAATACGTCATCATCCCCTCTACTTTCGAGCCGCACCGCAAGGGAAGCTTCATACTGCGTGTGTTTACAGAGAAAGAGGCTGGTGCCAAGTGAGTTCCAAACTGTTCTAGTTTTAGACCACACGGTGGTGATGTTGCACAGGTTCTGTTCTGTCTAGGGTGGATAGTAACACTAAAACATCTACTTGCTATGTGTTTGTCAGACCAATTAATCATACTTGTTCCTTAAACATTCTTGTATTTGCACCCAAATGCATGATGGATGTATTTCTGTCTCTCGTCCCTACAGCCCGATGGATGCAGAGATCAGTGCAGATACAAAAAGGGTGAATTTATCATTTACAAGCATAGTATATATGTATGAAATGTATGTATGTATATATATATTGTTTTTATTTTATTTTTTTAATATTACTTAAAATACATTTTTTTCTTTACTAGCAATACATATCCGAGAGTGATGTGGACCCGCATTTCAAACGACTTTTCAAACAGATTGCTGGAAATGTAAGGCACATGAAATATATATGTATATATATATATATATATATATATATATATATATAGTTTGGGGTAATTATCATTTAATTTTTCCCAGTTGCATGATGTTATTTTTACTCTGCAGGACTCAGAGGTGTCTGTGTTTGAACTACAACAGACCCTGGACAGTGTTATGTCGAAACGTAGGAAAATACACTTTTCTATTTTTATTTGCATTTATATAAATATATAGATATTTTTATTTGCATTTCCAAGCCTTTGAAATTGTTCCAACAATCTTTGCTGGTCATTTCTTTCAATGTTTTGTGGTATTTCACATAGGAACTGATCTGAAGACAGATGGATTCAGTATGGAAACCTGTCGCCACATTATCAGCCTGCTAGATGTATCCTTACCTCACTAGATAATATGAATGTATAGATACTACATGGATAAATGTAGGGATTAATAATATTTTTTGTCTCTTTGACACTAAATATGTTCTACCCCGAGATTTCAACAATCCGACAACACATCTGCATGTTCACGGTTCTCTGATGACTATTCCTACAGTATATCTTACATAAAAAATGCAAATATAGTTTTGTTAAGAGTTATATTGATTGTTTTTATTTAAAAAAAATATTTGTTCATTTTGATTTTACGTTTAGTTATGCGAATCTGCAATTTCCGAATCTCACTAAGGAAATTAAACACGGATTATCTACATGTTTTAACATGTTCTACATCATCATAACCCAGCTATAACCTTTGACCTCAGTCCAGAGAGATGGCAGCGGCAAACTTGGCCTTGTGGAGTTTCACACACTGTGGCTAAAGATTCAGAAATATTTGGTATAATACATATTTTGGTACAATATATCAATATCAATTAAAACAGAAATTCTAATAACCGACAAGATATATTGTGCATTCCTACCACAGAGCAAAATTTTTGTTCTGATCAATTCTTAATATTTGATTGATGTTTATTATTCAGTGTGGATTTTCTGTTATACCTCACCAGGAAATTTTTAAGAACCGCGATACAGACAACTCAGGCACCATGAGTTCGCATGAGATGAGAGATGCTGTGAAGGAAGCAGGTAGTCTATGTTAGACAGACCATTGAAGACAATGTATTAAGAATACACTTCTTCTACAAGAGTAAAATAATATTTAGATAGTAATATAGAGTGAATTAATGCTTGCATGCATTTTTCTCTACAGGGTTCCAGCTGAACAATGAAGTACTTCAGGTGTTAATCTCACGCTATGCCAATCAGCAGTACGCCATTGACTTCGATTGCTTCGTCAGCTGCCTGATTCGCCTGGAGATGCTCTTCAGTAAGTTTTGCTGAAGATTATCCCAGAATGTTTAAATAAATTGCAAGAAATGGAATTATGACTGTTTGTTTATTAGTGGTTTACTGTAACATTTTCACCTGTGCTCAACACAGAAATGTTTAAAACGTTCGATAAGAAGGAGACCGGAAAAATTGAGCTGGATATCTTGCAGGTGATGCACAAGAGTGGTCATGGATGTTGATTTCTCTATCTCTTCAATGTAGTGTTATCATTTACAGATGTGTTGTTTTGTGTGTTGCAGTGGCTCTGCTTGACCCTCAGCTGAAAATCCATTTAGCCTACCATAATTTCACAAGAAGTCCATTTCCTGCAAGGACACAGCAACTAAAGAACTGAACTGCTTTCAAAATGTAATTTGTATATGGTGCTTATTTGATAAAAATAAAACCATATTTGCAATAATAAAGACGAATACATTTTTTCATCTTTATAAAGTCAGTCATGTGTCCTGTTTAATAGTTTCCACCAAAATAACAGATAAAAAACGAATAGGTATCACATTGAGACCACCGAAGTCATGTGTCATGAAGTCAAAACGTCTATTTTTCCGGCGTTAACACGGTTAACGTGGTTTAACGTCGATGCAATATGTTGTTTTAGCGTACCTTTTGCTTAAACGAGGAGCTGGGGGACACCGGAAAACCAATATAGGCCTAGGTCGTTATGGCAGAGGCGATTGCGTGTGGAATAGGTCAACATCCAATCTCTCCACTGGAACGTGTTAACGCAAACGTGTAAGTTTCACGTGTGAGGGGGTTAAACCGTGACATCTACACGTTTTCCAAAGTGGACCAACGTGATTATTTCACGTCTTGTCGTGATACGGCCTACACAGCATTTATACTAGGACTTCACGCTCGTACAGTGCTCACATCAACCACTAGATGTCAGTGTTGGCGCTCAAATCATGACGCTGACTTGCAAATTATTTTTAATTAAATATCATTAACGTTAAATGTAGTAGTACAAATAAACACATAAAAAGGTAGAGGCACTTATATATAAATAAAACATGATGTATGAGACTTACAAAAATGCAATATAAAATAAAAACCTAAACAAAATGCATGCAGTTTTGAAATTTTGCTTGGACATGTAAACCAATAAATTCTAATTGCTAAATTTTCTAATACAAACTGGAAAGTTACCGTAGGCTAAAGGTTTAGAAAATGAGAACATTTGCAGTCGTGCGTCTGTTTTGATGATTTTACCGCGTCAGGGTTCATGTTGGAGAGCTGACGAGACGATGTTGAACATATCACTCACACAACAAATACAAGATTTTACACATTAAGCCAATAACTGGCTCCTTTAAATATATCTGCATTGTTTTAGCTAGTAAAAAAAAACATTGTTCTTACCATGTGGCGTGTAGATATCCAGAGTAGATTACTTGCACAATGCTAACATGCGCGTAAATCAGCAATAAAGTGATTGACATTTCAAATTATTATACATAAACAATGAGATTACTTGCATAAATAGCAATGCTAACATGCACGTAAATCAGCAATAAAGTGATTCACATTTCAAATTATTACACATAGGCTAAACAACTCTGAGAAGATTTGTAATGAGTCATGAATCATTGACCTCTGAGCTGCAGATCTATTGGATCCTTTTTCAGTCACATTTATCTTTGTAAAGCCTTTACCAGTTGTTCTGGTGGAAATTGCAGTTGTATTTGCCTGGCTAACAGCTAAGGATATCAAATATTTTAAGTTTCAAGACATGTTGAAAGGCTCAATCATCATAAAACACTGTATTTCAAGCTTGATACCAGCAACATGTGGAATAAATTACCATCTTGTTTGGTCTCCAGCCCGAACAAGGGTTGTAAATGGATGCTGGTTTAATTATTTGTATTTCATGTTCCTCTTCAAGTTGTGCCAATGTCAATTGATTTGATGCATATAACCGCAAATTCGTGGGATCACTAACACCTCATGCCCTTGCTGAGAATGTTTGCTGGATAGCCTGGTGGGTAAAACCCAGTTATATCGGGCTCAGACATGGGTCAATGAAAGGCTTCAATGCTGATTTATGACGAATGCCAGTTATAATAACACAACGAAGGGATTCAATGCTGATTTATGACAAATGCCAGTTATAACAACACAGATCTTTCTCACCATACGGCAAAGCCTGCCACACAAATAGCAAACAATTCTTGTGGGTTGTTCTCTGCGAACTCCCCGAAATTTTGCTGTTTTTTTCCCCCCACAGATCATTAAAAAAAATCAGATTCCCAACAGTGTGATGAGGCCAATACAGGTGTAAACAAAATGCAATATTGATAATGTGAGAGAAATTCACCATGTTGCTGAACCATGTTGTGAATTTCTTTTTTTTAATTAAGTCATAATGACACATGCCACTGAGAATAACTCATTTATTAATCATTTAGTGTCTGTATCTTTACACATCAAAAATAGTTATTCTGTTTCACAGCTGTACACTGTAAAAATGATAATGCTTCATCTAATCAATAGATTGATCAAAGATGATGTCAAAGTTTAATTAAGAACTCTTTATTTTATATTGCCAACATTGAAGACACCTGATGCTAACAAGCAGAATCGCGGAAGAAAAACGTAATTTTAAAACAAACACTGATCACCATAATGGTGACTTCAATTTATGGTTTTACTCATTTTTAATGGTTAACATTTAAGGAATTAATTTGATTAATTATTACTCAATTCAAATTTGTTAAATTTAATTAATAATATTGCTTGTAATCTGTTGCCACAATTTTTTTGATTAGATAAAGCATATTCATTTTTAAATGGTGTATCTCACTGAAAAAAACTGCATCTAAACTGGGAAGAGGTGTACATATCTCTTCTCTCAGCGCTGTTGTTCGCTTCTGCACTCTGATATATCAGAGCAGTTTTACATGGACCATGACCCATTAAACAGACTAATAGGGGCTTTGTGACCCTGGTTAACCCTACATAGTACATACAGACACTGGGTTATTTATAATTGCATATGCATTTACAGACAAACACATTTAGACATGCAACACGGAGCTGACTGAGTCATAGACTCATTTTGAAAGTTGGCCTATATATGAAGAGTTCAGATGCAAAAGCCTCTAAGTGCCATTTGAAATTTTCTGATCATTTTTATCAAGCTTGTATATTTAAGTTCAGTGATTTCACTTAAATTGCAATGATAATTACCTATTAATTGTTATTTAAGTGAAATTACTGAACTTAAATATACAAGTTTGATAAAAATCATCATTAAAGAAGAAAATTTCAAATGGCATTTAGAGGCTTTTGCATCTGAACTCTTCATATATTTAAATCAAAAACCCTATAAAACCATTTGTAGCTGAACCATTTACAGCAGTTCTTGGAGAAAGTAGTAATTTGATATTGTTTTTCATTAATGTTATGCATCGCAGCCTTATCTATACAGCATCAGAACCAGCATGACTTCAACACGCAGAAATGTACATCCTATTTCTATTCTGGACAAAAATGCTTTTGTTTTCTTTTGCATTGCTTTTTTTTATTCAATTATGCTAGTGTCAAACTTGAACCCAAACTTTTGGCATTCTGTTTGATGTGATTTATTTAGTTAGAATTTTTTTATTAGATTAGACCTTTGGGGGACATTTTTAGGCAATATTTGTCCTTAAAAGTACAGCTCAGCATTACTTTAGTATTTCAGTTTTCATTTTAATATCAGTTAAAAAATGTTAGTGCTTTAGCTTTAACTTATTTAATTTCATTTTCGTTTATAAACATATGCTTTATTTCAATGAACAAAATGTCTCTCCTTCAGGGGTTTTTGTATGTCCCACCCATAGAAACAGACTATATGTTGTTGGTGGGGCGTTTATGGCTGAACTGAGCTTTCTGCAGAATCTCGGCATGAGAAGTGTGTTTCGGCTGGACCCATCTTAAACTGTTGGTCCAGACTGAACCGGTCCTGCTATTTCTGCTCCAGGACTGCTTACAGTTTGGCAAGTGACCCGTCACACACAATGTGGGAACCGGTGGAGAGTTCATTCAGTAAGTGAGGCAGAGACAGAGCCAAATGACAGTGAATGGAAGCAGCACTCAGACATTGTAAACTACTCAAACAAAGACGTCAAACTCCAGCTTAGCAACAGCTTCAATGACAATGTGCAGGATAAAGATGCCGTGCTGTGAATCATTTCCAAATGTGACGGGGCAAGCCTAATTAAACTTGATTTGGTTACTTAAATAATTGTATCCTGTTTTCCAGCTTTGAGAAAGAACACAACATGGCCTTGTGTTCATTTGCATAGTCAAAGTCAAACTTAGATTCATTGTGTCGCCAAAAATCACACACACAAAAAAAGAAAATCACCAAATCTCATTCAGACAGAATAACCTCTGGTCTCTTTGTCACTGCAAAACTCCTTTTTGACCAAAACCAGTTTTGACAAGAGACATTTTGTTGTCTGCTTTGTGTATTTTCCTCTAGCCTCTTGACTGGTAACCCCGCCCACAGCCAAAACTCATTGGTCCAAAATCTCACTCCACATGAATAAACATGAGAAACATCAGACATTACAGAGCTCAACAGTAAAGATGTTCTGTCATCTTTCATTTTAACTGGCGCCACCACCAAAATGAAATTTTATGTTTCGCAATATAATTTTTATAATTGCTAAAATGTTAATCAAGAGAATATGTGTTTTGTGTGTGTGTGTTCAAAATTTTCTGAACTTGTATATTTATAGATAATATATTATATATATAATATAATATATACATCAAAAACAGAATAATTCATATATTGATAATATTTATAATACAATATTATATAGAAGTATACTTAATATATTTTACTTTTATTAAATGTAACATTTTTTTTTCCTCTGCAAATTTGGTGAAAAAAAGATTTGTGACACACATTACGAAATAATGTAGGAAATATACTACGGGAGACAAAAAAAGTCTGTTTTGAAAGATTAAACATCAACATTTTCTACAAACCAACTTGACATGATCAAACCATACATTAACTTCCCACCAAACATTTAATAAACCCACTTTTGTTAGAAAACAATGCAAAACTAAAATCCAATCCATAATTTTTTCTACACATTCTGTATCTGTCACTTTTGCAAGAGAAATCTGTTTTGATTGTCTGTTATTTTGTAGCGTCTCACACACACACACACACACACACGCACACACACACACACACACACACACACACACACACACACACACACACACACACACACACACACACACACACACACACACACACACACACACACACACACACACACACAGCATTCTTGGTTTCCGAATGAAATGACGACTTCTTGTGTTCTTTCGTAGTGTGTATATAAGGTAAGACGTTTTCACTTTTATTCGTTTCCAGGATATGAATTCTTGATATCAACAATTACATTTTTTGATATCAACAATTCAATTATCAACAATTGTATTTTAACTAGTGAAATGTCACCATATGGCTGCCATTCAAAACCAATTGTTGATATCAAGAATTGATTTCTTACTAGTTGAAATTCCAATTTCACATATAAGAAATACAATTATTACTAGTAAAAACCTTTATTTTTGATATCAAGAATTCAATTGTTACTAGCTGAAATGCCTATTCTTGATATCCACAATTTAAATTCTACTAGTAACAATGATCATTCTTGATATGAAGAGTTCAGATGCAAAAGCCTCTAAATGCCATTTGAAATTTTCTTCTAAAGTGACCATTTTTATCAAGCTTGTATATTTAAGTTCAGTAATTTCACTTAAATGACAATTAATAGGTAATCTTCATTGCCATTTAAGTGAAATTACTGAACTTAAATATACAAGCTTGATAAAAATTATCACTTTAGAAGAAAATTTCAAATGGCACTTAGAGGCTTTTGCATCCGAACTCTTCATATCAATAATTCATTAATCTTTACTAGAGACAATGTTAATTTCTGATATCATGAATGTGATTGTTACTAGTAGCAAAGCCATTTTATATATCTGAAATAATATTGATATCAGAAATACATTTTCAGAAATCAAAAATTACAATTTTTAATTGTTTGAATTGTTGATATCAAGAATAGACATTTCAACTAGTGACAATTGAATTATTGATATCAGGAATTCACATTTTTACTAAAAATGTAATTATTGATATCAAAAATGACATTTCTACTAGTAAAAAAATCAATTGTTGATATTAACAATTTACTTTGAATGGCAGCCTATGGTGAAATTTCACTAGTGAAAATACAATTGCAGATATCAGCAATTAAAACGTTGATATCAAGAATTCATATCCTGGAAATGAATAAAAGCTAAAACGACTTGCCATAGTGTATAATCAATATCAGTACAATCTATTTTTGTCGCGTGGTTTGTTTGCAGTGTAGACGTGTAGTAAAGCTGACCTGAAGCTCAGTCCTCCTCTGGACTAACTGTGTGTGGCTTTGATTATTTGATTGTTTGTATGAAGTGAAGTGGACCGGCGACTACCATCGGCACATTGGTGATTGTGTTCACTGAGCTGTGGCGTCTATTACAAAAGATCAAAACAGAAGACCACCCAAAAACACACAGGGGTGCCGTGCTGAATCAAGTGACGTGAAAAAGCGTGAATATAAATAGACATAAATATGAATCAGACATTAATACATAGTGTGTATATGAATTGTAAGCGGTTATAAAATATGATGTGCCGTCAGCATGAATCTTTAAAGAGTTCTGTGCTCTATATGTCTGACATATTTTAGGCTGAATTCTGCATCACAGATTAATATCTGTCTGTTCTATATCTCTGTTTCACCCTGTTTTACAGATCCTGGATGGGGGAGCCTGACAGCCCACACAAACACCCCAGTCGGGACGTCCCGCCGGTTCATTAGTGATGGCAAGTCTTGTCTGAACCTTTCTCTTGTGTAAACACAGATTCTGTCCATGTGATGAACTTCAGCGTAGAACGAATGAATGAGAGGGGGGAAGAGAGGATGTTATCTATATCTATTTCAGTAAGACGACAACATCTGATCACACTGTTCCAGCTCAATCACAATATTAACACTATTATTATTATATATAATATTATATAAAACATTAACACTAATATTAACAATATTAACATTTTGTCTTCTTAATTTAGATTTTTATACTTTTTTTATCTGCAGCATATTGTAATAAAATTTAGCAAAAAATTATATATATATATATATATATATATATATAATCCTAATTATTTTATTTACATTTTATAAAATATCATGTGTAATACATTTTATAACATTGTTACAACATATATACAATATATAAGATATGAAATATATGAAATATAATGAAATATTTAGATAATATTTAAAATGCAATATTTTCTTTAATTATAATATTTATTTCATTTAAATTTTATAAATATTTTATATATTTTATATGTATATTTTATATATGTTATATATATATATATATATATATATATAAAACATTTTTAGAATACATATGTAATATTATACAATACTATTAGATTTAATTATGAAATATACATATATATTTTAGCTATATCACATTGTATTATTTATTTTTACAGAATACATAATTATTATCAAATCTTTGCAATAAGTATACTAACTATAATAAGAAATTTACAGATCATATTTTATAATACAATATCATATTTACATATAATACTTAATACGTTATGCTATTTTTTGTAACCGAGTTTTATGTATTATAAATAATACTGTACAGTATATTATAAAATATACACAATATATAATAAATAGATGCAGTACATATTTTACTTATAATATACATTTTAATATTTTTTTTAAAAAAAGTCCACCAGCAAATAAAAAAAGCAATCACTTTGTTAATTTGTCCATTTATCGTTACCCTGAGAAGCAATGTATAATATGCAATCAGGGAGACACTTGAAAAAACAAACAAACCCTGCAATTGTGGAAGATTTCACACACCAAGATTTTCTCCACAACAAATTTGACATTATCAGATCATCCATCAACTTTCCTCCAAAGCAGAAGATCTACTTCAACACACCTGCCTAAATAATAATGGCATCAATGAGATGCTTTTTTAAATATCACTATAGCTTTTCTTGGATTCAAGGGCTTTCAGTGGAGAATGAGCCACATCCACAGAGTGAAACAACGCAAATCATCTTCAATGCAGCCAAAGCCATCAGCATCAGCCGGACCCTTCACTAGAGGAAGTGTGGATTGAATCAAACTCATCCCTGGAGCAGAAACTATTTTGAACTGGATTACATGTCAGCACGGCCTCTGAGAAACCGGCAGGCTGCGGCAGTAACTCAGTCTCTACATGAGAGACGGACACACGTGATGATTCATTACGGGAGTGTGAACGCAGACACTAGCCATGCCAGAACTGAGACATTCCTCTCTGTCTGTCGGCCGATAACAACCTCCAGCAGGATCCGCCAGGACAACGGTGGCAGAACGCAGGACTGGCTTAATGTTTTACTGAAGAAATGAAATCTTTTATACCTGCCATAAGCAAAAACAAGATTTTTTTGTTTTCTTGGAAAACTGCCTTTGCAAAATATATGCCACTGCAACGCGACTGTGTTTGATAAGGTGCTGCCAAGATGTTCTGAGAGGTTATTATAAGTACAGAGATATAATATACTGTTTAATTCAAAATTCTGATTGAGGTCTGATTAAGGTCAAAAAAATTAAAGGGATACTTCACCCAAAAATGAAAATTCTGCCAGTATTTACCAAGCGGCAACATTCTAATCTGAAAAATGAAGCCTAAACTGCAATACATCTAAAATCCGCTAGAGGGAGGTCCCAAAAGGGAGCAAATGTCCATAAACCGCATGTTAAAATGTCCGTTTTCACAGCATAAATTCATGCTTTTACAGGTTGGTCCCATGGACTTTTATTGTATTTTTGGATAGGTTCCGAGTGCCTGACAACTGTGAGGGAGGTGAATTTTTTTCTAACTCGTTACTTAAGATCGTATTTAGATTTAAAATGTATGACAAATAAGGGCGGTTAACTTTGATTGACAGCTGATAACGGGCTGCGCCGAGTGGAGTTTGACGTCTACGACACAACACATCATACCACCTCTGTATCCTTTCTGAACATTTGTATTTTGTATTTCTCAAGATTTTCCAATATGGCGCCGCCCATACCCCCGCATAAACAGCCTCAAAACTGTCCTTCAGAAAGTCTATGGGTGACGTCACAGACGCTTTGTCCATATTTTAAACAGTCTATGGTATTTACTCACCCTCATGTTGTTCCAACCCCGTAAGACCTTCGTTCATCTTCAATATTTTTGATGAAATGTGAGAGCTGGATCACTCCTCCATACTAGTCCATAGGCTTCTTGAGGGATTGAAACTTGCCGGCCTCAAAAAGTTATTAAAGACATCGTTAAAACAGTCCAAGTGACTACAGTGGCTCAATCTTAACTTTATCAAACGACAAGAACACTTTTTGTGAGCAAAAACAAACATAAATAATGACTTTATTTCAACTATTGCGCCTCTAGTCAGTTAAACTATTGTAATTGCGTAGGCTCACTATTGGCCGACGCTGGTCATGTGTGTGATGCGTGTGACGTACAACAACAGATCATACGCAACAGTAAACTAGTTTAACTGAATTTGCATTCAAATAAATGCAGTCCTTTTAAAGGTTATACACTCTAAAAAATGTTGGGTTGTTTTAACCCAATTTTAGGTTGAAACAACCCAACTTTTTTTTTTTGAGAGTGGAGATGTCTGTGTTTGTAGATTAAGAAATACAGTAATAAATGTTGAAATATTAGGAGCACATCCAATACATCTGCAAGCCATGAAAATTAGGTTCTAAGGGACCCGACGGAGAGCCGGGTGTTCGAAACCTGCTGAGAATAAAGCTCAAGATCAGTCAAATTTAAGCACTGTTTCCGGCACAGTAATAACCATCCATTATGAGCTCATTAATCTTTGAGTCTGACAGCGATTTTTCTCTCACACTCCACGCTCTTATTGGTACAGCTTCATGGAAGAGATTTAATTTCTGCGGTTTTGCAGCAGGGCACCAGCTCAGATCCATCAGGTGGGTCTGGCACTATAGGAACAATGTCAGAGCAACGTGTTTCTGTAAAAACGTCAGACTTCTGAAAGTGTGCATGATACTGCACAGCTAGCGCTCGTATCAGTGGATACTTCTAAACACATTCCGGCGGTGAAGTTTATGCAAAGGAGCCGTTTTGCTACATTACATATCCGATGCTATCAGCAGATCTCTCCTGAAGCGGGAACAGAATAAGACTTATGGAAAGAAACTGCATTTCTTGACGTAATTGTATTTGTACTGCAACAATGCAGACAAATGGGAAAGAGAAAAATGAAAATAGGTCCAAAAAGCTACTTTTTTTCAGTTACTAATGGGGTGAAGGGAAGGTTTGTGATTATATACAAGCACTTTATGTAGTGGGAGTCATTTTTTTTTTGTGATGAAAATGCATTGAGATGCTCAATGCTAAGGAATGTTTTATCATCTGCCAGATGATACTTAGAAACTAAATAGTACAAGATGCATGGTTTGCCGTATCATTCATGTAGCGCAAAAAGTTGAGGGGAAATTACATGCCAAAGTTGGTTAAAATTCTTAACGCAACATTACACGATGCTAGCCTTCATAAACACTACTAATGAGGGGTGTAATACGCTGTATCTATTCAAGAGTTTGATACAAAACACTGTTTCGGACTAGCATACCTAAATGAATGAACTCACCTTGGAGACGCTCCAGAACAGATGTAGTCTTGGAGTCCGTCCATGTTTCTCCTCCTTTGAGAAAATACAGAGCCAAATCTTTTGATTAGCACAAATCGGAGTGATTAATCATGACATATTTACGTTGCAGTTGTGGAAACAAAACCTTAAGCGCAAAAAGATGCGGTTCTCATTTCTACATTCCTATCGTAAATATATCTCACCACCTTTGAGAGAATTTCCCATTGGCTCCGAGTCAACGGAGACTTGACACAACTCGCAAAAACCACTATAAAACTTTATTCTGAAGGCTTAATTTTAGCATTTTCACCAAACCAGACGGACAGTTACCGGGCCGGTAAATCTCTTAAACCCTTAAGTGGCTGCGATTAACCCACCGTTCAAACGTTCAACTCTTGGATGCACTTGTTCGCATTTATGGGAATGCTCATAAGATGGTGTTTTTCCATGGGCACGTACTCATCAAGAAAGATATTCTTGCAAAACACACTCTCAGTTTCTCTGGGAAAGAAGCTCGGACACTCTGGGGAGAGATGAATGTGAGGAGGCAGCAGGAGGCCCCAAAATAGGCTGACATCTCTCTCATGGAGCACATAGGAAAAATGTGCCCTCGAAGAACAGTTTTCACAGGAGACAGAGGACCACAAACTGTCTCCAGAACACCATGAACTATGAATAGACTCCTTTAGAAATGATATTTGCTTTCTGAGGTTAACTGCAGGTCCAAGAACAACAGGGTTGAGGGTTTAACATTGTACAGGTAACAGGTTCAAACTGCAAGTGAACCTTATTTCAGTCCCTCCAGGATTTCACGATTTTTTTTGTGTGATTTTTGCGATCAAATTGACTGATTTTGTGGTCGTAATTTCCAAAAATTTGTGAAAAAATTTGCAATTTATATATAACGTTTACAATAATAGTATTCACCAAGTACAAAATGTTCCTGGATCAACATCTTTGATCTCAACAACTAACAACATTCCACTCAACCAATCAGGGGTGCGTTTCCCTTACAACGATGTAGTTTACTGCTTCACTACCATAGTACGATGCATCGTTGGAAAAATCAACTAGCTAGTCACGACTGTTTCCCGAAACCCACTGTCGCAAAGTATCGTTCAACCACGTTGGTTTCACACATGGTGGAGTGATAACTACCTTTAATGAAACTGTTTGAGATCCAATTAATGCTAGATTTGTTTTATATAAATTACAGACATGTCATCTGAGGACAATTTCTAATTGTTCTCAGTTGTTTTGCTTTATTACCAGACTCAATATTTGGCTCGTTCTTACATAGTAGAGCACGTTCGCACATGCGCACTCTTCAAACACGTTACTTCAAATCTTTTGACAAACTAAAAGACGTAAATTACATTTGTATGTATTCTAAATAAAAGACACCGGTTGTACTGAATGTCAGCTTGCTTATTTTTCTCAAGATAAGGATTTATTACCAAATGTCATGCAATATAGAAACGATGCCTCTAACCACAGGTCGAGAGCTGTCGTTCAAACCACACAACTTTGCGATTCTGTTTGCGAATGTTCATTGGAACGATTGTTTCGGGAAACACCGACTCGTTGAACTATGCTGATAACGACGGAAATTGCGACCATAGTTCCGACCATAGTCCCAACTATGGTCGCAATTTCCGTCGTTATCAGCATAGTTCAACGAGTCGGTGTTTCCCGAAACAATCGTTCCAACGATGCTTTCGGGAAACGCACCCCAGATTTGAGGGACAAGTTTACAGTTTGTAAAGTTTAGCCTTACGACCGAGGTTAAGTGCTTCTACATCAGTAATTCACCAATCAGTTCCTAACGTGGGTAGGGTTAGGTTTAGGGGTAAGGATAGGGTTAGGACAAAATTTTCAGACAGCAATGTTTTTCCAGGATCAACAAAACATGTTGACCCAGGAACATCATCTGTCTTGGCCAAATCACAGTAACCCAAACTGCAATCTTCTAAACTTAAGAAAAAAGTTTGTATTGTTTTTAAGAATTTTTTTGTTGTTGACTGTTCTCAAGAAGAAACCGAAGAAAACTTTAAACGCATTAAAATCATCGTAAAATAACTCTGTTGATACTTTTATCAATAAATGTATTCATTCTTGCGATGCATTCTGAAGGGATCATCCCTGTGTGGGATTAAGGGTGTAGGGGGCTAAAAAACTGTTGCACTGCATCAATTTGCCAAGCCATGGAGGAGCCAGTGTCGCACAGTTGTTTATGTAAAGAATCATAGGAGAGACCAGCATCAAAAGAACCCTTTGAAATGGCCAGTTGTGATCACTTCAGTTTGGAACGAACGAATCATTTGGTGGCCATGATTGTTCACACACCAAAGCGCTCTTTGGATGCGGATTTATCGCGTTTTGGATTTGTTGTGGTCACATTTACAATTGTTCTGCAAATTTCACTATGAATCCCGGCGATCAAGAATTTTGCAGGAGAGCGAAAGTTACAAAGATTTCTCAATGTATTCAAGTTGGTCTCGAAATTCACCACATTTACCATTCAGACGATGGAGCTTTTTTACCTACGAAATTGAGCTGATGTGACCTCACATTCCCATAGACGCTTGTTTCTGCCACAGAATGAAAAATGTAAAAGGTAACTGTTTTTTTATCTGTTTATCTCACAATTCTGACTTTTTTTCTCACAATTGCGACTTTTTACCTCAGAATTGTGCAATATAGTTGAAATAGTCGAAGTTGAAATTGCTTGATTTGAAGTCACAATTGCACGATATAAAGTCTCATATATAAAGTATAAAGCAAGATAAACACATGCAATTCCAACCCGATCTCACGACCAAGTCGTACGAATTCGACGAATGATTAAAAAGTGGCTAATTCGTAACAATTCATAAGACCTCACTCGTACAAATTAATACGATTTTGCTAAATCGTACATATTTTACGAATTGGCCAATTCGTATGAATTCGTACGAATGACCTACCCCTTACCCCGCCCCTAAACCTAACCATCACGTGGGTTTAGACAAATCGTACGAATTAGTACGAGTGAGGTCGTACGAATTAGTACGAATTAGCCACTTTTTAATCATGCGTCGAATTCGTACGAATTGGTCGCGAGATAGTGTTGGCAATTCTAAGAAAAATAGTCAAATTGCGAGTTTATTTCTCGCAATTTTGACTTTATAACTCGCAATTGTGAATTTATATATTTCTGAGATATAAAGTCAGAATTGCGAAATATAAGCCCACAATTGCGAGAAAAAAGTCTGAATTGCAAGTTTATTTCTCGCAATTACGAGTTAATAACACTTTAACACTTTATAACTCGCAATTGCGACTACATATCTCGCAATTCTGAGAAATAAGTCAAAATTGTGAGAAGTAAACTCGCAATTTTGAGATAAAAAGTCACAATTATCTTTTAAAATGTGTTACTCTGTGGCGTAAACAAGCTTCTATGCTCATTATAATCCTTTTATTCTTGAGAAAAAAAGAAATCTTTTCTCATTCTTTTGAAATAATGTTTTATGCAGTTCTAGCGCATTGCGCAACGGTAACTGTAGAAATAACTGTAACGTGGTGTGTTAGAAATAGCGATGAGGCTGGATCCAGAAGCCGTGCAGCTTTATTAACAAAGTTTGACAGGAACAGGATGCAAGGACTCAGAATCAGGATTCAAGGATACAGAAATAACCAACGTTAACATCTAACATACATTCAACAACTCACAAGACAGGGCAGACACACAGGGCTTAAATAATCATGAACAAACGAGCTAACAAGATAACAAGGGGGCGCCGGGAATAACTAGAAACACCTGGGAGAACTAAAAGACAGGACAGGGAATCACTGAACATGAAGACAAGACAAGACACAAAACCCACATTATGACAATAACACATATTCTTTAGGCCTCATTAGCATAAAATGAGATGTGTTCATGCTGAAAATAATGACTTAAAAGTAAAAATTAGTAAATCGTAAATAATTACTTGCTTTCTAAACCAACCCGGCCTCATCGCAAGACGTCATATAACTGACATTTTGGGACGTCTTTTGACCATACGTCAATATTCGCCTTTTTAGGGCCCCCTTAAACGTCGGTAGATGAGGTTATGGGATCCTAACTCTACCCCAGACCTAAACCTAACCCGTCACCTAACAGACGTTAAAGGTAAAGCGTCAGTTGTATGACGGCCCGGGATCGCCATCTACCGACGTTTAAGGGGGCCCTAAAAAGGCGGATATTGACGTATGGTCAAAAGACGTTCCAAGACGTCAGTTATATGACTTTTTGGGATGAGACTGTGTTATCTAAACCGGTACATATCTTCTACGCTCATATGCGGCAGGTGTAAGAGGTGTGTAGCAGGTGTCGCCAGTGACTGTGTTGTCAAGCTAGACTAGTCTAGCTCAAAACCAGCAGGACTATCTAAGCTGGTTTTGATCGCAGGGTGTTCTGTGAAATATTTCCTCCATTTCAGGACTTGCGCGTATGCTTCTCTTTTTCATCAACTAATAGGTGGGCTTTCCTGAGGGAGACAGCAGGCAGGTTTCATCCACGCTGCCAACTTAAACACTGAAACTACATACAGTGTAGTTTACGCTAGAGTGCACACAGTCATCCGAGCGTGGAGGACCAGAGAGGGGAACAGAGCCGAACTGTGTCCCAGGAGAGGGGATTTAGCGTGATACCACCGCTGCCGGCAGCCGCTCGCACAGAACCTTTGCCCGTCCACTGTGGAGAACGAGAACTCCTCGCGTCTCCGCTGTCAACATTTAATCCCCTTGAACAGGTTTGTCGGATCCTGCTGTTTTAACTGGCATCACTCAGTGACGGACCAAAAACACTGTTCAGACACGTATGTCGACTGGGACACACAGCATCAGAAATGCAGCATGATTAGACTCTCATATGTGCAATTTACTGTAAATGAGAGTCGGATCGTGAGCTGAATGTCAGGCGGTGAATGTTTACTTTTCCAATGCGTCGTGAGCAGGAACAACCGCATGTGCTCAAACAAGCAAGACCGTATTCGTGATGATGGTCAGTCGGTTGTGAGCGATACTTTAAGTCCTCGGAGAGGTTCAGCTGGAGAACAGTGTTTCAGCGAACTCTTGAAAGATGTTTATAAAAACAAATATTCCAGGCTGGTTTATTTTCTGGTTTGGTGTTGACGGATCAGCACAGTCCTGCTGCTTAGCGATAAAACTTCTGATCAACTTTTCATTTATTCAAATATACATCAAAAAAGCAATTTATGCCTGCGATGACTTGAATGCACTTCTGTTATGATACACTCTAAAAAATGCTGGGTTGTTTTAACCCAATTTTGGGTAAAATATGGACAAACCCAGCCATTGGGTTACATTTTTAAATTATATTTGTAACCCAATGGCTGGGTTTGTCCATATTTTACCCAAAACATTTTAGAGTGTATATGAATTACAATTACTTTTAATATTTTTGTGGGGCATAGTGACAACAAAAAAGGACTGCCCGGATAACAATGAAACAAACAACTCGATAAATGTAGGAAATTCTAATTAAAAAGAGCCAAGAGTATAGGGAAAAAAAGAGTAAAACTATATCAAGCTTGGCACATGTGTTTTAAACTTGACCTACATTGTCATAGACATGCAATTGTCATTGATGAATTGGAAAAAAAGAAAAGCAGAGAGTTCAGTTCACCACACCCCAAATGGTCAATGTTCTCACAAAGAGAAAAGTCAAGAGGTTGAATGAGAACTGAACTTGAGTCAGAGCCATGAATCGGATGTGTCCGTGAGCCAGACCCTTGACGATCATTCCTGGTTCTCAAAGCTTTCAGATGATAACAGACAAAAACCATACAGAGACTAGATATCCACAAGATATTCCCAAGACTTCAGCCTCTGTGAAGTATTCAAAGCTCAAAGGTGTAAATGCGAACAGACTGTCAGCTTTTTGGAGGTTTCTGGTTTACAATTTAATCTACTTCTGAAGGAGTGTTTCCCTGATCGAACACATATGTTTACCAGTACCTCGTGTTATTCTACTAATCTGCAGCACTGAAAATGTCTACTGAAAAATGACATCAAGTTATTCTGGGTAAGATCATCTATAGGCGTTTCCTACAGTAAGTCCTGTTTGCATTTCACAGATCATCTTTTGGCATAAACAGCAACCTCTCTGGACTATATAGAGGAAACCACTAGAGATATTGTCAGTATGCATTGTCTTTGATGGACAATAAGGAAGCTGCCTGTATGTGTGTGTGTGTGTGTGTTGGGTTAAGGCATGATATACTGTCAAAAGTAGCCATAGATTACATATTGATATGTCAAACTGTAGTAAAATCTGATTTAGACCATGAGTATTCAAACTTGACGCCAAGGACACAGTATCTATTTATATATATATGAACCTTTCATACATTGAGAAAAAGCATGATAATATGAGAAGTGAAATAACTGGCTTGTGGACTAAAAACCACAACGAAATTCTGAACACATCAGTAACCGCATAGAAATATCGTGGCGACTACCTAGAAAACAGAAAATTGGCTAAGCACAATTTAGCAACCAAGAGCACCCTTGCCACCAAACATGTGAAAGATCACTCAGTCCACATGAGCAACCACTTAACAATACCCTGGCAACCGTCCAGCACACCTTAGCAAAAATCACTCAGTTGGAAAAAATAAAAAATATTATTATAACAATTTACTAAGTTTGTTATTATAACAGAAAACTGCATTATATTTAATTTAATTTGTCATTTTTAATATCTTGTCATTTCAAACCTTTAATAATACCAGCAGATTGGGCCCTCTATGTTTACAGCATTAGGTGAGATTATATTTTTAAATAAAATTTAAAATAAATATGTATCCAAATTAGTCAATATTGAATCAAAATCAAATCACAAGAATGGAATTTAAATCTTGAAATCTTTGTCAAGCAATAATAAAAACTGTATCCAACCAATCGTTGTACAATGTAAACATTGTAACATGTCACTAAACTTCATAAAATGCTATTTAGTTATAGTTAGTATGGCACCAGACAGGGGCAGTCCAACGCATTCTCATCCCTTAGCGTCATATAGAACGCTATATGACAAAAGGGTGCTTTACTACGCACATGGCACCCGTTATCGTTAATATAACACGCGCTGTGACAGCCCATTCTCACCCCCAAGGCGTCACCTAACTTTGACCATGCTTCAATATTTGACGCTTTAGACGCCCTTTAGCGTCAGTTAGATGACGTCCTAGGATCCCGTGTAACCCTACCCCCACCCCAGGCCTAAACCTAACCGCGTCATCTAATTGACGCTTTCCTTTAGCATCAGTTTGATGACGCCGTAGGATCCCGTCATGTAACTGACGCTGAAGGGCGCCTAAAACGTCAAATATTGAAGCATGGTCAAAGGTGACGCCTTGGGGTGAGAATGCGTTGGCTGTGATGGTTAGGTTTAGGTGTGGGGTAGGGTAGGGTAGTCTCATATTACACGAAAGGATTTATGACGCCTTGGGTTCGCGTGAAAATTAACGATAAAGGGTGCCGTGTGCGTTATGTAGCTCACAATGTTTTCTCTTCCAAATTGAAATTTTACTGCCACCATTGAAACAATTTATAACAGAACATGTTTTCCCACTAGACATTATAAAAGTTGTAACATTAGTGACAGTCATAAATCATGGGCTATTTATTCCAGTGGACTCAAGTTGCAACTAAAACAGTAGGAGGCAATGGCGCAACGCTACCCAGCAACAGCTCAGTTATGGCGCCCGCTTACTTCCGGTAGTTTCACCGGATTCGTCTATAGTTTAGAGCATTAGTTGAGTTTTTTCCTTAATATACTGAACCTTATATAGCTAATATAATCGGTATCAAATAAATCACAAATCATGACATTTGTGTCAATATCCAGCCCTAGTAAATATAGCCTAGTTTAAAAATAAAAAAATGTTTGTTCATTTTGATGAACGAGTTAAGAACGAGAACAGGAGAGTCATGAACGTGCATCACAGAACAGAGCAAGATGAACATTTGAGCTTATAAAACTTAAAAACGTTTTTGGTAACACTTTAGAATACGGTTCCTTCATTAATGAATAACTACACAAGAACTAATGAGTAACACAATATTAACAATCTAGTAACTATTATTAACTAACAAGAAACTCTGATTAACGAATTAGTAAGTAATAGCTCACAGATGAAAGTGTTACTATAGTTCTGTGGCATTACTAATTATTTGTATTCATATTATAAAGTGAAGATCATTGGAACTAACTAGTAATTACTCATTTATTACTAAAGACATTTTCTAAAAGTATACTAAAGTTCACCAAAAATCTCAAATCTCAAATCATGACTAGATCATGTAGTAACACTAGAGTCATTACTAGTTCGTTCCAATGATCTTCACTTTATAATACGAATCCAAATAATTAGTAATTCCCACAGAAGTATCTAGTAACACTTTCATCTGTGAGCTATTACTTACTAATTCGTTAATAAGAGCTTATTTTAGTTAATAGTAGTTACTAGATTGTTAATAAACTTTTTCAGTAGTTCTCTGGGAAGTATTAAAAAATAGTTAGTTATTGATTAGTTAATAGTGAACTACCACTTTCGTCTGTGCGCTATTACTTACTAGTTCGTTAATCAAAGGTTCTTGTTAGTTAATAATAGTTACTAGATTGTTAATAAACTTTTTCAGTAGTTCTCTGGGTTAAAAAAAAAGTAGTTATTGATTACTTAATAGTGAACTACCACTTTCGTTTGTGCGCTATTACTTACTAGTTCGTTAATCAGAGTTTCTTGTTAGTTAATAATAGTTACTAGATTTTTAATATTGTGTTACTCATTACTAGTTCTTGTGTAGTTATTCATTAACGAAGGAACCGTATTCTAAAGTGTTACCACGTTTTTTTATTTTTTAAATGAGCGATCGTTTCGCTTGATATGACCCTGATTCATCGTCTGGAATCGTTTAAAGCCCTTTGAACATTTTGCAGTTTGCACTGAAAGTTTCTTTTGGACCTTAAACCGTTTGGTTACCAGTGAAGTCCATTATATGGAGAAAAATCCTGGAATTTTTTCATCAAAAACCTTAATTTCTTTTCGACTGAAGAAAGAAAGACATGGACATCTTGGATGACATGGGGGTGAGTAAATTACTATAGCTAAAGTTTTTTTTTTTTAAAGTGAACTACTCCTTTAACAGTCAGCAGAGCATTGCCTTCAGAGATGTATAGATGTGGCGGACAGAAGCCGTATTGTGTGTGATGCATATGGAGTTGTGTAAAACAGATCGTTGCCTGCTCACCCTCATCTCATACCACCCAGATCACTGCATACGAACACGCCTGAGTGACCGCCAGCACTCCCATAATCCTCTCTGTTTCTGATACTGAACAGAGAACAAGAAAAGCACATTTTGCGGCACAGTTACCTCAAATTTACCATGGTAACATTACACTTCAAAGGTCCGTCTGCAGTTTTCCACCAGGTTTGCCAGAGCTACTGTAGAGTTCGCACACAGAATTTCCACCATCTCTTTCTCAGTGCTAAGAGGCTAGCCAACATCAACAGACCTTTATCCCATAATTAAACATAAGAGTACGTTGGAAACATAATTTCCTTTGTTTCAGCTGCTTATACACCCAAAATCCCATTGGGTTCACCCCACCTTAAAAAAAAAAAAGGTTTGCAAGATCTTTCAAAACATCAAACATCTGCTTTGACGCTAATTGTTAGCGAAGCTGGAACATGTTGACGTGTTAGTGCACTATATGACGTACCGGATATATGTGCTCTATGAGAGCTAACTGAAGGCCAAAATCACTCCAGAGTTGATTTGCAAATCCCAAATAAACTGAATCATCAAGGCCTGAGTGGGCGGCATTGACAACTATTTCACTAAGATATATTGCTTTGTTGAGAAGAGGAAACGAATGGGGCCATAAAGCAGCACCTAATGCAGTCTGGGAGAATTAGCTTTAAACATCAGTTCTATTTTCCTACTAAATGCCATGATGTGATGTCAAAGTAATCGAAAGCATCTGAACTCTCTGCTGCGTTCACACTTAGAAAACCTACTTGAACTCATGACCCTTAAAGCCAAACAGGAAATGGAGACACTCAACCGAAAGGGTTTAACGTCAGTATCAGGTGTAGATCTTCCGCTATTATAACCAGAGACTGATCGATCGCAATTGTGTAAAGCCATTTGAGAAATCAGACAAATAAGAGTCTGAAAGCCAAGAAATCACGATCGTGAATCCAGGTCGTTTGATTTGAGTGGACTTTAAAAGATGAAGCAACGCCAAAGATTAATTACATGATAAATACAGCTCCAACCATATCAGTGCAATCAATCTTTTGAAGGGACGCCATGAACTCACAGTTCATACGTGTAGGTATTGAAATTTATTTAAGAATACATTCATTTAACATTATATTAAAAAGTACATTAAATATATTCAATAATTCAAGAACATGCAACAAATTAACTCAAAATGCAAAACAGTTTAAAACAAAATAAAACAGCTAAATATTTATTTAATTAGCTGTTCTTTTTATAAATGTTTTTATGTATGTACCATGATATTTATTTACAATAAAATAAAGCTATACTTAACTCAAATGTGATTCAATATAAAATGAAAATGCATTAAAAAATAAAAGAACAAGAACAAGCTACAACTATTTAAATCAAATGCATAAAACGTAGACATTTAAATAAAATAAAATATATTTGGATAAAAGCAGCTTCTAAATGCATAAATGTCAATGTAAAATAGAAAAATAAAATGTCTGACAAATTCAGTTAGCATATAGAAAAAGCATTTTCTAAATGCATTAAAATTTGTATGCAATGTAAAAAGAATATAATAAAAACATTAATATATATATATATATATATATATATATATATATATATATATATATATATATATATATATATATATATATATATATAATATTGTTGGCTCTTTAACATTGCACTTGTTCCTCTTTTGTAAGTCACTTTGGATTTAAAAAAAAATTACAAATAGATAAATAAATTAAAATAAAATGAAATAATGATATGAAATGAAATTATATAATAAAATAAAATATTGTTGGCACTTTGACAAATTGATTTTGTTCCTCTTTTGTAAGCCACTTTGGATAAAAACATCTGCTTAATGCATAAAAAAATAAATATAAGATCTCTAGAGCTCTTTGACAAATTGCATTTTTCTAAGTCGCGATAAAAGCATCTGCTAAATGCATGAATTTAACAAAATAAAATAAAAATAAAGCTACACCTAACTCAAATGCTCATATATATATATAAACAATCTACAACTAATTAGCTCAATTACATAAAAATAAAGAAAAAGGAAAGGATGTCACATCTAATTCACACATAATGCACACACCTGCAAAAAAAAGAAAAAAAAAAAAAAAAAAAAAAGGTCACTGCAGTGAGATGACGTGTGTGTGTGTGTCGGAAAATATAAAATATGAGGGTCAGAAATGTAATGAGTGGTCATTCTTTTTTATGGTCCAAGATCATTGGCGGGTCCTGGAGGCAGACAAAGATGGTCTCTTCTGGACAGAAGAGGTCAGAGACGTATCATAAAAAAAAAAAAATAAATAAAAAAAAAACATTAGCTGCCAAAACTGCTTTCTCCAGTAATTCAATACGCTTGTGTGGATAAATTGTGTAACTTGAAATTCAACACCCTTTAAAAGAATTTGGGAGTAAAGACACGTATTAAACTGCAGTATTGGGACGAATGGAGCGAGAAATTAAATTTCTCCTCTGCGAGCTCTTGCATGTAAAAATGTTATGCATCTATCCTCTTGATAACACTTGTAACAAACCAGGAATTCAGAACCTTGTTTTCTTTCATAACTCTCCAACTGTGACTTTAATTTCACGGTTTATTGTTTCTAAAGTGCTAAAAAAAAAGTGCTTTAGTTATAATTTAAGAGGGAAATTACATTATTTTCAACTAACTGCCAACTAAAACTTTAAGCTAATTAATTTTCCCCTTATGACAGATTTCGGGCCGGAGCTGGACACGAAACACATTTTCTGCCTGTTTAGAAGTGCTAATGAGAGGGAAATGACTGCGGGCCATGAAATTCAGGTCAGTTCAGTGAAAGACTCTTTTCAAATAAACCACTTCCCTCTTATCGTGCCATCTAAACAGCGAGCGAGTGGATAAAACGTGTCATTTTACACAGCGTACGACCTGACTATCAGTTAACAGCTGAAAGTGCACGACTATCAGCAAACCTGCCTTCCGTACAGTTGTGGTCTCTTACTGTATGTCGACGGCCAAAAGAAATAAACAAAGCAGAGATGGCAGATGGTGTGAAAGCCACTCACCACCAGTCAGAGAAAACACACATCACTCAGTCCGCTCACAAAACCACAACACAATCTCAGCCACATGAATGAGTGACGAGGAGACACACACTGATCAAATAGAGGCGCTTGCTATAAATAGATGTGAGAAAGATATGAGGTTCAAATAAAATATGCAGTGACTGCACAGCGTGAGAGAGATTTTTTCTCATCGGCTCTTTTTTTTCCCCCTCTGTACTTGTAGAGATTTAGATTTTTTGCTTTGTTAAAATAATATGGCAATACAATATAAAATAATTTAAAACAATTGGCAGTGTTTATTATAATACAGATGACACTTGACACTTTTTAAAGAAAAGAAAACTAAGTAAAATAAAAGGGAACATTTTGTAAACGTGTTTGGCTGCTCAGCTGGTGAGTCTAATTTTTAATCCAAAATAGTGTTGGTAAATTCAAATTATACAAATTCAATTCACTAAGATAGTAATTACATTCGACCCAAGTAGCAGAAGATGCATCTAGTTAACTCACAACCCAAAAAAAAAGCAGAAACATCCATAAAAAAAAAAGAAATCAAAGCAAAAAAATAAAAAATAAAAATAAAGCAAAACACATAAATGAAAACGGAAGCTACACAACTTAAACCCGCAGACGTTAACCCCTATAGATCTAGCTTCCCAAAAAACTGAACTCAATACAAAAGATACACCTAAATAACACAAATTTTCAGACAAAAACGCCAAAACCAAAACACACTCAAACATTAAAATGCCAAACAAACATGAAAACAAAAGCTACACCTAATTAACTCATATCTTTAGATGTAAAATCAATACAAACAAAAAACAAAACCTGAAACAAGAAGCTACAACTAAAACTCAATTTCTCAAACATTAAAAGGCCAAAAACAAAAAAAAACAAAAGCTACACATTCAGACATAAAAACACCGAACAAAACAAAACCTGAAAAGAGAAGCTAACTAACTCAGTTTCTCAAACATTAAAAGGCCAAACAAAATAAAACTAAAGCTACACCTAATAAACTGAGATCTACAGACATAAAAACACCAAAAACAAAACAAAACCTGAAAAGAGAAGCTACAACTAACTCAATTTATCAAACATTAAAACGCCAAACAAAATAAAACTAAAACAAGCTACACTTAACTGAGATATTCAGACATTAAAACACCAAACAAAACAAAACCCGAAAAGAGAAGCTAACTAACTCAGTTTCTCAAACATTAAAAGGCCAAACAAAACAAAACAAAAGCTACACGTAACAAACTGAGATCTACAGACATAAAAACACCAACAAAACAAAACCTGAAAAGATAAGCTACAACTCAATTTCTCAAACATTAAAACGCCAAACAAAATAAAACTAAAACAAGCTAGACTTAACTGAGATATTCAGACATTAAAACACCAAACAAAACAAAACCCGAAAAGAGAAGCTACAACTAACTCAATTTCTCAAACATTAAAACACCAAACAAAACAAAACCTGAAAAGAGAAGCTACAACTAACTCAATTTATCAAACATTGAAAGGCCAAACAAAACAAAACAAAAGCTACACCTAAATAAACTGAGACATAAAAAACATAAAACAAAAACAAAAAATAAAACTAAAAACAAAAGCTACACCTGTCACCGTCGCTGGTTGTAACACATAGGAAAGTTGGCAGGATCTACATGTAGATGCAGCGGCTACTTTTATTAAACAAACTCAAATCTTGAGAAAAAAAAAAAACAAGAGACGACTCAAATCACAAAACAAAACAACCATCATGGCACGGCCAAGGACAGACCAAGAACTGAAGAAAACACAGGACAAACAAATTATCTAATAATGACATAATTGACAAGACACACCTGAACAGAAACTCAAATCAAACCAGTAACAAATGGAAGAGAGCTGAACAAACTGTACACACTGACAGCAAAAACAAGAACTGAAATACAAACATGAATCAAAAAAACACTAAACAAGTGACAACACCTAATTAACTCAATTTCTCAGACATAATGCCAAACAAAACCGAAAACAAAAGCTACACACAATTAACTTATATTCTCAAGACAATGCCAAACAAAACCACACAAAAACTGACAACATAAGCTACACCTAATTAATTCAAATCCTTTAAAAAAAATGCCAAACAAAACAAAATAAAACAAAGCAAAACAAACATCATACAAATGAAATTAAGTGAATCATAACTGTGTTAAATTTATAAGTGAATGAATGTAAAAATGGCCATTTTGCCAGCATTAAGGACAGTGCTGATTGATATCCAGCACATCTGATGTTGATGAACTTGATCTCACTGATGTACCTGTTGTGGTACATATATGACAGAACGAGTGGGAAATGCTGCGGTAAAGTGTGTGATGAAGTCCTGACGCGCGAACAGACGCTTGTCAGGTCAAGGACTGCTTCCAGACACTCGACAGTGTTTCTGTCTGCAACTAAACACAGAGCGATTTTGGCAGTTTTTCCAATTAAATTGTTAACAGCTTTGTCATAAAATAACATTTTGTAATTTAGCATTTTTTGTTATTGTGACTATAATACTGCATCATATATAAATCTGTAAATGTTTGTCTTGAAAGAATATCAAAGTACCACACAAATGTATGCATTACAGCAGTCGGGAAAATGTCTGTAAAACATTTAAAGTTTGTTTATTTACAACATTTAAAACATTTGACCATTATTCTTTCACACATTTTACAGGTCAATAATTTCAGTTCAGGGTAGAAAAACCAACGACATTGGGAAAAGATTTTCACTTGACCCAACTTGTTCGAGAGCATGTGAAAACTAGAATATTCAACAACACTTACAATCTTTCAGGATGAAATTACTTAATGTATTGAAGAAGAAAAACACCACAGATAAAATGTGCAATATGAAATATATTTTAGAATACCAAAGGATGAAAAAAAATACTTTTCAAAGTTCACTAGAGATTTGGGATTTAAGGTTTTATTTGATTTAAGAAACAACTGAAATAATAAATAAATCATTTAAAAAAAAAGAGTGCTTCAGTTTTTTTAATATTAAAGAACCTTTAAAATATAAATATAAAAATGTAAGTATTTATAAATTAAATGACTAAACAGAAATTAAATAACATGTTTTTTTGTTATTTTGTTATTTTTATTTTATTTATTTTTTTTGGGGGGGGTCTTTTGGCTAATTTATGAATACATAGTATATTTTTTAATTGATATTAATATCAGATTATTATTTAGTCTTTTTGTTGTTAAATTATCAACACATCTTCATTAATATTTAATAAGAGTACAGAAAATGCACAAGTTCTACTCAAATTGTTAAATAACAACGACACGATATGATTTACTTCACGTTTCTTATCCTAGACGTGCTTATGAAAACTTTTGAATTTTTCTCAGGCCAAAACTCATAGTATCAGTCATAATTAACAGAAATGCATCTCTATAAAGGAGGACAGTTTCTCTCTACAGCCCGATGATCACAGTCAAGTTTTGAAGGTCCGCATTGATGTTTCTGGCTGAACTCCAAACCTGCAGCTTTTCATCCTGAGTTAAAAGTGCTTGTTTGTGATGCATGGGGCTTACTTGAAGATAAACACCTTTAACTAATGGCTATCGGGATTTTCTCTTTAACCACAAGACAAATACTTCCTTCCCACACAGAGGAGGACTCGTCAGCTTCATTAGTCATTTGAAGTAAGTGTATGCTAACAGATGTGTGAAGTTTGCCCGCCTGTAAATCACACAAGCGAACGCCTCCGGGCTCTAAATCGTGAAGCGGGTGACAGAAATTCAGGAACAAACTCACTCAATATCACATAAGCAAGATGTCAGACACTGAGAGCCTCCGTAAAGGAATTATTATGTGAGCTGAAGAAATGAGCAGAGGAGGGCAGCGTGTGTGAGCGTTTGAGGCTGGCGGTTCGCAGTTTCATCAAACACCGCCTTTATGTTAACATACTAATACCATTGCTGTAGTATGTAGTGTGCGTTCTGTGCACAAACGCGACTTCTGTAAGTCTAGACCAGGGCTTGACATGAACTTTTGTGCTCCAGTGGTTTTCCTAAGTTACTAGCCCAACACTATCTCACGACCAATTCGTACGAATTCGACACATGATTAAAAAGTGTCTAATTCGTACTAATTCATATGACCTCACTCGTACTAATTCGTACGATTTGTCTAAACCCACGTGATGGTTATGTTTAGGGGCGGGGTAAGGGGTAGGTCATTCCAACCCGGTCTCATCCCAAGACGTCATATAACTGACGTTTTGGGACGTCTTTTGACCATACGTCAATATTCGCCTTTTTAGGGCCCCCTTAAACGTCGGTAGATGAGGTTATAGGATCCTAACTCTACCCCAGACCTAAACCTAACCCTAAACCTAACCCGTCACCTAACTGACGTTAAAGGTAAAGCGTCAGTTGTATGACGGCCCGGGATCGCCATCTACCGACGTTTAAGGGGGCCCTAAAAAGGCGGATATTGCCGTATGGTCAAAATACGTCCCAAAACGTCAGTTATATGACTTTTTGGGATGAGACTGTGTTAGTCATTCGTACGAATTCATACGAATTGGCCAATTCGTAAAATATGTACGATTTAGCAAAATCGTATTAATTCGTACGAGTGAGGTCGTATGAATTGTTACGAATTAGCCACTTTTTAATCATTCGTCGAATTCGTACGACTTGGTCGTGAGATCGGGTTGACTAGCCACACAGTATGATCACTGGCCACATTTGTGACATCGATACCATGGAGAAAAAATGCTTTATAGATAATTTTAATATTACCTCATAATTTAACTGCAGGTATATTAGGCTGCTGTCACTTTAAGACCTGACGCACGGATGCATTTTACTGTTACACATGCGTTTTCTTTCTTAGTTGTTTACGCTCACTTCAAACATACTAGCCAAGACCGGCAATATTACATTACTGTGCGTGTATTTGACTATTTACAAGCAATAAGCAGAGAAAAATAACTCAATTTAGTACTGAGAGGCGGATTTAAAGGGATAGTTCACTTTGAAATTAATTTTTGATATGTTTTATCTTACCTCAAGGGCATCCAAGATGTAGGTGTCTTTGTTTCCACAGTATTTTCAATTTTGACATTTTTCAGTCAAACCGTTGTTGTCTATCAGTCATACACTAGACTAGAGGCTAAGGGGGTCCACCAAAAAGCATGCACAGAGAAGTCAAAATTAAACATGATTTAATGACTCGTAAATGTAAGTACACATTGATGGCCTAAGACACGAAACGAGCGGTTTGTGTGAGAAAACGAACAGTATTTATATCGTTTTTACCTCCTGTAATCATAGCCATGACAAAATGATCTGACGGCACGGGCGCTTCGGTCTGCGCATGCGCTTGAAGTGATCGCTTGCGCGCCTATGTCACTCTGTTTGTTTATACAGAGATTTCGGAAGTTTTACCTTTCACTAAACATATGTAGATATACGGGAAAGCGCAATGGAAGACGATTTCGGCATATCTAAATATTTTTAGTAAAAGGTAAAACTTCCGAAATCTCAGTGTAAATATTGAGTGACGTCACACGCAAGCGATCACTTCCGGCGTAACATTGAACTGATTCAGTTCGGTTCAGTTGGACATTGCACAACTGATTCAGATCACTTGGATTACACGAGGTAAAAATGATATAAATACTGTTCATTTTCTCACAAAAAACGCTCGTTTCGTGTCTTAGGCCATCAATGTGTACTTACATTTACGAGTCATTAAATCATGTTTAATTTTGACTTCTCTGTGCATGCTTTTTGGTGGACCCCCTTATGCTCCAGTGTATGACTGATAGACGACAACAACGGTTTGACTGAAAAATACCAAAATTGAAAATACTGTGAAAACAAAGACACCTACATCTTGGATGCCCTTGAGGTAAGCTAAAACATATCAAAAATTCATTTCAAAGTGAACTATCCCTTTAAGTGTGTGAAGTTTGAGTGTAAGCAGAACATCTGTGGGAATGAGTAAGATTATGAGCAATACGTGACGAAATTCAAGCCCTGTAACAGCAACAATATTCATCCGGAGCAAATTAAACGAGTGAGGTGAACTGTAGGAGAGAAAGCACAGCTGGTATAACGTATATATTCGATATTGATTCGATATCGATTTTCCGATACAGAATGTATCGGAAAATCGATATTTTGGACAAATATACTTTGCGGTTTTGTCAACACTACATTGTACTTGTGCAGAATACAAAGAATACTGTCTCCCACAATGCAATGCGTTACAGTAGTAGAGACCAATATTATGATTGTCGCTTATTTCAACGCAAAAGTTTTACGCAAATTTGTATTAAATCCAAAATAACAGTTTATTTCCAAATGTGAATGAAACCCAACCTGATCTCATGAGAAAACATAGCTATTGTTGGCAGTTTTCATATGAATTCGTATGATGTAATTTGTACTGAAAATGTAAGATTTAAAAAAAAAAATAAAAAAAAATAAAAAGCTGAAGATAAAGCCTGAAGGTCCAGCCCTAAACCTAACCATCGATGGTGCATAAGCAGATTGTGCGAACACATAAAAAGAGAATTCAATTAAAATAGTTACGAATTGCCATGAGAGAGTGTAAATTAAACGCAATGTAATAAAGTGATTACTATGTGAGTACTTGGCCAACAATGCACTTGGTTGAATGATTCCCTGTGGATCATACAAACTTCTTACTAGTTTGAAAATGCGTGAAATTGTTTTCCGTTAAATTAGATTTGGATTTCAATCAATCCATCTGTCGTAGTGTTGCAGCTGTCAGCACGTGTGTTAAACCAAATTAAGAGTACAAACAATAAAAACCAAAACAGATCCACTAAATTATATATTAATTGAATACATGTTTGTGATGACCCGAGCTTTCACTAGAAACCACCCACCGTCCATCCTTACAGCAAACCTGATGATGACATCATCACGTCTGGAGTATTCCTGATCTCTCTCTCTCTATATTAAATCTCACTGTGAGTTTTATTGGAAGGGTGATTAGATCTGATTGACAGCCCAAGGGATCGCCTTTCATTAGGTTACAGGAGTAGATTGACCCCTCATGTGAGACATCACGCAGAAAGTCTCAGCTGGGTTGTAGACCAATCAAAAGCCTCAAGCCCGCTCTACATCATAAAAGTGGAAAAAACATTCCCATTTGAACCTAAAATGTTTAATCTGAATGACAGGAGAATGATGGCATCACTAATAAGGATCAAATGTTTAAATTGTTCAAATGTTGCTGTTACACATGAAGTGGCCAATAATGTTCTTATAAGATACCAAAAACATTAGTACTCTATTGTAATAAAATTTTAAAATGTAAGTTTTAAATGTAAATTTTTAGCATCATTACTTGATTATTATCAATGTTGGAAACAGTTGTGCTACTTTTTATAACCAACAATACTTTTTTTTTCAGGATACTCACACACACACACACACACACACACACACACACACACACACACACAGTATATATATATACTTACACAATTTACCTTTACAAACTTTTAAGTTAGATGAGATTAATCACGATTAATCGATTTAACTGCAATAGTTTCAACGCTTTAGTTTCAAATCTGAATGCAAATCCCTTGAATGAAGAAAACATACAGTGATAATACCTTTACAATTTTCACTAAGGGATTTTCTTAACTTTCTTTATGCAAATGGAAACTGAAACTCTAAACTTACAGGATGAGATTTCCAGAACTCTGACTGAGCTCATTATCAAAAGCCTATACACTTTGATGGATTACATTAATTGATTAGTTAATTAGTACACCTTGATGCCATTGGTGTTTTTTCAACACATTCTCATCCCAAAGAGTCATATAACTGACGTTTTGGGACGTCTTTTGACCATACGTCAATATCCGCCTTTTTAGGGCCCCTTTAAACGTCGGTAGATGGCGATCCCGGGCCGTCATACAACTGACGCTTTACCTTTAACGTCAGTTAGGTGACGGGTTAGGTTTAGGTCTGGGGTAGAGTTAGGATCCCATAACCTCATCTACCGACGTTTAAGGGGGCCCTAAAAAGGCGAATATTGACGTATGGTCAAAAGACGTCCCAAAACGTCAGTTATATGACTTTTTGGGGTGAGACTGCGCTGGTTTTTTGTAATATCAGTGATCCGACATGTATAAAATGCAGCATTGTCTTTCATTTACGTGTCAACTCAACAATGCTGTCTAGGTATCCAGTGACTAAGTTTTGAGGTTACTGTGTCCCACAGGGAAACCATGGCGTCACAAACTACATTAAACATAAATAGGCAGCAGTGCCTACACACACACATACTTCATTTACTTATGCTGAAGAATGTGTATTCTACTGTGAACCCTCATGTAACAGTCAAACAAAAAGTTTGTTATTATATCTGATGCCTCAAAATTGTTTCAATATGACCCTAAAGATTGATGAACGAGGGTAAAAACACACAGACATACTCCCTGCCTGCACAATATCGGACAAATTATCAAGATAAAATTACTCTTAAGGTCCTGCTGATGACAAACTCCTTGTTTTCCAGTCCTGAAACAAGGAAAATTCCCTCTCGCTATTAGCTTTTAAAATCAAACCTATAGTGCCGAATGTCTAACTATATACTATAAACATTTGAAGACCTGGACTCATGTTTGATCTGACACTAAAAGCAAAAAGAAAGTGAGAAAGTTGGACGGGCTCCATGGCTTCATGCATCTAAATATTTTTGACGTTACCGAATTATCTCAAGAATAAGAACACTTTTATAGGAATACAAAGAAGATAAACCAAATAGTTGATAGACCCGACTGACTTCCATAGTATGGGGGGAAAAGTCAATGGGGTCCATCAACTGTTTAGTTTGACATTCTTCAAAATATCTTCTTAGTGTTCAGATACGGGTTTGGAACAACTTGAGGGTGACTAAATGATGACTGAATTTTCATTTTGGGGTGAACTGTCCCTTTAACTTGTACTAAACCCAGAATATTCCTTTAATCCGTTCACATTCAACGCCAGCCGCATCACAAACATTTATCTGGGAACGCCAAACTGCATCTAATGGCTTCTGATTCAGCCAAGCAAGACCAGACACTGACAAACACACAAAGTAGCCCAACAATGCATGGAGGTAAACAATCTGAGCCAGTTGACGTTGTCTTTAAGCGCACATGCGGCACAAACTCTCTCTCTCTCCCGGTTATGGATCAGTGGAGGCTAACATACCGCTAGGATAAACAGGAATGGAATCCATGAGACAGCTTAAATCCTGGTTTTCAGGAATGAGGGCGGGGGGTTGTAAAGCTGTCGTACTGAAAGGTGTCTCCTTACCTTCAGGTCGAGCGGAGAGTAGGGGAAAAAACCACACGCTGACCCACTGCTTGCATTCCTAAGGGATCTAAATGACATTTTATGAGGAAAGCACAGGCCCAAAGATCATCAAGAGTTTATAGCCAACAATAAACAACAATAAAGCTAAGCGAAGCTACGGAAGCCCATGACACACGTCCTGTCTCTAAAGATTATGGTTTTGCCCTTTTAAACTCACTCTCTGGCTTTTCCTCTGAACATCCCTCTGTCGCTTTTATGACCGAAGCTCTGGATTAAGGCTGGTGGATGGTGGTCGTTTCACACTCCATTGGTGTTATAAATCAAGTAGGCTACCTCCAATTCTGACTACAGAAGGCTCGTTAAAAAACGGATTTGAGGATTACCTTTATTTGACGTAAATAGTGCTTACCTTAAATCAAATTGCTCGCGGAACAATTGGATTTATAATTAAAAGCCTGTAGACTTTCTTTGAAGAACGGCCTGAATCTAGAAACCTAGATATAGAAACTTGGAGGTGGGTTCTTTTGACTTTGTTTGAGGCAATAAATAATTCCCTAGTATATCAGCATACTAACAACCCCTCAAAACACCTTAAAAAACACTCAGGACACCTTACCAACTACATAGCAACACCCTAACAACCACTCAGAACACCTTAAGTTAGTATTGCAACACTCTGGTAAGGAACCATATACTGTAACTAACAACAAGTTCAGAGAATCATAGCAACACAATAGCAATAACTTAAAACACCATAACAACCATCAAAACACTAATAACCACTCAAAAAAAACTATCAACTGCATAACAACACCCTGGCAATGCACTACAGTTGCTTCTATGTGGTTGGTTGCCCAGGTGTTGTTAGTTTGTTGCTATGTGGTTGCTACACTCTTAGAAGAAAAGGTTCTATATAGAACCTTAAAATGTTCTATCAGCGCTACGTATTTGGAACCCCTAAAAGGTTCTACACTATTAAAAAAGGGTTCCTCGGGGTTCTATATAGAACCCTGGGGTTCCATACTTGGCCAATAGAACCTTTTACCAAAAAAAAAAAAATGGGTCTATATAGAACCATTTTGGAGTTCCAAATATGAAGCGGGGGATGGAACCATTTCTGGTTCTAAATAGAGCCATTTCTCCTAAAGAGTGTTGGGTGTTCTAGGTGATTGCCAAATATATTAATACTTTCTAAGAGCACATTAGTAACCAGACAGCAACAACTTGACAATCGCCTAGAATAGCCTCGCAATCACTTAGCTACATGTTAAAGAACACCTTAATTACCACATGGCAACACCCTAGCAACCACATAACAACACACCAGCAGCAACACTTCAGAAAATCTTAGTAATAGTATAGCAACACCATAGCAATCACCTTAAAACCCTAACAACCACATAGCTGCATGTAAAAAAAAAAAAAAAACACATGGTAATACCAATTATTATACCAACACCCTATACCAACACTCTAGCAACCACATAGCCACACAACAGCAGCAACACTTCAGAGAATATTAGTAATGGTAGAACAACGCTATAGAAAACACCTAGAATACTGTAGCAACCACATTGCAATGCCTCAAAATACTTCATTAACTGCATAGCAGCCAACGCATTCTCACCCCAAGGCGTCACCTTTGACCATGCTTCAATATTTGACGTTTTAGGCGCCCTTTAGCGTCACTTACATGACGCGATCCTACGGCGTCATCTAACTGACGCTAAAGGAAAGCGTCAGTTAGAGGACGCGGTTAGGTTTAGGTGTGGGGTGGGGGTAGGGTACACGCGATCCTAGGGCGTCATCCAACTGACGCTAAAGGGCGCCTAAAGCGTCAGATATTGAAGCATGTCCAAATGCTTCCCAAGGTGTCAGTTAAGTGACGCCTTGGGGGTGAGAATGGGCTGTAGCAGCACACTTCGGTTGATTCCAGGTGCTGTGAGGGGTTGTTAGTGTGTTTCTATGTGGTTACTAGGGTTCTGGGTGATTGCCAGGCTGATTAAGGCCGGATTCACATATAGAGCCTAAATTCGCATAGAAACCGTTGGGTGCGCCACATTGTCTGAGCGCGGTTGCGCTCCGGTTGGTTCTTGTCACATGACCTTCTGTACGCTTATGGTGTGCTTGCGGCATTCTGAAAAGTTGAGATGTTTTTATCTGGATGTGGCACGGGAAAAACGAGCATGTCGCACCGCAACCATAATGAGCGCGCATACCGAGCGCCTACATTTGAAATGACGAACTTGAGCGCGCAAAAGACGCGATATGTGAACAGGCCCTAACGACTCAAATATGTATCCAACATGCGGGTATGTGTTGTACAAGTTGAAGGTTTATGCTCACTGACCTCTGCCTTGGAGCACACACTCATATTTTGGGCTTTAATACCACCAGTGTGAGATCAACGAACTGCTCTATAAACCCAAGAACAATTCAGGAACAACAGGCATCCGCTGCTGAATAACTGTGGCAGTGATATATGCTTAAACCAACACAGTGTGACTGTAGATCAAATGCTAGGATAGACACGGCGGGCCGTGGAGACGAGGCAGGGGTTCTTTCATTGAAACAATCTAGGAGTGCATTAGACAAATTATTTTTCTTTTTTGTTGTTTTTTTTTTTAGTTGTTAATGAACGTCATACTGAGCATATTAACAAAGGCCTGCTGAGCTTGAATCAACCACACCATTTGACAAGTTTGTTTTTTGGGTAGCCCCCCCAAAAATGATTCAACATCGTTCCAAAACTGTATGACTTTCTCTGGTCTTTGGAGCACTAAAGAAGATAATTTGAAAATCACTTTTATTGTATGGACAAAAACATTGAACATTTTATACAATATCTTTTTTGTGTATTGAAGAAAAAAATTCATGGGTTTGGAACAACAACGTTTGATGACTGCATGACAGAATTTCCATTTTGGGTGAACTACACCTTCAAGACTCAGTGTAATTATACATTTTATTACACAATTTTAACTTGTATCATCAATCATGTAGCTTGTAAGGCAAATAGCCCATTTCTCTTCAGGATATCTTAGATAATGTCTTTGTAGAGTTGTTGATAGCTCACCTAATATTTTTGAATATACCCATATGAAAAAAATACCACTTTCATACTAAATAGCACACAGGGGATTTTTGCGTCATATATGAATAAAAAGTCTTATATGAGTTTTACATGACAAAAGTATGCAATAATGTATGGTATTAGTAGAAAATAACCAACCCGATCTCACGACCAAGTTGTACGAATTCGACGAATGATTAAAAAGTGGCTAATTCGTAACAATTCATACCTCACTCGTACGAATTAATACGATTTTGCTAAATCGTACATAATTTACGAATTGGACAATTCGTATGAATTCGTACGAATGACCTACCCCTTACCCCGCCCCTAAACCTAACCATCACGTGGGTTTAGACAAATCGTACGAATTAGTACGAGTGAGGTCGTTCGAATTAGTACGAATTAGACACTTTTTAATCATGCGTCGAATTCGTACGAATTGGTCGTGAGATAGTGTTGAAATAACTGATATTCATATACATTGCCAAAAACCGTAGATATCTTGATTTGATAAAGACTGACTGTAAAATATTACAAAATGCTTACAGTTTTATCTTTTTTATGTAGCTTGTAAGACAGAGTAGCTTAGCTTATGTCTCTGCAGAGTAGTTGATAACTCAGCTAGCTAATATTCTTTGAGTACGGCTTGCCAAAAACTGTTAATATCTAAGTAGATTTGATAAACACTGACTTCAGCATGACATGTAACTTCCTGTCTATTCCAGGAATGTCTTCGGTTTTGTTTATTTTCTTTGTGTTAAAACACTTGTAATGACTAGCTGTTTCACAGATAGCAGCTCAGAAATCAAAAAAGCCTTTTACATAATTGAGATTTAATAGAAAAATTGCGGCATAGTTGACGAAGCACTCAGGGTTATTATTTAACCAGCTGTGAAAATACGACTGAGGTTTCACTGAGAGGTGGAAAAATATTCATTACATATTCACACTGGCTGCCAAAAAAGATCCAATTCACCTCAACTCGGTACACGCTTCACTAAAACACAAACTTGATTAGAAAGACGCTGAGGTGCTAAGCAGTGACATCTCGGTAACATTTACAGCTAACATTACCACAGGAATTCACGTTCTACTAATTAATGACAAAAGCGCTAGCGGCTAATGCTAATCCAAGCAGAATGTGCTAAGATTGACTCAATTACATCATGTAATCGTGATTATTTGCCAACATTTTCCTGTTTATGAAGTGTCCTGCATACTGAAGTGTCCAGATATCTACCGTAGACATACATTTGCAAATAAACGGCTCCATTAAGTTCTCACTCTCACCAGCCGCCTACAACAAATCCAAGACAAGCAGGAGTTGGTGAAAGGTTGAAATCGCTGGTAAATAGACCAATCAGCGGCTGAGCCTTTGATAAGCAGCCTGACCCGGAGGCCAGACACGTCTATGTGCGTGTGTGTGTGAGAGATTGACCCTAAGAGGTCTGGGCGCTCGTAACTCAGATGGAGAGGGCACTGAGAAAGGGTAGGATTTAAACTCTTCTGCCCTGACAAATGATTCTCTTATCCTACACGGCTACATACACACACACACACACACACACAAAGTGTGTGACATGTCTTAATCGCACCCTTTAATTATAGATTGCAGTCTGTCAGCAGCAAAGAAACACAGATCTAAGCCTGAGCTCTGATGGATTGAGATTGTTAGTTCTTAAAGGGCCAGTTCACCCCCTCAAAAAAATTCTCACTCTCACATTGTTCCAAACTCATATAATCTCCTCTCAAATCTAATTCACATATAATCTATCCCTCAAATCTAATTTGCACTTCCGCATATTGAATGTAGAGGTGCGTTCTGCGAATAATGACTCAAATTTTGCTCGTGTTTCAAATGTCTAAGCAATGCAAACATACAAAATGTTTACAACCACAAATAGGTTTCCACTCAAATGTACATATTTTGAGTTAATCTCAATTGTGTTAGACCACGAAATATAACACTAGAAACGTAATAGCCAAATTATTAGTCAGTAAGCAATTGTGAATGTGCCTTAATTGTATAAATTTAGTCAGTTTTACCCATAATCCTTTGTTTGTCTTAAAGGCTTTCTTCAATGACCTCATTCAGCAGATCATTTCCAAAAATGTAAGTGGGTGTTTCGTGTTTCGTGTGTGAGCAGTACAAAGAGAAACAAGTTAGATTAATGGCCGCCATCTTGTAGCCACCTCTGCGGAAACCTGTAACATGTTACTCTAATGTGGCGTAGCTAGCCAATATAAATCAAACGTCTTTGTGACATTTAAATAATAATCCAAAACATCTCTCAACGTGTAAAGGAAGAAATAACCATTTTTTACGCACAATGGCTTTTAACAGAAAAGGGGGCACTCGCACAAAGAATGGTGGTTGAGTTTGACCTTCAACCTTCTCCATTTGAAATCATGTTAATGTGGATGTGTGAATAGTCTGAGGCGAACAACTTCCTCTGAATGCGTTTTCACACTTCACGGCTCAAAGCCGGACCCAGACGGAGACCTCTGGAAGCTCGTCCAGCTTTGTGAACGTGCCCTTGGTAAAAACGTTGCCTTAACGTTTGTGTGCCGAATAAAGGCACAGAGGGCTCCAAACTCAACATCCAGACTGGAGTCTGGGAGTCCAGGCATTGTTTGCAGAAATCAGGGGTTCGGGGAATTGTGATCGGAATTCAGTGAGTGATGTTGCCTCTGTAAAGTGGTACTTCTGAAGGAAAAAGAGGGAGAAAGGGAAACAAAGTGAAAGAGAAAGGATAAGAAGGGATTTTATTATATTTGCATTCCCTGACGCGTGCGTATTAAAGCATTTTTAGGTAATGACTGGGTCAATAAAGTGACAAATCCCACCTGTTTACCATTCAAGATGAGGCAGAAGTATAATTTGATATTCTACTATTTATAATGTGCAATTACGACTGTTTCCATCTCTCTATCAGCATAATCCTATATACTCCAATTCTCATATTCTAAAGTCCAGATCTGTTTCTGAGAAACAATAAAAAGAATACGCTAAGGAAGTTTTCCAGAGCTCATTTTAATGGAGTAATCAGGCGACAGCTCCGACAGGAACAAGCTTTACAGATATCCAATGGAAATAAAGTCCATGAGTCCAGAGCTCAGAGCATTCGTCATTTATGTGTAGAAACACAAGAGAAAAATGCCAAAGCCTTTAATCCAACCATTATCACAGAGAGGGAAAGAGAGACCTGACAAGACTCTTAAATCCACCCTTAACTAAAACTGAGTTTGACCGACTGGTTTCTTTTGATCAGTTTGATCCTCCCTGTAAACGGTGTTGTATAGTCCTTAAAAATAGACTTGATTTGGTGAGTTTCCTTTTGTTTTAGACAATGTCAATTTAACCCAATGAACTATTTTTGAATGAATCAACATTTTGTTAATGCTAAGGAGAATTAAGGCGACTTAATCTTGTCCAAAAAAAAAGTTTTTGTTCTCAAAATTTTTGTTTTTTGTTGCGTGGAAACAATTGACCTTTGGCCAAGCCACGCCCCCTCCAAACACTTGGACAAACTGTCAACATTCGGGGACGGGCGCTATGGCTGCTATGGCAGAGGAAATTGGTGATTTTTGGAGAAAGAAAGATTATATATCATCTTGAAGTCACCTAGGGCCTTAATTATGCATTGGAGTGTTAAATTAATAATTTTATCGTTGAGAAGGTCGATGAAAAGCTTCAGCTCCAGGCAAAGTACTTACAGGGTACTTACAGTGTACATACCTAGAAAGTACTGACTAATATAAGGTAAGTACATAAAACAGGGGTAGGTTCAGGGTTAGTACTACAGTAGTTATTACCCAGTAATTGTAGTTACTACCCAGACAGCAAACTGACATTGAATCAACGTGGAAACGACGTCTCTCATGACATCGAAACAACGTTGGTCTGGCATTGTTTTGCTCATCGAATTAACGTTGAACCAACGTCAGACGCGGCATTCTTCAAAGCTAAATGAAAATCGAAAATCGGTTTGCAATTGTGAAACAACGTTGATTTCATGTTGATTTTCCGTTAGTTTTGAAGAATGACGCGTCTGGCGTTGGTTCAACGTTAATTCGATGAGCAAAACAATGCCAGATCAACGTTGTTTCGATGTAATTTTTCCACATTGATTCAATGTCAGTTTGCTATCTTGGGTAAAATAAGTACATAGTATTTACATGGGTAACTGGACTGTAAAAGGAAGCGTTACCAATCACAGTGTAAACGTGATAAACTGCATATCGTTGCCATCACCGTTTGGTGCTACAGTATTTACATGAATCATTCAACACAACATTGTTAAAGGGTTAGTTCACCCAAAAATGTAAATTCTGTCAGTATTTACTCACCCTCATGTTGTTCCAATCCCGTAAGACCTTCATTCATCTTCAGAACACAAATTAAGATATTTAAGATATTAAGATCGCTCCTGCATACAGTCCATAGGCTTCTTGAGGGACTGGCTCTTGCTGTCCCCGAGAAGTCATTAAAGACATCGTTAAAATAGTCCAAGTGACTACAGGGGCTCAATCTTAAGTTTATCAAACGACGAGAACACTTTTGTGCGCAAAAAAACAACAAAAATAACGACTTTATTTCAACTATTCACTTCCTTCTCCATGAGCCTGTAAGTCAGTTAACGTAGTGTGATTGCGTAGAGCTACGTCACACGTAGGCTCACTATTGGCCGACGCTGGTCATGTGTGTGTGATGCGTGTGACGTACAATAACAGAAGCTTACGCTATTAAACTAGTAACCTGACTCGCGCAGAGGGAGAAATAAACGAATAGTTGAAATAAAGTCGTTATTTTTGTTGTTTTTTTGCGCACAAAAGTGTTCTCGTCGTTTGATAAACTTAAGATTGAGCCCCTGTAGTCACTTGGACTATTTTAACGATGTCTTTAATGACTTTTCGAGGACAGCAAGAGCCAGTCCCTCAAGAAGCCTATGGACTGTATGCAGGAGCGATCTTAATATCTTAAATATCTTAATTTGTGTTCCGAAGATGAACGAAGGTCTTACGGGGTTGGAACAACATGTTGGAACAACACAAATACTGACAGAATTTTCATTTTTGGGTGAACTAACCCTTTAACATTTGTTATCTCACTGATTTACAGATACGCTAATGAAGCTAAGAGACATGATGTACAACGCAGCTAGAAGCTAAAGTTAGCATTTTCTAATGTTAAGCTAACGTTAGCCTAACGTTACGTTAGAGATTTTAAAGATAACATTCAAATACGTTGTTCACTTAACTTAGATCAGATGTAGACATCCTTGTTTAATTTATCCACGTTTAGTTGGTGTTGTGGTCTACCGCATAACTTAATCCAGAGCAGACACGTATCTCGGTTGAGATGCGGCTTGGGAAAGAGTAAAAAAAAAATAAAAAAAACCACACCGTCGCCCAGCCTCTCGGGAACTTAGTGTCGGAGTTGTATGTACCCCATGCACACCTTTTGACCATTTTAAACATAAAATGACAAGAAAAAACGAATGAAAACTGACTAACTGTAATGCATTTCAATGGAAGTTCAAGCAGAGAATGTCCGAGTGTATTGGGTTAGCTGCGCACTGTGATTGGCTCATCGTGTTTGAGGGCGTGGCTTAGCCATAGCTCAATCGTGAATATCTGTTTAAACGCTGTTTAGATAAATTCTCTAATCAGTGAAATGTCATCATCAGCGAAAACTGAAATTTCTCTCATTAAAATTTCTCTCGTCTGGTCTCGACTCCTGCTCTACTTTAAGGCATTGTGGAGCATTTAGGTTTCCAGATGCAGGAAATTGAAGATGATTCATCAAAGTCAAGTAGTTTTACTGAATTTGGCTGCTGTTTGTGAGTGGCTTGACGCATGCATTGGGCAGCTGTTCATATGTCACGACCTTGGCAGTAATCACAGATGTGAATTTGTAACTGTTTCGGTGATTAAAATCTAAATGTTTAAACAGGCGGACACATTTGTTTCTGCACAAGAACAACCAGAAATATTTTATGACTTCATCCGACATTTGCAGAGGAAATCTAGATGGAAAATTTCTATGCAAAACTTGATAAGTTCAGACGGTTGCTAAGGTGTTCTGAGGGGTTGCTAAGGCATTTCTAGGGTGTTGTGTGGTTGCTATGCAGCTTGAGTTTTGCCATGATGATAATAAACCCATTACTGGTTCCATCCTCAAGTCTCAATGACATTCTGAACCTTAGAAATGTGTATGGCCACTTTTCAATGTTATTCTATGGGATTTGTCCACCCAGTTTTCCTTCTGTCAAATGAAAATCAGTTTTAAGTGGAAGAAGACTCTTATTTACATCCGATTAAGAGATTGAGATAAAGGGATTGAGTGTTAAAGTATCTCTTCTTCACGAATAGATGATATTAACCCTATCATTAGATTTTTAGATAAGAAAACACACACTGGCCAAACCTTCTCTTAAACACACAAATCACTGTATGCCTGAAAAAAGATCAAATCATCCATGTCTCAACAAAAAACTGACATTCTGTGTAGATGGCAGAGATTGTTGCCGCCAGATAGAAAGCAGAGATCTGAGATAAACCTCTGTCTGATAGCAGCTCTCTATCCATTGTTATGGTACATGACTGTTTATTATTGCTTCTGTAGTAAAGATAACTAAAGATGTCGCTCTAGTAAACACATGGATCAGCGACCTCTAAACATCTTCATTCATATAGCGTCAACATCAGCCATGTTGTGGACAATATTTTCCCCAGAATATCCATTAGGAACATCTAGTATACATTTATGTTTATATAAAGAAAAAATTAGAGATAGTTAAATGTAACAGGAATAATAAACCAAGAGTTGATACCAACCAGGTATGAAAAATAAAAACACATTTACCTTAAAGAACTCAATTAACAGTTGTCTGTTTTCCATATTTTGTAGCCAATCAGCAATAAGGGGCATGTCCACTCATGAGGGGGGAGGGGTCTGTGCCACAGAGTGTGTTCATGAATTTGGGGGCGGGGCTATCAAGATTATATAGCCTATGCATTTCGATGACATTACTTTTTTTTACTTATAATTATTTTGTGTAGGACACCGACATATTTAGATGTCGTAATTCAATGGTTTGTTGCGGTGTTATGATCCGCATGATGGCCCTGTCATCTAACAACCAATCACCGTGGTCATCCATAGCAACGGAGACTCACTCTTAGTTTAGGAGTTGTCATTTTTCCTTACTAAGAGTAAGTCTGAAAGGCATTGTGGATAACTTTTATGAGAAAACTGCTAGCTAAAATTTTTTAGTGCGATTTAGGAGTACTCCTAGTGGTACAGCCCATTCTCACCCCCAAGGCGTCACTTAACTGACGCCTTGGGAAGCATTTGGACATGCTTCAATATCTGACGCTTTAGGAAACGACCTAATTCCGATTTTTTTGCCCCTATGCGACCTCTATCTGATTTTTTAATGACAGTCTGAACGACACAGATCCGATCATTTCAAATGCGACCCAGGCCACTTGGGTATGTGGTCTAAATCCGATATGTATCCGATCTTTTGAAATGTGACTTCAATCTGAACGGCCAGGTCACATATATCCGACCCGCACGTCATTGCAAGCACCTGTAGCCAGCCAATACACGCTAACTCCAACGCGTTTCCTCACTGTTATGGGCCACTGCAGACGTGTTTCTTCCCCAGTGTTGTGCCTGAACGCGTTCAATGAACGATAGTGCATGAACGCGTTCATATTTTCGCGTATCATATTATTCACGTTCGCCCGAAATAAACATACTGTATTACTGCCTGATGAACATTACTGTGAACACGTTCCTTCTGGTGTATGTGAACGTGCGCTCTCTGTCAGTATAACTTTGTACAGTAGGGTGCCAGATATAGAGCCTTCCAAGCGAAAACCTGGCTAAAACACATGTGAACATGCCTTAAAATGTAGCGAATAACCACCCAATCTGGCAACACCGCGGCCGCCGGTGACAAAGCAAGGAGCGCCGCGGACACGCACTATCAATTAAACGGGTTTTATGACGAGGTCGGTGAGGATCGGAAAAATCTTACATTTATGTGCAAACTGCCCGTCGATAAAATAATTATTGTCTGTGTTTGTATATGGGCTGTGGCAATAATAATAATAAAACAAAAGCTCGCAACATATGAAAAAAAATAACTATTCTGCAAACAACAAGTGACGTCTTGGACCGTTGATTACTCTTCTGCGCATGCGGGTCACTTCTGGGTCATTTCACGTTCACACAGGAGATCACAAAAGGTCGCATTTAATTGGAAATGTGAACGGCCTTGCAAAAAAAAAAATCGCATTTTTTCAAAAAATCGGAATTGAGCATTAAGCCCTGCAGTGTGAACGTAGCCTTAGATGACGCCCTAGGATCGCGTGTACCCTACCCCCACCCCACACCTAAACCTAACCGCGTCCTCTAACTGACGCTTTCCTTTAGCGTCAGTTAGATGACGCCGTAGGATCGCGTCATGTAAGTGACGCTAAAGGGCGCCTAAAACGTCAAATATTGAAGCATGGTCAACGGTGATGCCTTGGGGTGAGAATGCGTTGAGTGGTAAGATAAAATTCCATACGGACGCGCTTGAAAGGAAAAAAACGGGAGAGCCTACCGCGCGCCTACATTTAAAAAAAATTCTTTGTGAACATGGCCCCTGAGAAACATCTTAAAAAGATCAGTTACCAATATGCCAACCAACTGAGAATGTTTTAGTGGCGTACTGCAGATTAGCAAATTCATTCAATTTTGTACAAGCTGAAAACATACACATTCAAGTAGCTAAGTTTGTCCTGCACTTTACCTTGACCGCCTGTTTGACACAAGCTCATATTCTTCTAACGCACCGATTATGGCTTTGCGGTAGTCTCGTATGTAAATATTTGCTCCCCAAAACGGTCATTAGCAGTGGGTTATGAATCACAAAACTCGTTAAGAGGAAGAGTAAATAAACAGAAGAGAGACCAGGTGGAGGAATGTGTGTGTGTGTGTGCGCAAAAGAGTCTATATTTCAGTCACCACACCAGGACTGCTGTACCAACACTCCCTCACCCAACTACCTGAGAGTATTTTTCTTGTTCGGGGCAGTAAAATGTGTCTGGGAGGAAGTCATTAAGATGATGTGTTATCTGAGCTCCAGATGAGTTTGGAGTGTTTATTCCCTGCTAGTTTAACTGACCGTCTGATTGCATCTACACATATGCGGGCTGTGTTGCTTTGAGATATTTTATATCCTCTGCAATAACATTTCCTAAATTATGATCCTTTTATCACCAAAACCAACAAACTTCTAGACGACCCCATGACCCCCTGTTGTGGTTGTTTGCTCTCTGTAAGTGCTTCTTGAATGTGCTTAGAACATTTAAACCGCAGAGTAAGATCTCTAGGAGTTCTTCTTTAACAAATCCTATACAAAAGCTATGAGACCCTTCACCCCGCGAGTTGGCAGTTAAAGCCATCTTGACAGAGGTCAGGGTAGTGTTAAGGCAAACCACAATCCCTCAAATGTGTTTGTTGGTGTGACAAAAAACAAACATTTACTGAACACAAAAGCCACTTCATATCGAAGGCAGCTGCTGTGAAGAGTTTACAAAGGCTTTGGGAGAGCATGGTGGTCTGGGAGGCATCTATCTCTCTCTTTCCCGCTTTATCTCATATTGATCAGGATCACCTTGTTATTTCATCTGCTGAAAGCCACCAGTCAGATTGCCTCATTGCATTAGCTCAAATAGCCAATTTAAGCTGGAAAATACAGATAGCACAAGCTTCTGTTAGGTGTACAAGGTTTCCAGTTGGTCATTTACAGCTATTAGCTGACTGAGGTGGTTGATCTGCTAGACTAGCAGTTGGTAGGTCTGAAGTGAACCTAGTGGACCATCTTGGTCAAGTTTATTAAATATGCTAGAACACCTTGGCTAAGCTTCTACACTCTAAAAACCAATGGTGCTAAATAGCACTAAAAGTGGTTCATTAGCTTGTAATCATAGGGGTTGCACTTTAAGTAGCACTTATCTTTGTCATATGGTGCTATGTAGAACCATAAGCGGTGCCATAAAGCACATTAAAGAGCATATTGCAGGTAAAAAAAAAATCGAAATTTATAGATAACCTTGTATGAAAATACCATATGAAAAGTTAATGCAGGATTTAAAATGTTTTAAAACAACATAAGGGCACTAATTTAGAAGATAAAGTGAGCGTTTCTTGGACTGCTAGTAAAAACGGCTTTTTTTTCAACATCGCGTCATTTGACGTCATATCAGGGAGCCGCAGCCTCGGCTCAGAGGAGAGCAGGCTGGTGTTCAGTGAGAGCGCTCGTCAGTCGGTGTGCTTTCGTTAGTTTTTGCATTTTAATTTATCATCGTCATGGTAAATTATTGTGTTTGTGGAGATTGCAAAAACTCCATCCTGTCAGGACTTCAAGATCGAGTCCACAAGTTTCCATTACAATAAAAGTGACGGTGCTATAGCCTATCTTTCGTTCCTGGTGCGGTTTGAGCAGGTGAAGAGACGGGATTTCTCTTCTGCATCGGCTCGGAAAACGTGTCGTGTGTAGCGTTCACTTCAGATCAAATGATTAGCATCCCGGCAATATGATGGAGTTCAACATGGTATGCCGAAGCAAGAATATTGATCGTCGTATTCTACCAATGGCATCAAATAGTGTTATATATGTAACTTAGTCATGTCATGCCCTAAATAGAACTTGTAATTGAAAAACAAAATTGGTTGTTTAAATACTCAAATATTTAATGTTCTGTTTATGTTATAACCAAGGTGAAAAATATGTATTAAAAATGTACCTGAGTATAGCCTATGCTTTAGTATAGAAATATAGCCTACTCAAGTAAAGTTTTTATACATTTAATAGTATATAAATCTACCCTAAACATACTAATGTCTGCTGGCCTGTTATAGGATCATAATAAACTGTACAATATTGTGAGCACAGTGTATATCGTTAGCGAACGTGTATAGCCTACTATAAGCACGTCTTTCACCTAAAAGGCACCTGTCCTGTTCTCCACTGGTTCTCCTCACATCACAGGTCAATTTTTCTCTGACCATTCTGTCTGACATTATCCTGGCCTGTCCCTGCTCTCTTTAGCATAGCAGGCTCATAACTTTATGGCTTAATCCGTCATACGAGTATTTCCTCAGCGTCCGAAATGTCATGCGATCCATTGTTTTCCTGTTGTGTGAATAGACGGCTCTCCCGCTCATTGCGTCACGCCCGCCACGCCCATTTTCAGACGCGGAAGTAAAATTCTCACAAAAACGATTGCAGAAGCTTCTGTAGCGTGTTTATACGTATATTTTAAAGAAAATTTAGTTCCTACATTGTTTTTATATGCATTGACTCGTTGGGTCCTCTAACCTGCAATATGCCCTTTAACCACCGCAGAGAACCACTGAAGAACCACTGAAGGGCCGCTGAAGAACCAAACTGGGCTTAACAGGTTCTTTAAATGGTAGTGGTGCTATATAGCATCATGACCACCACAATGAACCCCTGAAGAACAGCTGAAGAACCAAACTGGGCTTAACAGGTTCTTCAAATGGTAGTGGTGCTATACAACACCATGACCACCACAAAGAACCCCTGAAGAACCGCTGAAGAACCAAACTGGGCTTAACAGGTTCTTTAAATGGTAGTGGTGCTATATAACTCCATGACCACCACAAAAAAAAAAACCTGAAGAACCGCTGAAGAACCAAACTGGGGTTAACAGGTTCTTTAAATGGTAGTGGTGCTATATAACACCATGACCACCACAAAGAACCCCTGAAAAAACCGCTGAAGAACCAAACTGGGCTTAACAGGTTCTTTAAATGGTAGTGGTGCTATACAACACCATGACCACCACAAAGAACCACTGAAGAACCGCTGAAGAACCAAACTGGGCTTAACAGGTTCTTTAAATGGTAGTGGTGCTATATAACACCATGACCACCACAAAAAAAAAAACCCTGAAGAACCGCTGAAGAACCAAACTGGGCTTAACAGGTTCTTTAAATGGTAGTGGTGCTATATAACACCATGACCACCACAAAGAACCCCTGAAGAACTGCTGAAGAGCCAAACTGGGCTTAACAGGTTCTTTAAATGGTAGTGGTGCTATACAACACCATGACCACCACAAAGAACCCCTGAAGAACTGCTGAAGAGCCAAACTGGGCTTAACAGGTTCTTTAAATGGTAGTGGTGCTATACAACACCATGACCACCACAAAGAACCCCTGAAGAACCGCTGAAGAACCAAACTGGGCTCAACAGGTTCTTTAAATGGTAGTGGTGCTATATAACACCATGACCACCACAAAGAACCACTGAAGAACCGCTGAAGAACCAAACTGGGCTTAACAGGTTCTTTAAATGGTAGTGGTGCTATATAACACCATGACCACCACAAAGAACCCCTGAAAAAACCGCTGAAGAACCAAACTGGGCTTAACAGGTTCTTTAAATGGTAGTGGTGCTATACAACACCATGACCACCACAAAGAACCACTGAAGAACCGCTGAAGAACCAAACTGGGCTTAACAGGTTCTTTAAATGGTAGTGGTGCTATATAACACCATGACCACCACAAAAAAAAAAACCCTGAAGAACCGCTGAAGAACCAAACTGGGCTTAACAGGTTCTTTAAATGGTAGTGGTGCTATATAACACCATGACCACCACAAAGAACCCCTGAAGAACTGCTGAAGAGCCAAACTGGGCTTAACAGGTTCTTTAAATGGTAGTGGTGCTATATAACACCATGACCACCACAAAGAACCCCTGAAGAACCGCTGAAGAACCAAACTGGGCTCAACAGGTTCTTTAAATGGTAGTGGTGCTATATAACACCATGACCACCACAAAGAACCACTGAAGAACCGCTGAAGAACCAAACTGGGCTTAACAGGTTCTTTAAATGGTAGTGGTGCTATATAACACCATGACCACCACAAAGAACCCCTGAAGAACCACTGAAGAGTGTAGGGTCCTTGTCCCAAATGGCACACTTCATGTGGACTGTAACCTTTGTAGTATCTAATTTGCCATTTTATGATTAAGAAGGGTGTTTAGAAGATCAAAGTCTCTTTGGGGTTATTGTACACTATTGCACTAATGCCTGTGCAATTCCAGCAATCCTATAAGATCATTACAAATTGCACTGTACGATATGGATCTAATAAACTTGGGTAGTGTGTATGTAGACTGTACAATAATGACATCTATTGAATCGTAGGCTATGATGCAAGTTAGTATAGAAGAATAAAGTGTCATCAGCATGTGTTTGTGGTAAACAAATAGAGCCAGTTGAATCGCACTTTGGCAATTGTGGTTTTTATGTTCACTGAAAAAAAGAGGAGGAAAGAGGAGAATATGGACGTGGTCATGGCTAAAGAAAAGAACCTTGGCATGGCAATTTTGCTAATTGAGCTTGAGCTCAAGTTTGTTTTAGCACCATGTTGCGTCGATCAATGCGCCACTTCATGTTGCATTTTTATTGGCTAGTCAGTAGACGAAGGTCGTAGCAGCAAACACACTGTGAGATGATCATGCTAAATTTCTGACACTGTCAGGAAATTATCACAAGCTATCTTTGGTCACAAGACTGTGACAACGACCGTCTTTCAACCTCTCTCACTGGGAAAGCCCCTAAAACCGAGCATAAAGTGTTGTGTTGGAGCAGAACAGCAAGTACTGAAGGTGGCATTTGGGAGCAACCAACTGTTTTGAACTGTGCCATTCTCACTTCTCCTTTCCACCCCCCCCTTCCTTTTTCAGTTTCATTTCTTGTGGTCTTCTCAGTAGGAGAATTCCTGCAGATTTAATGACACTTGTCGTGAGAGAGTGGGTCAGGGAGGGTTGGAAGGACATGTTGTGATGAAAGTCAGGATTGAGAGAGACAGGGGGATGGGGTCAGTGGTCAATCTACCCCTGCACTCTGGCCTCTGTCACCCCCTTCTCCACGCCGTTGAGTTTATCTGTCAGCAGATGGCTAACCCACCCGCATACTGTTGATTCAGGCAAAGACACAAAACAAACGGAGAATTCACCTCGGGCTTAGACCTGCTCACCCGTATCCAAGACTGAATGTGCCATTCACCTATAGCTCCCAAAGGGCATCCTATAGCCTCCCGCCATCTCCACGCTTTGGTGACATTTTGTCGCATGAACTTCTGGGTAGTAGACCTAATGTAAGTTACGCACCGATTTGGTATTTGTTAGGGTGGTTTGGGGTGATTGTGAGAATCCTTTTGAACCATCAAATGGGACTCCCCTTGTGGACTTTACAGATACACAACAACTGCCATAAGCATTCAAGTCCGCATTTAGTGCTTAATTTGGAAAAGGGTCAACATCTCTCTGGTCCTATTCCAAATACTGGACTTGTCATGTTCTTCTTGATACTGTAGTGGTGTTATGCTGTTCAATCCTTCTCCTGGAGGGCCACTTTCCATTGCAGTCTAGCTCCAACACACTGGCCTGGAAGTTTCTTGTGATCCTAAAGACCCTGATTAGCTGGTTCAGATGTGTTTAATTAGGGCTGAGGTTAAACTCTGCTGGATGGTGGGCCTCCAGTTACAGGATTAGACACCCCTGATGTAATGCATATACTGTCTGCAAAAAGATACATCTAGGTTGTGTCGAGAACCCCCTTGAACCATGGATGTGCTCACGAGAAGGCCAAGAAACCACATACCGTAAAACTTCAAATAATAGCCCAGGCATTTATTTTACCAAATCGTCGACACGATATGAGACCGGCCTTTATAATCTATTGTTGAGATGTTGTTCATTGAGTCTCTAATCTCTAAAAATCTCCAAATGCTCCACGTGAAACTGCGGTCTTCCAACCTTTCACTATCGTGTCATTTGATTTGATTAAGAGAGAGCAAGACAGCGCTTGTGCTGTTTGAAGACATAAGAGTGTGCGCGATCAAAATAGGCTTTGGTGGGACAAAAATTTGCTTTGGCAGCCTCCAAAAAGCGGACAATCTGATGGTTTTAGAAGATTAACAACCCAAAACTAAAAAACAGAGCCTCTATAGAGTGCCGAAGTAGGCCAAAACGCGGAAGTAAGTTAGCATTTTAGCACTACGGTTCCCTCGCTCTAAAGCCTATGGGATTTTTGAATGGGTTTTTGCTAAATCGCCTGAAATAAGGTCTGTGGTGAACAAAGCCTCTAAATATTTGCTTTGATATAGGCTTCAAAATGTATACATTTTGGATTAACTTGTAAAGATTATCTTGCTAGACAAAACGTTTAAGGGTCACAACTCTTTATTGAACACAGATCTTATTTTTTGCGATTTTCCAAAAGTCTATGGGGAAAATGCATAGCTTTTCGACCGAGGGAACCCATGCACCGCTAGCTTCCGAGTTGTCCTACAAAGTGGCGTCATCACTTTGGCACTCTATTTGAGAGCAGCTTTTATTTACCCAAACCTGCAGTCACACCAGGCGTGTAAAAGAGACAGGCGTCTATTTGGGATTTGGCTATTATTTGAAGTTTTACGGTATCCCAACCCTACAACCAAATCCTAAAGTTCTAGGGCCATTTGAGTATGATAAACAGGATGTGGCAGATACGAAAAATGAAGAATCAGCTCTCTTGTGACCAGAGCATTGCCAGAGAAGTGTATCATGGAAACATTAACCTGATGGGCACAGCCAAGGTCACCATTAGCAGCTATTTTAGGGCTAACTTTATCTCTGTCATAGTTGCACACACCAGGGATTAATCGGGACTAATCTGGCCTTGGATGGAAGAAAAAAAGGAGTACGCTTGTTTTTAGATGCAGGGGAAGGATTGGGAATTATTGCTGGTCGGTTACGCGCAAGACCAATGAGGAGCCTTTGTTTGAATGAGTGCCAAGTTATCTACTATGGTGAAATAAATGATATCTGGACTTTTGGATGTCCATGTTTAGCAGAAACGGCTTGTGAAAATGGACCAATACTCTAAGGATGTATAAGTCATGTTTACTGACTGCAGAGAAAATCAATTAGAGTGGATTACCTAGATGGATAGTAGTTTACCTCACACAGAGTTCAAGTATGCCGACATCTACATCTCCTTTAGGGAAGAGATAACTATGTGTTCAGCTCCAGATCTTTTGTGGGGGAAAAGAAATGCCACTCAAAAGGCACATAAAAAAGGCAGGAGGAATTTAGAAGGGAAAAATGCTCCATCTTTCTCCAAAGTCCTATTTTCCAAATGTGTTTCACATGAGATGATCGTTTTGGTGATTTTGATGACAATTATTCGTATAATTAGAGCAATTGTAAAAATGATCACCCTCAATTCGTTCCAAACCTGAATGACTTAATTTCTTCTGAGGGACACAAAAGGTGAATGTTTCACAAAAGGCTGCAATTTGTCCACAAAATTCATAAAAGAAACAAAAGCAAAAATTTGTCCATATAACTCATACATTATATTCTAAGACTTAAAGGAGTAGTTCACTTTTAAAAAAAAACTTTTGCTGATAATTTACTCACCCCCATGTCATCCAAGATATCAATGTCTTTCTTTCTTCAGTCGAAAAGAAAGGTTTTTAATGAAAACATTCCAGGATTTTTCTCCATATAATGGACTTCAATGGGAACCAAACTGTTCAAAGGGCTTTAAACGATTCTAGACGATGAATAAGGGTTTTATCAAGTGAAACGATCGCTCATTTAAAAAAAAAAAAGTTTAAGTTTTAAAAGCTCAAATGCTCCCCTTGCTCTGTTCTGTGTAACTCTCCTGTTCGAACTCATTAATCAAAATGAACGAATCTTTTCCAGAGTCAACTCGTTCATTCCGTTCGTTGAATGAACCAAATGACACGAAAAAAGGTTTCTTCACTTTGATAAACGAGTTTGAACAGGAGAGTCATGAACGCGCATCACAGAACAGAGCAAGGCGAGCGTTTGCGCTTATAAAACTTAAACTTTTTTGTTTTTTAATGAGCGATCGTTCCGCTTGATAAGACCCTTATTCATTGTCTGGAATCGTTTAAAGCCCTTTGAACAGTTTGCAGTTTGCACTGAAAGTGTCTTTTGGACCTTAAACCGTTTGGTAAGGAATTTTGTAGTAAGGAAATAATGTAAAACAAATTTTTAGTTGAACTAATACTTTAAGGGCAAGAATATGTCTGAATTATTTACGTTGACGTAATTTAAAAGCGCAGACAGGAACTATGGTGGTATGTCCTGGTGAGCCTCTTGTGTTTCTCTTGTTGGTTTTGCTTTGTTAGTTTCCAATGAAGCAACCACTTCACCATCTGCTCCTGCATTCAGAGGAACTTGAGCCCTGAGGTCCGACCCTAGAGCCTGGGATGTGGGGTTGAAGAGGACGTTGCTGGACAATGCTTCGGCCAAATGACCTCCTCTCACTTCAAAAACAGCCACAGCCTGGACTCCTCTCCTAATGGCCTCACCTCTATTACTAGAGCAAAAAGCCCTCGCCAGTGCTTGTTCATCAAACCGTATCCAAGACACACAGGAAAATTCAAAAGGACAGATTAGAGGAATGCATGCAAACAATGGCGAATAAAAAAAATGTTTATACAAATTAGCGAAAACAGTCTCACTGGAGACACATTTGACGATACCTCAGAGATACCGCGGGTCTGCAGACAGAGACAAAAGAAGTGTGGGAGAGGCAGATGTACAATAGCTTGTTTAAAAAAAACAGTTCCTTCTAAAATTTGCTGGCATGATTTGCTTCGCCTAATGAGAACACAATCGATCAGTCCGAAAGGAGGAGAACAAATAGTCTTTATCTCAATCTGTTACTGAACATCTGTTTGGAACAGAGTTGGGGAAGCTAAACACTAAAAGTTGTTCAACTACAGTCAAGTCGGCCTATTCAAAATATTATCTTTAAATAAATAAGTTGCATACAAAAATGTAATTCAATTAAAATATATAGAACTTTACAAATGAGACAATTCAAAACAATGAGAGTCAACCTTAAAGGTACAATATGCAAGATTGTTTCGCCACCAGGGGTCGCTAACCTCTTACAATAACAAAGGCGTATATTAATGACGTATAGTCCGCATTAAGCGGAATTATGGATCTTATCGTCAAGCTGATGGATCTTTTATGGATGAGTGAATACATTGATGTTTTTAACATGAGTGTAGTATGAAGCAGGGCGCGATTTGCTAGACGTATACCAGCGCCACACGCAACGCGAGTCCCGCGGATATAAATGAATAAGGACATTTAATTCTACCGAACTACACACAAGTTCTGAATTACTGACCCAGATCAGTTTATTAGAGGAATTAAACTTGAGGTAACGCAGCGCTGCTTAACTTGCTCTAACAGTTTCACTATCACACTAAACTGCATTTGTGTGTGTTGAATGTTGTTAGTTAGGTTGTTTGTTGGCTGTATGAACAAAACCTTGCTTGGCCAGCCCATTCTCACTCCCAAGGCGTCACCTAACTGACGCCTTGGGAAGCATTTGGACATGCTTCAATATCTGACGCTTTAGGCGCCCTTTAGCGTCAGTTAGATGACGTCCTAGGATCGCGTGTACCCTACCCCCACCCCACACCTAAACCTAACCGCGTCCTCTAACAGACGCTTTCCTTTAGCGTCAGTTAGATGACGCCGTAGGATCGCTAAAACGTCAAATATTGAAGCATGGTCAAAGGTGACGCCTTGGGGTGAGAATGCGTTGGCTTGGCACTGTTGAGCACGCGTAACGGGCCTGACCGACCCAGTTGTCCACGACCGTCACCATGGTTACTATTGCAGTACGAGGTCAAACCTTGCGGAAACCGAGGGTAACGCGGATATGACGTCATTTAACACAGTCTCATCCCAAAAAGTCATATAACTGACGTCTTGGGACGTTTTTTGACCGTACGTCAATATCCGCCTTTTTAGGGCCCCCTTAAACGTCAGTAGATGGCGATCCCGGGCCGTCATACAACTGACGCTTTACCTTTAACGTTAGTTAGGTGACGAGTTAGGTTTAGGGTTAAGTTTAGGTCTGGGGTAGAGTTAGGATCCCATAACCTCATCTGCCGACGTTTAAGGGGGCCCTAAAAAGGCGAATATTGACGTATGGTCAAAAGACGTCCCAAAACGTCAGTTATATGACGTCTTGGGATGAGACCGGGTTGCGTCATTGACTGGCGACTCTTCACAACTGCTCACACGCCTCGTTTCCTTGGTTAAAAATCGCAATTTTATCACGATTTCAATAGTTGGAAACATTTGGGATATCAACTAAGTAAGTAATCAACTAAACAAAATATATAACATTGGCCTAGTGGTTTTTGGATATTTTACTGCAAAAATCCTGCATATTGTACCTTTAATTACACAAGAAGAGTGAGAGTTTTACTGTTGCATTGACCATATGGGATCCATCTTTAAAGCAACCTCAAATCACTCCGGCTGTCGGATCGAGATGTTTTCAGTGTTTTCTCAGAAAAGGCAGGTGTTGAGAGGGTGACACTTTAACGATGCTTATGAGTGCCCATTACATTAAAAATGGATTGAGAACCACCCAGCATCAGTTAAATTACCAACAGACCCAGAAAAGTTTTAACAGTGTTCAACACAGAAAAATCTCTCTAGGCAGGAGCAGAATGATTACATCTAAACACAACTAGAGTAATTTGACAGCAATCATTCTTCAGCATTTTGCAGTCAATAACACCTCTTCTTCAGAATTGATATATCTACTAAAAAACACAACAAACAATTCTGGCTTGATTGACAATTTGATGCTGCAATTGCACCTCAGTGTTCTGTTCAAACAAAACGAACGCCTTAATCATCCTTTTCATACCTCGAGTGCGATCATTGTCCATAATTACGCATGTTATGTGACTAAGGGGAACATGAGTGAAACAAACCACTTGTTGCTTGATGCGGAGAGGAAGAGAGCTGTAATGAGAGTTCTGCCGTAATGAACCTGCGCCTGCTTCCAATCACAGTTTGTCCCAGAAATGTGCTTTTAATGTGTCAGTCCTCCATTTCAGTGCTGAGAGGGGAACGTAATACTCCGTAATGAACCTCATATTTCTTAGCTTGATAAAGGGAGGACAGACAAAGCTCTTCAGCGCAGAGATCCTGCAGTGCACAAATAAGTTTAATAGGAAGTTTTTGGATCCATTATTAGATTATTAGCTTATTATCAGTTACGGTAATACATTTATTTATTTATTTATTTAAAGCAAAATAGTGTTGCAACAGAAAAAATACACAATAATAACAACTTATGCTTAAAATGGAGTGGGAAGAAGTAAAACTTATTAAACCCCACCCCAGTCTATTAAAGAATTTACACAAACAAAAAATAGCTGCTTTCTTTCATCAATAATCTCAAAGAGAAAATAATAATCAAAAAAAGAATAATAATAATACCTCATTTAGAAAGAATAGAACAGACTTAGTTATTTATCCTACATTTTGTTGACATTTTTGGTTCTAAATTTAGAAGTTTGGAAGTTTTTTTCATTCAGTTTGTTGATATTTTTGGTAATAACTTTTAAATATTATAGAATAGAATTGAATATTTTCAGAAACGTGTTTACTTTTATGATTATATTATATTAGTTTTTTTTCCCAAAATTCGTAGAAATGTGTTGACTTTTATAATTATTATATTATATCATATAATATTAGAGAAAGAAATCTAATAATATAATATAATTGTGTGATAATAAACGTGTAAATAATTGAGCAGAATATTATTTCCAAAATCAATTGATTTCTTATAGGACATTTATGAATATTATATTATATTAGTAGTTTTCCTAAATAATATGTAGACATTTTTGGTAAAAAATATAGATATAATATAAAATGTGCTGTATCTGCTGTGTAACATGCACAATTACATTTATTAATTTAGCTGACGCTTTTATCCAAAGCGACTTACAATTGCTATAGGGGTTAAGAGTCTTGCTCAGGGACACATTGGTGTCTCACAGTGGATTTGAACCTGAGTCTCTCACACCAAAGGCATGTGTCCATGTATCCACTGCGCCATTACCACCCTGCACATTTCATGCCTCCATTTTCTAATGTTATCTTGGCTTTTGCAACCTCCTATTCAGCATTTAAAATTACCTGTCAATTAAAACGGACTCTGGTTGCTACGTTTCCACTAACACCGAGCAAAACACGAGCCGAGATGTGCGCTCACCCCGCTGGAGAACTCAATCTGATGTAATTTGCCCCGTCTCGGCCTGCCACGATCTTTACTGACTGTCAGTCAAGAGGGAATCTCAGGACAACATCCTCAGTAACATTACTCAAATCCCTGGCCCATATCAGTGTATTTAGTGTCACTTCATGTCACATAAGATTTATGTTCCTTCTGGCTCAGATTTAGAAGATCTTTTATATTTGACAACCACCCCAAACCCTGTACTACTGAGGTCTACCTGTGCATTCCCATTCCTGATTGGCTGCTTCAACTCCCTGGAAGTATGTGACATGCAATCTGTGTGCAAAAAATATATATATATTTTAAGTCTATGCTGTATTCATGACATCTAGCAGCTGGGGCTAACGGGTCGTGCTAACCAGCCAAAACCTTGACCTTCTTGCATTTCAGCCATACGGCCTCAAACAAGCCAACAATGAGCCCCATCCGCCCCCGACATCAGGATCCATGGAGATGGGGCAAAATTCAGAATATGCACTTGACAAATATGGCCGTCTGGAAGTGTGGGGTGGGAGTTTCTGAGGCAGAGCGTTTACGTCTTTTGTTTAATAGAAAGAAGAAAAAATGCTTATTGAAGGGCTGCCAGAATCCGACACACAATGCTGCAAAGTAAACGCCTTGCCATCATTTAAAGGATCTTTTTTCCCTCTTACAAGCACAGTTTCAAAGAAACTTAAAAGAAAAGGTCCATTAGGCACTTTAAGACCGATGCCATGAGGCGTTCAACCTGATATATGGGAAAGATCAGATCTCGTTGCAAAAAAACGCGTTGGAATTTTGCTCCAACTCTCCAATGATTCATTAACGGATTCACTGGAAAAAATCCAACATGGATGTCATGGATTTCATTTAATTTTAGTCTTTTTATCAAACAAAACTATCACATGACATAATATAGAGCACTTGCCGTATGGGCCACTTCTTTTTTGTGTACAATTTTTGACGCTTCAAAGCTTTAGTCCACATTTATTGTAACATAAGAAAATATTTTGACGAATGATTGAACTGTTTTTGTCCATTTAATGAAAGTCAATGGGGTCCAAAATAACACGGCACTGCCTTGACTTTCATTGTAAGGACAAATTACACTGAGACAGGTCTGTGTGCTCCACAAGAAGACAGTAAGTCATACCGGTTTGGAATAGGGATGGGACGATTACCGGTTTCACTATAAACCACGAAAAAAATGTACTGACGGTTAGTATTGTTGTTTGATAATTTATGATAATTTAATGATAATTAAATTAACGTTTTTTTTTTTTTCCGAGAAGGAATGGCTGAAGGCAGTGACCGTGATAGGGAGATTTTCCAGCCTTTTAAGAGGACCAAATCTGAGGTGTGGTCATGTTTAGGTTTTTACAAAAGTCCTTAGGGAAACTTTGAGGCTAAAAATCGAGGATGGTCACCCCGAACATGCGCAAAAAAGTCGCTGTAAAAGGGGGAAACAATTATTGCCTGTTGTCTTGTATGACCATCACCCTCTGGTGTAACTTATTATAGCGAATGCAAGGCATGTTCATTTGACTCACACACGTTTGTTACTCAAAGGACTAATAAAGAAACGAGAAAGCAGACTGAACATAGACAGAAGTGTTCTCTCTTTGTTCAGGGCTGATCCTTGTAAACCTGGTCTGGCTGAAGCGATTAGACCTGGTCTATAGGGGGTCTCTCATGCAGACTTGACAGGAACCAGCTGAGACTCCAGGAGAAGTGTTAAACTGATAACTACCCCCAACACAAGACCCCCCAGCATCCACTGTTTACACAGGATGGACTTTCCCTTATCTCCTCTGCATCTGATATCTACTTTAAACGCTGGATATATCGAAACCAGTCCAGTTCTTTTACCTCATTCGTGGCACTTTTGGCATTTCATTTCCTGGTCTTGTTTTTAGAGCAAAACCTACTGTAGCAAACGTAAAAAGACCTTGAAAATGTACTTCGAGGAACCATTTTTATATGATCAGACACTTATAAATGTCTTATGTTGTTGTAACTCAGCGCAATCAGGTTGATTCAGTCGTACTAAATAATATTTATACAAGAATAAAACCAGTAAATTTAGATCCATATAAAGAACTTTTGTTTAGATTACCTGAAACGTAACTTATTATTTGCAGACTTGACTTTTTTTTTTATTTTATTGACATTTTTACTTAACTTTTTTGGTGCTACTTAGCCTCATTATATAATTATATTTAATAAAATATTTCAACAGGTAAATGTATCATTATAATATTGTACTTTATATTATATATACAGTATATATACATACATGCACAACAATAAATAATGTTATAATTTTATAAAATTTTGTAATGTAAATCAATGGGCTCTATGCACAGCGGTATTTCCGGTGAAGGTGTAAGGATGCTCGATTACTTCCGCCAATCGTGGAGTCCATTCCCAGACAGCAAACTGACATTGAATCAACGTGGAAACGACGTCTCTCATGACATTGAAACAACGTTGATTTTGCTCATCGAATTAACGTTGAACCAACGTCAGACGCGGCATTCTTCAAAGCTAAATGAAAATCGAAAATTGGTTTGCTTTCATAACGTTGAAACAACGTTAATTTCAATTGATTTTCCGTTAGTTTTGAAAGAATGACGCGTCTGACGTTGGTTCAACATTAATTCGATGAGCAAAACAATGTCAGATCAACGTTGTTTCGATGTCATGTTTCAGCCCATTCTCACCCCCAAGGCGTCACTTAACTGACGCCTTGGGAAGCATTTGACCATGCTTCAATATCTGACGCTTTAGGCGCCCTTTAGCGTCAGTTAGATAACGCCCTAGGATCGCGTGTACCCTACCCCTACCCCACACCACACCTAAACCTAACCGCGTCCTCTAACTGACGCTTTCTTTTAGCGTCAGTTAGATGACGCCGTAGGATCGCGTCATGTAAGTGACGCTAAAGGGCGCCTAAAACGTCAAATATTGAAGCATGGTCAAAGGTGACGCCTTGGGGTGAGAATGCGTTGCATGTTTCCACGTTGATTCAATGTCAGTTTGCTATCTGGGTTACTTCCGCCGATTGTAGAGTCCAATGCTACCGAGAATTTATATTGGGTTTTATACTCTATGGCTATACTAAAGAAACGTTAGTCACAAAAACAGACAAAACAGACACCCCTCGTTGTGTTAATACTTCTTTGTTTATTATATTAAATAAACATAACTATATATAAAAATACATATAAACATATTAAAGTTTCGTTTCAAAGACGGGAGGATGGTCAATTTTGAAGACTCTGCCATAATCCTGTTTTTCTCGGTTTTCCTTCGCTTTAATCTCCTCAACCGGAAACTGAAGAGCATCCTTGCATTAAATGCGGAACTTATGCATGCATATAGCCTATTATTATCACTATTGCATTAGCATAAATAATTACATATTTTAATATACATGTAATATGTATATAATATATATATTTATTTATTTATTATCAATATAATATACAACATGCGTATTAACAAATACCAAAAAATCTGTATACACAATTATATATATATATATATATATATATATATAATTTTTGAAATGAAACACTCTTGAAGTAGCATTTGTTTCCGGTGACTGCGCTGCCATCAAATAGACTGAACGGTTGAGCCGAGTGAGTGATTGTTTTTTATTTGCTGTGCGGCCGCAGAGACCAGCAGAGGGAAGCCTTTTATCCCTTTAATGTGTTCCCTCTTTTCAAAGATGACAAAAGTTGTCCTCTGATTCCTAACAAACATCTCAGCCTCTCAGTTTGGAACATAATAAACCCCGCATGCGTGAGGAGCGAGTCTCTCGGGACAGGACGGGCGAGAGCGCTAGCATGGATCAGACCACAGGCTTTGAGTGCTACGACTCACCTGCTGTCTCTAGAAGCCGATCCACCAGTGCATACTGGTGACTGAACTTCCAGTATGTGTATATTGTTTAATGGGCTTGTGTTTCTTTGACTTGTTCCCTTTTTTGTAAGGTTTGTATGTATAGTATGTTTGTATTAACTGTAATCACGAATGGATGTAAATAATCTCCTTATGGAATCTTGGACCAACAAAAGTCTATCATCACATTCATTAAAGTGTGTATATGGAAATCAATTCAGTGACATCAAAAGAAACCACTTGAACAGAAAAGAGATGGAAACCTACTAGCCTACCACCAGAAACGTTTAAAACACAGTCATTGTTATCATGTAACCATAAAGGGCCAAGTTTAGGTTTAATTTGGTAAAGATCTGGGTAAATGTATCCAAGTATATAGATAGACATTATTTAATATATTGAATTAATATTGCTAATGATTTAAAAAAATGTAAATGTACAACATAAAAACAAACAAATATATTTACAACAATATATTAGTTTATATAATTACAGATTTTTCACTGTTGTAGAAGCCATTAGTTTCCAGTTCCAAGCAAAAAGACTAAACAGTTAAAAATGTCAGGAGTGACTTTATATTACATTTTTATAAATTTTATAATTGTCATCTCATATCATTTCATAAAAATATGTCTTACATTTTGGTTAACTGCTAATAAATAAACCCATATAAATTAGGGTACAACAACGATGTATTAAAAACTGAAAAGTTTTTACTTTGCGTTTTTCCAATACAGATGACAACATTGACAAACCGTTGCGGATCAGTGAAAAAAATGCGTTTTTGTAGTTTACACTGATATGAAAATGGTATCGGTTTCAAAAACTTGCACTGAAACCCATTTTCAGGCCCCCAAAGCGTTGTCGTCATGTAAATTAAATGCTAAAAAGCATAAAAAGTTTTCTGTTTTTAGTTAAAAATGGCGTTGTGGCCCCTCAGTTGCTAAATTATTAGTCATGAATTAATAATACAACGTTTTTTACTAAAATGGTACCTTTGCGGTAAGTTGTGCCAGATGCATAGGGGTAAGTTGTGCCAGTGCCATCAACTAACAGTGCATTTAGAGGTGAATCTCACTATTACAAATAATATTTCAGTAACAAAATTCAAAGTGAAAAAAAAATGTCTACTGAATATTAAAAATTATTCATGCAAATTATTCATCCCCTTGGCCTAGAGTAAATAGGTAAAAAGTGGCCCAACTTACCCCCACTCTCATCTAGTGTAATTTTCTGCTCCAGTGAAATGTAAATAAACTCAAATATAAAGTGATTTATTCACTGTCCTGCGTCACGCATTCGTCTTCGGTTGTCCGTCAGCTCTTTGTGAGAACAAAGTGAAGGAAAACGTTTCTCTGAAACATGAAACCTGAGGATGTGAAACGTGCCCTCTGCCCTCTAAAGTGATACAAGTTGCAGGGTTGTCACTTAGGTCAGTAGTGATGTTTAGTAATCTTTTCAACATCCTCCCGCTCACTTGCACGTTAAAAAAAGGCCAAGGGTTGAGATCAACAATGTGAACATTAACGCAGGATTTACAAATATCGCTGGAAGAAATCCGAGCGTTTGATCTGAGATCAAAAGCGATCACTAAAATACTCCAAGTATACATTTAAACAACAAAGAAAATACTTCTGTTGTTTAACAGGGATGATTGTTTTTCCACCTGCGATGTTGTTTGTTATACGTGCCAAGCATCACTCCTGTGACTAAATATTACGAACTGCAAGACGTTTGAAGTGCCACTGAAACACAACAGACTCTCGATGACCTCAAAACATATTATTAATGTTAAGTTTGTATACCAGTCCTTTTGTTTGCACCTCGGCTGACCGCTTGATAACCATCAACACCCTCTAAAGTTTACGGGCTGTTAAGGGGGTTTGGTGCTGCAGGGTCTCTCAGCGTGAGGGTCTGGATGTAGCCTATTAAAAGTGTAACACAGTGTCTCCACTGACTCTGTTTGAAAGGTACTTCACTGTTTTATGGAGACGGACACTCACATGCCCTTGCTTTGGTCTGTGCTCGTTTCTCTTTTTTCTGCATTGTTGCAAAGGCTTGTTCAACTGGACAAGAACTTTGTCGTTCAATCAATCAATGCACGTCAAATATGCTGCGTCAAGACGTGTCACGCTAGTGATAGTGATGGTGAAAAATGTCATGACACGTCTTAACGCGCCATATTTGAATGAAAACAAATGCAAATTAAGAGCTTTGGCAGAGCATAACAGTTTTGGTCTGTTAATTACACAAAGGTATCTTATGGCTTGAGAGAAGTTTAAAAAGTAATACATATAATTTTAATAGGGCTGTGCAAAGATTAACATAATCTTACATAATCTTTATTATATTTAAATCTTTTATATATGAATAACACATTTTCTTGCATGTGCACATGCATGTGTGTGTATTTATATATACAAAATAATTATACACAGCTAACACACATATATTATGTAGACACAAACTTTTATTTTTGGAATGCGATTAATCGCAATTAATGTTTGCACAGTCCTAAATTTTTTAAAATGTTAAATAAAAAAGTTATAATTTTTATATTATGTAATAATTTAAAAAATATTTTTACATGCCGATAAATATTTGGCAGATTAGTCTCAAATTATTATTATTTTTTTTTAATAAAATGGCTGCTTTGGGGTAAGTTGTGCCAGCTGCTTTGGGGTAAGTTGTGCCAGTGGCATCAACTAACAGTGATGGTATTTACAGCATTTGGAGGCAAAGCTCACTATTACAAATATTATTTCTAGAGCAAATACAATTACAAAATGCAGAAAATTCTTTCCCAACATAATAAATACGTTTCCTTGATAGTTTAAGAGAACAAAAAAATGGTAAAGTCAATCCAATTTCCCATAGCTTTTATCTTGTGACCAAAAAAATAAAACACTTTTCCGTCACATTTCTTTAATTATCGTTGTCTACAAAACTCATTTCCATCATGTAATGTAAGCATAAGCTTTTAAGTGTGACTTCAAACTTTTGCCTGTATAATTCAGATACACCCAAATCATATCTTAAAATGAATGGGATCTGAAATGCGGCTGGTAAACTGAGAGCCAGGAAACGCAGCAGCGCCAGTTTAGTGAAAGTCGACTGCCAGAAAAACATGACATGAAATAAACAATAACAAATGGAGGCATTGAGAAACAACAATACTGAGATAACAGCAGGGACTCTGCTTTCTCCGCTGCACTGAGAAGAATAAAAAGATGCAGAGGAAGATAGAAACAAGAGAGAGAGAGAGAGAGAGAGAGTCTGAGTCAGACTGTCACTGCTGAATCTTTGCCAGAATATTTTCGGCCGTTCGCTGGAGAAGGTGACCGTCGGAGGAGAGGGTCCAGCCCCCTCCTCCTCCTTCATCCCCTCCTCCTGAGGAAGGGGGGAGTGTTTCCCTCTGGTCCTCAGTCTTAACACTTCGCAAAGCTCTGAGACGCCACACTGAGCTCTGGAAGCTAACTGTGACGGACAAAAGCCACACACACACACACTCACACACACACACTTGGCATGGATAGCAAAGTTCTAGCGCTGGTGGCCCTGCTGACGCTCGCCATACGGAGCCCAGAGACTGACGGTAAGTGCACTTTAAAAAAATATTGTTGGTTTAACTTAAAGTAAGTAACCTGGTTGCCTTAAATTTTTAAGTTGATTTAACTGTAAAAAAGTGAATTAATACAATGAAGTAGATTAATTTAATCATCAGAAACTCAAAATCATAAGTTATCTCAACTAAATAAATTATTTAAGTTGATTTGACAAAAGAAAAAATGTTGTGATAACAAATCTTGAAAATATTTTTTTACAGTGTGGGTTACGACTAACATTTACAGATTTACGACATTTCGGTTCTCAGATGATGCTTTGATGTGTTGTGTTGCAATTCAGTTAACTATAAATAACAATACACTGTAAAATCAAGTTGCTGTCTCACATTTTTAAGTACAATCAACTCGGAGGTTTAATTAATTTCAGCTTAATTTATATTTTACTGACTTTAAAAAAAATAATCTTGTTTAACATAAAAAAGTTGAAAAAAAATTATTTTGAGTTAAAGCAATATAAAAACATGTTGTCGTAACATATTGATATTTTTTTTAAGTGTTGCGAGATGGATACTGATGTATCATCCTGGGCATCTTGCGCTAAAATAAAGAAAAAACTTATTTTATTTTGTATAACGCATATAATAAATTAAATTAGTGTACTCATTATAATTGTGATACAATAATATATTGTAACAAGCAATGCAATGTTGGAATGCAAATAAATATGTTCAAAATGATGAAAAAAATTACTTTTTTATTTTGGAAATACATTTAAAATATGTAATATTAATTTATTTTAAATTCATCGCTCAACATAAAATATATACTAAAAAACAAATCAAGGATAAAATAAACTAAAAGTAAACAAAAACGAAGCAAAACAACTGAAAACTGAACAAAAACAAACTAAAAAGTAAACAAAAACAAAGCTAAACAAAAACTCATAGCTTTCCTATTGAACACTGAAGAAAATGGTGTAGGATTTATGTTTAAACAATTTTCAATTGTTTGAGCAATTGCTTGTAAAATTCACAATAATTACAAAGAAACAGCAAGTAACATTTAATAAAACAGGAAATTATATCTTATATCTTATAAAAATACTAAAACATACTCCAATGATCTTTGTTTTATTTACAGCTTTATAAATGTTTTTACAGTGTAAATGTATTACTTGAGTCATAAATTACAGAACTGCTGTATCAAGTTTCCAGAATAATGCTTTCAGTTAATGATCATTAAGGAGTTAACGCTCATTAAGAGGTCCCATTAATATCACCTCGCAGCTGGAAAATGCCCTGCATAAATTAGCATACACATCTTCCCTCAGCTGTACGCGTCTTTACATGTTAGCGGGCCTGATCTAAAAGGACAGAAGGTTTCGGCGAGATGTTTAACCAGCTGAACTCGGCGGGTCTGGCTTTGTTGTTTCTCTGCAAAAAAATCTAGCACTGTTTACTTATCCGCAAGCTCTATTAATTACTGCCTAATTAGGGAATAGTAAGCAAAAAGTTCCTGCGCTGTTCACTTGGCGCCTTGTTTAGTCAAGGCTTAATGGGCCGGTGTTTAACATGATAAAGGGAACAGAGAGTGTCGGGAATATCTGTGGGAATTCAGAGTTTGACTCGCCTCAGAACCGGGTCCGTTTCGGCCAAGTGCAAAGGGAATCCAGGGAGATGTGAAACCATTCAGGGAATGTTCTTCAGCAGATTCATTTAATACACAAATTCAGGACTAAACCTGGAGTGGCATGGTGTGATTATGGGATTGGGCCGTATTTAATGTTGAGGACCCTCAAAAAGGCTCCTGATGAAAAATGTGGCGAGTGAAAAGCCAGGCCGGCCCCTGTGTGAATGGACGAGGGCCACTAGAATGCAGACTAATCTCTTTTTAATGATCAGGGTTTGTTAATGGATGCAGGTGATCAGACACTTTCACCTAGGATGGTATTGCAAGTTGGAAATTAAGTTTCTAATATGTGATTTCTTTGTGTTTTTGTCAAATCAAAGTTTTTGTCAAATCAAATCATTTTAAAGGTTCAGATCAGCTAGAAACAGCTGTTTAAACTGAAAAAAAGTTGTTTTACGTTTTATTTCCATGAATTCATGAAAATAATAAGAAGAGAAGCAAGGAATTATCTTGAGAATTTTAAATATTTTAAAAGGTGTTCATAATATAATATGTGTATTTTGAAGATCTTATTCTGCTGCATTTGATGATCAAGAAATGCAGCAAAAACAGAAATATTATTATCATTTAAAATATTGCTTTTCTATTTGAATATATTTCAAAATGCAATTTATTTCTGGGATGCAAAGCTGAATTTTCAGCATCATTACTCTTCAGTGTCACACCATCCTTCTACAGTAATATCTAATGAAACATTTATGATTATTATCAATGTTGAAAACAGTTGTGTTGCTTAATATTTTTGAGGACACGGTGAAACATGTTGTCTCAAGTTTCCTAAATGAATAGAAAATTTAAAAGAACAGCATTCATTTAAAATAAAAATATTATGTAACATTTTGAATGTTACTTTTGATCAATTTAATGTATCCTTGCTGAATAAAAGTATTCATTTCTTTCAAAAACAACACCGACCCCAAACTTTTGAATCAATTAATTAAAGTGTATTAATTTATCACTTCAATACAAACTGTAACTTCAAATCTCTGATATAAGAGGCATTTTTCATATTTCTCATGCACTGACTCCATACTTTCTGTTCTTATCCGGTCACAGCTAAACCCATTAGTCTGGTGGAGAGATGTTGGTGTCGGTCCACTCTCAACACCGTCCCGCAGAGGAGCATCCGTGAGATTAAGTTCCTCCACACACCCAGCTGCCCGTTCCAAGTCATGTGAGTCAACATCCTACAGCAAAACTCTACCACACAACTAAATTAAAGCACACCAACAATAGTCCTCCAGAAATAGCTCTCAAAGTTGCACATTTCCACAGTTTTAGGAGTCAATCCATGTGGGAAAGAAGCAATGTGTCAATGAGTAACAAAAAAAGGACCAAAAGAGAACATTTGAGAGAGTGATTTTGTCCATTATGAGCGTTCAGGTTTTCATGACACAATAATTGTTAAGGGTCAAAATGATTAGCTTTGTGTTACGGCTGACCTTGTCCTTTTCATTTTACCAGCATTTGGTATTACTTCAGTGGTCTGGAATGTATTAAACCGAACCATTTGTACCCCGTCAGCAGCCGAAAAGCCAAAGCGCTACAGGGGATCAAGGTTACAGGGGTTACAGAGGTTAGCATGTAGCTTAGGGTCATTTGGGGAACAAACTTTGGCCGGAGGAAATCACCTTTAATCTGCCACTTTCCACACATCTTGTTTAGAAATCCTTTCGGATTCATTGGCCTAGATGAAAGACAGCCACCTACTCTTTCCCCCCTAGACACGCACATCACTCATTTTGTTGTTAGCATTAGCTAGCTGTGAGGTAATTACTACCTGCTGGCTCGGCCCCAGACCACCGACAAGCTCGCGCAAAAGATCGTTTAGACTAGCTAGATTAACTCAGAGACCCAAATCACAAACAAACAAACAAATAAAACAAACTCTCTCAAGATAAACTCAATGGAAGACATCCCGCCGGAAAACAAACAAGGGGTAACATTACACTTTTAGTTAGCTTACTGATCGGGAGGTTGGTTGGGAGGATTCGTGTGGGTTAAGTGGACTTTTTATCTGCATGGGCCGACAGGCTCCATTTGTCTAGACAGATTGAGGGATCCGTGTGTGTGTGTGTGTGTGTGAGGTGTAAGCAATACGAATAGGAGCCATTTGAATGGCAACGTGAGCCGCTAACTCTCAAACACAACCTTTTGCCACGGAGGTGCGAAGTCTGGGTGTCATTTGTGTTGTCTTCTCCATGTGTGGGTGAACGAAGCGTTTGAGGGGATATTCCTGGCTGGGCCGGAGCAAATTTGGAGGTCAGATATCAATAGAAAAAGAATTCTGCTCAAGTTAAAAAGTTTTTTTTTTTTTTTTTGCAAATATCAAGGAAAATATTGCTGTAGGCCTAGTTATTGCAAGGATGATAGATAGATAGATAGATAGATAGATAGATAGATAGATAGATAGATAGATAGATAGATAGATAGATAGATAGATAGATAGATAGATAGATAGATAGATAGATAGATAGATAGATAGATAGATAGATAGATAGAATATAGATGGATGGATGGATGGATGTAGGATGGATGGATAGATAGATAGATAGATAGATAGATAGATAGATAGATAGATAGATAGATAGATAGATAGATAGATAGATAGATAGATAGATAGATAGATAGATAGATAGATAGATAGATAGATAGATAGATAGATAGAATATAGATGGATGGATGGATGGATGTAGGATGGATGGATGGATAGATAGATAGATAGATAGATAGATAGATAGATAGATAGATAGATAGATAGATAGATAGATAGATAGATAGATAGATAGATAGATAGATAGATAGATAGATAGATAGATAGATAGATAGATAGATAGAATATAGATGGATGGATGGATGGATGTAGGATGGATGGATGGATAGATAGATAGATAGATAGATAGATAGATAGATAGATAGATAGATAGATAGATAGATAGATAGATAGATAGATAGATAGATAGATAGATAGATAGATAGATAGATAGATAGATAGATAGATAGATAGATAGATAGATGTAATATGGATGGATGGATGGATGGATGGATAGATAGATGTAATATGGATAGATAGATAGATAGATAGATAGATAGATAGATAGATAGATAGATAGATAGATAGATAGATAGATAGATAGATAGATAGATAGATAGATAGATAGATAGATAGATAGATAGATAGATAGATAGATATGGATGTAATATAGATGCATACAGTAGATAGATAGATAGATAGATAGATAGATAGATAGATAGATAGATAGATAGATAGATAGATGTAATATGGATGGATGGATGGATGGATGGATAGATAGATGTAATATGGATAGATAGATAGATAGATAGATAGATAGATAGATAGATAGATAGATAGATAGATAGATAGATAGATAGATAGATAGATAGATAGATAGATAGATAGATAGATAGATAGATATGGATGTAATATAGATGCATACAGTAGATAGATAGATAGATAGATAGATAGATAGATAGATAGATAGATAGATAGATAGATAGATAGATAGATAGATAGATAGATAGATAGATAGATAGATAGATAGATAGATAGATAAAACAGAATTTACAGTGTTATAAATGCAGTTTAATTCTATTCAAAATGAAAATGTAAAAAACGTTGCTAGATTTACGATGTTAATAACTGGAAACACATCATCACAGTCTGTTCGCTTCAAGAATGATAATTATTAAGATATGTATCAGTGCATTGACAATTTCAGTGGAAATCAATTCATTTATGTTACTTTAGACAAACTATATGCACAGTTCTGGGAATCTCAGTCAAAGTCCTCAAAATCATCAAAAATCTGGAAAGTCCAGACATCACAACATTATCCTCACGGACCGAACCGCCTCTAATTCAATCCCGTTATCTGATGGAGTGCAGTGACTCCTGCCAGTACAGGAGAATAGGGGAGCTGAAATGCAGTCCATGACGGACAGCTGATACCATCTGATGAAACACACTGTAGAACCGCTGAGGGAGAAAGGTACAGTCTCTCTTTTGCTCTCGTCCGAAACAAATCCCTTCTTTTCTCTCTCTCATTACCAGTGCCAAGCTGAAGAACAACAGAGAGGTCTGCATCAACCCCAAGACCAAATGGCTTCAGCAGTATCTAAAGAATGCCATTAACAAGTAAGAAGAAACTCTTTCTACACTAGAAAAAAAAAACAGTTCACTGGGAATCATGGGATAACATAGTCTATATCTTTATAGACTTAAAAACTTAAAACTAAACAAATCTACTGGAAAGAAAATTATGTTTAAAATTTACACTAATTTACAAAATGTTTATTCTCACGGTTTTCAACAATACACTGAAAACTCTATATGTTTTGGTCGTTCATTTACACAACAACGGTGTTTAACTGGGAGCCTGAAAATGCAAACTTTTGAAAACGGGTTTCAAAGTTCACATTTTTGAAAACGATACCGTTATCGTCTCTGTGTAAACTACAAAAACGTGAATTTGTAAAAACGGTGTTGTCGCGCATGTGTATTACGAAGTGTAGTGTTACGTGTATACACATTACATACAAAAAAAGTATGTAAAGTGTAGGCATAACTTTACACATAGCTGTGTTTCCATTACCCTTCAAATTGCGCGAATTGAAAATGCGGCCAATGGAAACATCAATTTCGCGAAAAACTCCCATAAATCGCAAAAATGTTTTTACGCTCGCATGAGGTGCTTTTTCAGCCAATTCGAAAAAGGAATATTTCGCCAAAGAGATCACCAGGCGAGACATCTGCTCAACTCGCACAGTTCCTCTGTGAAATCGAGAACTGTAACCTCATATGTGTTCACTCACAAGTATAAGGGGCTTTTCTCTTGGCATTAATGCTTGGACGACAGGCCTACGTCTCATTCGATTAAAAATAATGGCTAGTGCGGTGGCTGCGATAAACATAGATCTACCAACATTCGTTTCCATGATTTCTGGAATGACTTATCACGCGAGAAAAAAAATACGCTTTACTCAGATAACATCGGTTAATGGAAACGCTGGCTTTGCGCACTTTTTAAAAAAATCCACATTCAGGAAATATCGCAAAAGTTTTGCGTTTTGCTCTGTAATAGGAACCAGGACACTAATTTTTCCGAAAACAAACATTTTAATGTACATACAACTTGGTAGATTCAGATTCGTTCTAATTATCAAAACCGGAATAGCCATGACCTTTGAGGTAAAATTGTCACCGACTAGAAATAATGACATGTACATGTTCTGATGTAATGTATGTAATCAACTGTATTAAATTTGCAGTGAGAAGGATTTACAGAATGTGTTAATTTACGCAATTTATTTACTTTACATCAAAAGCAAATGTAAAGGTGCTGTAGAATTAAGTGTTTTAACACAAATCTTAGCAGCAATTTACAAGCTGTTGTTCCTGACAATTAAATGGCATATGTGGAATGTTATTGGGTAATTTAAGATTATATAAATTACACGTTTACCTAAGTAGGTAATTAGGCTCCAGCACAGAGCCTTGAGCATTAACCACTGTTCAATGATTACACTAATTATAGATTAATGATGAGGGAACAGGCAGAGCAGCAGAGCTTTTACACCACTATAATCGGCCTCCTATTGTGCCACTGAGCCAAACTGATGCCATCAAAACATAAAAAGGAGGGGAAAAAAAACTATTGATGTCTTGATTATTATAGGTCAGTCTGAAAATACCAATCAATTAAAGCTAAACAGATTTTAAAAAAAATAATAATAAAGGATGACAAAATCACATAACATGCAAATTTACAAATAAAAACGTATTAAATTCATTCATATTTCATCATATTAACATTATGAATAAGTACTATATTAGTAGATAAATAATACTAAAATAGCACTACTCTACTGTGTGCTCTCTAAGGCATTCTGTGAATTATCTAAATGTATTATTAGAAATCTAAAACTTTGGAATATTTTTGTTCCAAGTGACCTTCTTGCAAAATACTTTTTGATAAAACTATTCTAGATTGATTAAAAACTAAAAAAAAAATGTTGCATGCATTAACAGAATAGTTCATAGAAATGTTCAAAGACTACAAGTTTCGTCCTCCTGTAATAAATGTTTCAGCATTAACACCTACAGTATTCGTCTTGAAAGTAGAACTGGATGGAAAACAAAACAAGTGGTTGTTCATCGCTGATAATGTGACTTTTCTTTCTCTTTCAGAATAAAGAAGAAGCGTTCAAAGTAAACACGCGAGGATGTGCGAGGAGGACCATAGTGCATCTCTGACCTCTAAAGAGGCGCACGTCCTCGTCCCTCGCTCTCTAAGATCACTCTTCCTCTTTCTGGACTGCTTGCACAAACAGCACTTCACCTAAACCAGCCTGCAGCTCACCAAAACACAACCAAACACCTTCATCCCGACGCACTGCTACTGCTGGCTGTGACTATTTACTGGTGCACGAGTGTGTGTATGAGTGGGCAATGGGCGAACGTGTGAATGGGAAGGCAAGAGAAATATTTACTGGTTTTCCGCAATTTAAAGGGCAGTAAAAATGAGTTTGTGGATTTGTGTCATAGGGATGTTTAACCTTTAGAATAGTTTGGGATTAATAAGGGATGCAAGCAAGTGAAAAAGACGCAGAAAGTTCAAGCTCACTTTGGCTGTAGTGTTTAAAAGCACACAGCACACATGAATGATCTAGCATGCTAACGCTAGCTCCGTTCCAAAACCTAATGAGCCGCCTGTCTAGACACCAAATGCGAAAAACGATGAAATAAACTTCCTTTTATTACATTTATGTCAGTATCAGTTGTATTTCACAAATGATGCAATCCCAGAATGTACCGCAACAAGCTCAATTCAAAATACAAGCAGGCGGACGTGGAAAGCAATTCATAAATATTCTCAAATTTCTTTCAACACTAAATAAAAAGTTAACAATGGACTATTGTTCCCTGTATTCTTATAAAATGCGCAATTAGCTTAGCAACATGCTAACGCCAAACTGTTTGGAATCAGTTGTGAGCTGAACATTTTTGTGGAACGTTTCAAATCAGTCACTCACAAAGTTCCATCACGGTTTACACGACACAAATTTCAAACATTTTATGCGTTTTGGCCATTCATTTATAAGACAACGCCGCTTTGACGGCCTGAAAACGTGCTTCAAAGTGCATGTTTTTGTCGTGTAAACAACAAAAATGCGAATTTGTGAAAACATTTTCAGCCTATGGGCGTCTAGTGTTTCTTTACAAAGTGACATCGCCATCTACCGGCCTGGCATGAATAATACAACGTTTTTAGTCGTTTTTTTTTTTCCCGGAGATCGTTGTCATCTCTATGCGATTAATGCCAAGGAAAAACATTCAAGCTCAATTCAAAATCCAAGCAGGCGGACTCAAATTTCTTTCAATACTAAATAAAAAGTTAACAATGGACTATTGTTCCCTGTATTCTTAAAAAAAAAAGCGCAATTAGCTTAGCAACATGCTAACCCCAAACTGTTTGGAATCAATTGTGAGCTGAACATTTTTGTGGAATGTTACAAATCAAAGTTTCACAAAGGTTTACACGACACAAATTTCAAACGTTTTATTTGTTTTGGCCGTTCATTTACACGACAACGCCGCTTTGAGGGCCTGAAAACGCAATCTTTTGAAAACGTGCTTCAAAGCGCACGTTTTTGTCTCGGTGTAAACTACAAAAATGCGAATTTGTGAAAACATTTCAGCCTATGGGCGTCTAGTGTTTCTTTACAAAGTGGCATCGCCATCTACAGGCCTGGCATGAATAATACAGCGTTTTTAGTCGTTTTTTTTTTACAGAGATCGTTTTGACAATGTTGTCATCTCTATGCGATTAATGCAAAAAAGGAAAAAAAACGTCTTGATTTTTAGTACATCATTGTGTGAACATACCCTTAGAAGATAGTAGGCAGTATGTGTTGTGCACTTAGCAGTGCACTATGTAAGTAAGAGATAAAGGTTTTGGAACAGAGACACGTTTGGCACAGGGCTGCTACTACAGGAAACAGAATCATAGTTTCCTGTCTTCCTCTCGCAAATGCCATACACTGAAATTCAAGAAATATGCAGTTTAAAGCAGATACTGTATGCTATATGAATAAAGCAGGTGTTGTTAAAGCAATCACGCCAAGGCAGCTTAAAACTTCTGCTCATGTGTATCGAGCGACATTCCGTGACTCAGGCCTTTATTAACAGCATTTGCATACTGTACTGTCCAGTGGCCTGCATGTGTGTCATACTGGTTGTGACTTGGATCCAACAAGACAACCAACATGTAAATATTCTCCAGCACTAAACAGCTGTCAGTAAATGGGTTGATCAGGGACCAAAACTGAACCGCATAAATGCAAGCGATTTTTGTAGACTAAATTAATATTACTTTATGTATTCCATTTGTATCGGGAATTGTTTTAGCCACAAAATGAAGATATGACTGTGATTATGGTTTCCATGATATTAACACGTTTATATAACACACATTGTTTCTGAACATGTTTTGACTCAAATGCCCAATTGCTGTAATGTTTTTGAGCCACTTTAAAAATATAAGGAGTTTGTAATGTAATGATTTATTTTTGTATTTTGTATTGATCGATATGAATAAAAACACGACAGTACAATATGAAGGAATTTCTAGAGAGCATTGTATTATCACACTTCCACAATTATTCACTTGTCTGAGTTAAATGCCGTTTTACGCTGGACCACAAAACCAGTCACATGGTTCAATTTTTTGAAATTGAGATTTATACATCACATGAAAGCTGAATAAATAGCTATGCTTTCTTAGGATAGGACAATATTTGGCGGAGATACAACTATTCTGGAATCTGAGAGTGCAGAAAAATCGAAACATTGAGAAAAATCACTTTTAAAGTTGTCCATTTATGTTTTCGATTGTGCTGCATTCAAAATGTATATTTCTATATTGTTTTTAATATACGAACTGTATAAGTTAACACAGTCTCATCCACATACATAAATTTGTCCTCACATTTCCTTATATGAATTTTCCTCTCTAAACTCTATGAACTATAAACAAACAGCCCAACATGTGCTTTTCATCAGGTCTTTCTAATAAGCACTGAACATGTACGTTTCTTTTGTTTTCCACTGTTACTATATGCAACTTTTTTATTGTAAAAACTTCGTATTAAAAAGGCCCCAGTGTGAATGTTGCCTCGGGGTCAGTAGAGCCAGACGTCTGCACCCGAAAACAGGCATTTCTGGGAAAGACATTTGCAGGACCGTGACATATCAAAGTCATTAATATTTACTAATATTATCAATGATGATTTTCATTACTGGGAAAGGACTGAGAACTGAGATTTGTACATTTATTAATCACCTTCTTCTATTATATATATATATATATAAAGAAAGTCTCTGAGACATGTAATCTACAACCAAACCTATGAAAAGGTGGTTCAGTTTAACCGCACTGTTGGTTTGTGTCAATCAGAGATTGAAAATAATAGAGTCTTGAAATCAATACAGCTGGTATTTAGTGTATAAATCATAGTCATTTCTTCAAGATGTTTGACCTCGAGGAAAGGTTGGACCCCTGGACTCGTTTTTAACACCTGTGTGAATGATATCTGTAGTGAAAGTTTGATACGAGTCCTCCGCACCAAGGACGGTCTACAAATACATTAAAAGTGACACTTTTAAAACTGGAAACATATGACACCTCAACCTCGTCTGACTAAGCTTTCATATTGAGAACAGAGGGAACGGTTTGTGGACGGGTTTAAAATGTGCTTTCAAAAGTTATCAGGGATTGTATAATACCCATAAATCAGCAATACTAATTGATTAATTAAAACCACGTTAATTAAGTTAAGAATAAAGATTGCGATATCAAATCATAAAAATATATATATATTTTTTTTACAGTGTGGGTTTAACATCAAAATTCAATATTAAGTTATTTCAATATTAAGTTTTAATGTAACCCTTCTGCCTTTACACACTGGTATATTGTTTATTTGAAAGAATCAAAAGTGCAGTCTATCATGTTTAAGGTCGGATTTAGAAAGTAATTAGTAAGAGAAAGAAATTACTAATATAATTAGACTGTTCAAGGTGCATTAATAGCTAGTAATTAGGCTATTTACTTTTTTAAAGTAACTTAATGAACTCGTGCGCTACACAAGTGGGCTAGGCGAGCGGGTTCAGTTTTGGGATATAAATAGACCCGCATACCAAAATCAAGATTTAGACCTCCGGTTTTTTTACATCCAGATGTTCATTAGCTATCGAAATACACTGACTTTCAGCGTAATTATGGTAATAATTTTGAAAAAGAAATGTTTCTGGTTCAATTACTAAATTCACGAAAGGCCATCAAACTCAGCTCGAGATCAATCTAAAACAGCGGCGGTCCATGTTATCCCGTCTCTGGAGAGATGGAGTAATCCAGGGAGTGAGATTCGCTCATGTTTTACTGCACGGCTCTGAACAGCTCAATCTTCACTAATAAGACACACACACACACACACACGGGTCTCAGTATTTGGGCGGACAGGACCTGCACCCTTTTGGACTCGAATCAATCTCACAGTAATTCCTAGACGCGGGAAAACGGGCTCGTGACAGCGCGATCCTGAGGGAAACACACACCATTTCCTCAACCTCAAACACAAGTCCATGTTCGTGAGCCAAATAAACGAAGACTTATCTGTAGCGTGCTAACTCTGATGCGCCTGTAGATCTTCATTTAGGAAGTTCTTGGAAGGTTCTCGGGGTTCTGCAAATTGTTATCAGAAGAGTGAATTAAGATCCTTAGGAAATGTTTGGATCCGCTCCAAACCACACACAAACTGGGAAATCAGTGTCACAGCAACTCGTCTATTTGCTAGTAGACTGCAACAGAGGGACTGATTACGCAGCAACGTTGAATTAAATTTAGGATTAAAACATATTTTTAAGAATTAAATTCCATAAAATATTAAAGGGATAGTTCACCCCAAAATGAAATGTCATCATTTACTCGCCTTCAAGTTGTTTCAGACCTGTATGAGTTTGTTTCTTCTGTTTGTAAAATGTTTGTAACCAGCTGACAGGATTTTTCCCTATGGAAGTCAATGGCTACTGTAAACTGTTTGGTTACCAGCGTTCTCATCTTCTTTTATGTTCAACAGAAGAAAGAAACTCTTGGTCTGATTCGGAGCGGTCAGATGTATTTTAATAAATAAATGTTTGATATTTTCAGTATTTTCTTTAAAATACTATTGTATTCTTTCACTAATGACATACGTCTATTGAAACTTGCATTATGTTAAATGGTTTAAGCAGAAGTCTAAACCAGGTCAGTTGTTTTTGAGAATATCTCTTACCTCCGGTGTGGATGTATCGCTTCCTGGCGGCAGTTTTCATTTATATTTAATTCACTTTTTTAATGTCTTTTACAGAAACAGAAAGTTGATATAGGCTAATTCAAATAAAACTTCTGTGCTACACAAATTCATTCTACAGGATAAGGACGAATCCTGCAGTTGGGATCAAAAAGTTTGGATCAAACTGGGGATCTTCATAGATTGTTACGTGGTCAGAAGAAAATATGATAGGTTAAATGTAAAACTCAAAGCCACAATGCTACAGTGTTGTGTAGATTTATTGCAAGGGCATTGCTAGACAGTTTCCAAGATGTTCCTGGAGGATTTGAGCACATTTCCATAGTTTAAAGAGCCCTATAGGTCTATCTAATGGTAAGTTTCCCTCTATCATTGTGTCTCTTTTCAAAAGGTACATTTTTGTACCCAAAGGCTGCATATTGGTACCTAAGTGTTACATATTAGCACCTGAAATGTACATATTAGGACCTAAAATGGACACATTAGTACCTAAAATGTAAATATTACCTAGTAAAATGTACATATTAGGACCTAAAATGGCCATATTAGCTACTGAAATGGAAATATTAGGACCTAAAATGGATATATTAGTACCTTAAATTTAAATATTACCAAGTAAAATGTACATATTAGGACCTAAAATGGTCATATTAGCTCCTGAAATGGACATATTAGGACCTAAAATGTATTAACACTTAAAATGTACATATTAGGACCTAAAATGTACATATTAGGACCTAAAATGGCCATATTAGCTCCTGAAATGGAAATATTAGGACCTAAAATGGACATATTAGTACCTTAAATTTAAATATTACCAAGTAAAATGTACATATTAGGACCTAAAATGGCCATATTAGCTCCTGAAATGGAACCTAAAATGGACATATTAGTACCTTAAATTTAAATATTACCAAGTAAAATGTACATATTAGGACCTAAAATGGCCATATTAGCTACTGAAATGGAAATATTAGGACCTAAAATGGATATATTAGTACCTTAAATTTAAATATTACCAAGTAAAATGTACATATTAGGACCTAAAATGGTCATATTAGCTCCTGAAATGGACATATTAGGACCTAAAATGTATTAACACTTAAAATGTACATATTAGGACCTAAAATGTACATATTAGGACCTAAAATGGCCATATTAGCTCCTGAAATGGAAATATTAGGACCTAAAATGGACATATTAGTACCTTAAATTTAAATATTACCAAGTAAAATGTACATATTAGGACCTAAAATGGCCATATTAGCTCCTGAAATGGAACCTAAAATGGACATATTAGTACCTTAAATTTAAATATTACCAAGTAAAATGTACATATTAGGACCTAAAATGGTCATATTAGCTCCTGAAATGGACATATTAGGACCTAAAATGGACAAAAGTTTACCTTTTGAAAAGGTACAGCCCCAGTAACAGCTTTTGTACCTTTTTCTGAGGGTGAAGCTGAAATCTGATGTTGTCCACACATTTTGTTACACCAGCAAAACAACATGAAAATCTACTGGCTTGAAAATAAAAGAGCTATTGCTGTTTTCTGGTTTGGGTCAGGCTGTCATAAGTGATCAGAGACTACATTAACAATTTGGAGAATCACCCTCCTAAAAGACAAATGTCTTAGTGCAGGACAAAAAGTTCATAGGATCCAATCAAACATCCCTCGTGTTTGACAAGCGACATCCATAATGGGCTGTTCGTAACTGTAAACAGATCTGGAATGTTCCAAGATCCATCATGACTCGGGAAAACTGTTTCCTTAACCCTGGGATGGAGTGAAGGGTCAAGCTGCTGCAGTAGGCCTATTGAAAACAGGCTGTTCGGAGGAACAAGACGGAGAAAGATGGAACAGGGAGAGAAAGGTGAGACCGTTGATTCATATGCGGCGGGTTTGGGCACACGCTTTATTGATGTGATTTTAATGGGATGATTTGTCAGCCATGTTATAGCAGGTCTGTTTTTTCACTGGAAGGGAAATTTCAATACTGGATTCCTTCATTACTCACAGGATAATTTCTTAGTTTGTCTGTGCGGGTTTGTTTAGAATTTATTCATTGGTAAAGTTACGTCATGTCCATTAAAAGATTTTCATTTAAGATTAATCACTTCAGATTTTGGCATAATGACTCCCAAAAGATTGCGGCGCCTTTGGACTTGGCTTGATTTTTATAATAAATGATTATGTTTTCGTTTTATTATGTGTGAGTTAATTTTACTGAATAACTTGAGAATACTTACCAACAGGCCTATGTTTTCCATCCTTTCAAGCTTCAGACTATTTCTCCAGTTTCCATCCAGTTTCCATCTCCTATTGCAGCTTTAAAATAGGCTATTTACTAACATAATGTTTCTTTACATAATTAAACTTATGGCATGGCATCCACAAAGATCCAAACAACAATCATCAGTGTCAACTGGAGATTCAGCAGTTATAAAACCCAAAAGACTTTGTACTTTGGATTTAAGGTGGCTAGAGAAAGATAACCATCGCATGCGAACACAAGGATTTAAACATCGGTGGGGCTTTTGAAAAGTGTGTGAACTTGTGTGTGTTGAAGTGTGTTTTGAAACAGAAGAAGAGACGGCTTTTTTCTGCTGAACAAGTAAGACATTTCAATAGTTCAGTCGTGTAACAGTACGTTTTCTTAATTCACACAGTTATGGAGTTTCCTTTGTTTTGCCTTTCTCGTTTTGCTATTATGGCAACCCGGTCTCATCCCAAGACGTCATATAACTGACGTTTTGGGACGTCTTTTGACCATACGTCAATATTCGCCTTTTTAGGGCCCCCTTAAACGTCGGTAGATGAGGTTATGGGATCCTAACTCTACCCCAGACCTAAACCTAACCCTAAACCTAACCCGTCACCTAACTGACGTTAAAGGTAAAGCGTCAGTTGTATGACGGCCTGGGATCGCCATCTACCGACGTTTAAGGGGGCCCTAAAAAGGCGGATATTGACGTATGGTCAAAAGACGTCCCAAAACGTCAGTTATATGACTTTTTGGGATGAGACTGTGTTAATTATGGAGAATATGAATTCTGAACTACACAGGTTACCATAAAACACATTAAATTTAACATTAGTCCCGCAATGCTGATGTTGTTAACATGAACAATTTGAGAACAAAGTCTATAATTTGTCTATAAAGTCTATAAAATCTAACGAAGGTTATCGCGTCGAATGCTTTTTCCCCCTTAGTTGATCACAACAAAAGTGGATGTTACTTGTTCAGAAGACATTTTCCACTGAAAATTCTTATGTTGGTCAAACTTTCAAAAAGTGAATCTGTGATTCTGTATGACAGTATCCACACTGAGAGCAGCACTCGCCTCAAAACACTGTGTTCATCCACGCTGTTTCATGCCGATTTACAACCCACGTAAAGATGATCATTCCGCGAATAACTGCAATTGCAGATTTCGAACAGAGATGGTGACAAAGAGGAAAAGCTGCGGACTGCAACTTTAAGCACTCACGGTTTTTTAGACACAAACACAATATCGCCAGATATGCTATTCATTTTTGGTCCGCCAAAGAAAATAGTTCCAAATGAAACAGTCCCGTTTCCGATCAACATTCAGCAATGGTGATTCGTTTATGAGTGAAACAATTTTTTTTGAACAAATCAATTCAGTGAATCATTAAAAAACTCTCAATATTGCACTTGTCGCCACCTACTGGAGAACTAATGTAACCTGCAGAAAGGCCACTAGAAATCCTCACCATTTACAGCCTGACTGAACTAAGCGGAGTGATACAAAACTGTTGCTGTTGCCAAATGCGACTTGGCCAATCAAATTCGAGGGCTGAAGCTAAACTGCAGAATGTTGTTGACTTAAACTGCCTGGTGTTGAAATCATTGAATCTGAATTACACAACCATAATGTTTGTTAATCTAGGCCATGAGAAACCTTTTTCTGACATTCGCAACAGGTTTCTGATATATTATAAGCTGTGATTTATCAAAGCAATGGGTTCGTATCTATGCTTCTTTTGTTGGCTGACCGTTGCATGGGTGAAAATAGTTCAGAATGAAACCAGTTTCTTGGCAGGAGAATTTGGATCTCGAAACAAAAATGCAAAAACTATACTCTGGTCAGGGTTAAAAATTGTACAAGAGATTAAATATTAGTAAGTCTTTCAAAACATAAATGTACAAGTTCAGTGAAAAATACATAGTTTGTCTTTAAGTCTGGCAAGAATTATGGTACAACACAAAGGACCGAATTCACACATCACACTTCAACGTGAATGAAGTGGTTGTCAAATCACACTGAAGTCAGCCAAAAGTCCATAGTTCCCAGAAACCCATTTATTCAAAAACGAAAGTGTATATTTTCACATGGTCCGCAACACAAAGTTGGTCATAAATGGTTTCACACGTCGACCCAACCTTTTTTAAAAGCACCCAATATCATATTTACACACATTTCTGCTTGCCAGATATCCAAGGGTTAACAGCACATGGAAGAGCAATAAAACCATGTTAGATAACACAATAAATGATTTCTTGCACATTCTTCAGTGAACATTAAGCATTATTCTCAGTTCTAGACCTGATTTAATAGATGATGTGGCCCTGTTGCTCCCTGCAAATAGGAACAACCTGCTCTGCGATATGGCTTCCTATCTACAATTAAAGGAAGTTATTTTTGGAGGCCAAAAAAGCAAAGCTTTCATTGAGAGCAGATGAGATATATGGCTGACTGGGTTGCGCCAGAGACACGAGGAGCCTCTTTTGGTCCTACTGGAGCAATAACCACAGTAGCAAATGAACCGATCCAGGTTCCTAGTGCTGTCCTGGGAGCACATCGGTCTATTATAAACAGACACCTTTTTAAACCATGAGAGAAGATTCAATGAAGACCAGTCTGACCTTCAGAAGGACCACACAGGTGAAAGGTCATGGGACCCCGGTCTGGGTGGCATGATGGAATGCTCTCCAAATAGCACCCCTGGGGTACCATGAGGACATCATGATGCAGCAGTGGGAACAGTTTCACGGATCATTTTGGGTAGCGTAAACCTTGAAGTTAGCATCAACTCTGGTTCCCTCAATTCATTTGGCTTTTGGATTTTTGCAGATAATAAGCTCTGTGACCAACAAAAGTTTATGGTTCTTACATGGTTTGTTCATCAAGAAAATCTTGAACACAACTTTTATGAATTTTGAAGCTTAAATTTAATCACCGAAAACCCATTCACAAGTCCATCGTCTTCTGGACAATTTTATTTCTGCAGCATTTTACTTGCCACTTTACCAGCCACCATGTTCCTAACCTAAAGATGGTCTACAAGCTCAGACTAACTACTAGCTCAGTGTTTCCCAATCCTGTTCCTGAATCCGCAGCAACATTACACATTTCCAAACTCTTCTTAAATCAAACAAACCTGATTAAATTCCTCAGCTAATTAGTAGAGACTCCAAGACCAGAAGTACACTCACCTAAAGGATTATTAGGAACACCATACTAATACTGTGTTTGACCGCCTTTCGCATTAATTCTACGTGGCATTTATCAACAAGGTGCTGAAAGCATTCTTTAGAAATGTTGGCCCATATTGTTAGGATAGCCTCTTGCAGTTTGTGGGACGCACATTTAGGACACAAAGCTCCTGTCCCAACACATCCCAAAGATGCTCAATTGGGTTGAGATCTGGTGACTGTGGGGCCATTTTTGTACAGTGAACTCAAGAAACCAATTTGAAATGATTCGAGCTTTGTGACATGGTGCATTATCCTGCTGGAAGTAACCATCAGAGGATGGGTACATGGTGGCCATAAAGGGATGAGCATGGTCAGGTAGGCCATGGCATTGAAACAATGCCCAATTGGCACTAAGGGGCCTAAAGTGTGCCAAGCCCAAGAAAACATCCCCACACCATTACACCACCACCACCAGCCTGCTTGAACAGGCTTGTTCAACTTCATCCAGCCCTATCGGTGGCTGACTCGAAGCAGTGCATGCCGGTTAGAAATGGTGTCCGACTTGAAGCAGCGGCTTTTTCTCACAAGCAGTGTTTATCATATTGACTGTTGGTGGCAATGCTTCCCTATGGTCTTACAAAATGCTGGCCAGGCCAGTTGGTAACCAGGTCTCATGTTCCAAAACACAGCTATCATCTTTGGCAGGATTTTGTTTCAGGGGGGTAAAAAGGGTGTACAAAAAAGTACACTACTTGCTTGGCATTAGCCATTAGCCAAGTATGGCTAATGCCAGTGGGTTCTGTGGGAGCGATGCTATGTGACTGTATTGGTCTCCACGTTCACAGAACCGCTTGGCACAGTTTCATCACCAAAATGGGACCATAAACAGAAGGTCGAGACAGAGAGGTCTGACCTCTGGACATTTATCCTCAACTTTGACCAGTCACATCAGAGCCAACGACCCACCGGGCACCCCTAGCACTCGCATAACAAAGAAAGAAACCTCCCTATGCCCATACACAGTCATATCGAGCTACGTTAAATTATGTTGATGAATTAAGTAGACGACAAGATTGCTTGGAAAACACAAGCTTTCAGTTAAATATGAGATATTAATGCCAGAACATGATCAGCGGTTTGATAGCCATCATACTTTTTTAGGCTATTGCTAGCTTGTGTTTTTTCCATGTAGTATTAGCTAAGATGACAATGACATCTTAATCACCACCATAATACAAATACTTGGTGGCAATTTCACAGAAAGAAATGAATGTGTAATCAAAACTGTAAATGTAATCTACACTGAAAACATCTGTTAGCTAATTGCTAAGCTAAAGCTAGTGAAGAAACAACACAAACACTGTACTTGTAAAGACAAGACATGGCATTCATTACACATTTTTCTTTAAGGGAAAATTAATTATCAGATGGAAGTAATGTAAGACTTTATTTATCTATAACGAATCACTAGGCTGATACAGTATGGATAATATTATTCCCCCCTTCGGTTGCATCAACAAAGAAGAAAAAGCAGAGAAAGTTAATGAAAACTGCAACAACACATTTTATTTCTTCAAATATAATGCAGATTGATGGTCAACCATTGATCTTCTAATCATAATCAAAATTATGACTTTTTTTAAAGAAATTGTGATTCATTGTTTTTTCTTTAATGCATATCAAATTTCAGAAGTGGTTCTCACAGTTGTTATGGGAATTTTGGATGTCATGTATCGAAGCATGTCAAAATTGCCCAGGGTCGGTCTACAGTAGAGAGGTCAACTGACTTTGGACTCTAGAGAGATGAACGCCAGTGAATATTAGCTTGAGACCTGAGATTATTGCTAGGGGACATCAAATAGCTGTAAACATGAGTAAAACACTTTCTCTTCTAGAAACCCTTCGTTGGCCCCCCATCAGTCAGACCACAGACAACCCAATGGGAGTGAGAGGAGCGGGACATTGAGCTGCAAACACAGGAATACAGTGCCCGATAGTGGAAAAAAGTATTGTATTTGAAATATTTTCCTTTTTCAATAGTGCATACTAACAAAACATTTTTAAAATGTAATTTTTTTCATCTTTTTAAATGTATTAAAGGTATTAGCATCATGCTTTTTACCTATTTTCACAATACAATTTAACACACTTTAAAGTAATAGTAGCCTATATTTTAGAAAAAACACACTTGAAGTGAAAATTCTGTTTAATTTTTTTAAAAACTGCACTTTGTTAAAAATATATTTTTGGTACATTTTAACTGTGTGCTGGAAATTGTCATTGCAACAATGCATTGAAAGTATGCTTTCAAAATACATTACAATAGTATTTTGAACAAAGTATAGCTAAGTATTCATTGTTTATTAATATTTATTTGTCATTAAGACAAAGTTTGCAAATTGTTTGGAATAAGCCATGTGTATTACTGAGTATACTTTTTACTCAGATATGGTAGGCCTGTATTGCTTTTATGTTTCAAAGACACTCGTAATGAATTTGTAATGTACACTGTAAAAATGAATGCGCTTTATCTAATCAAAAAAATTGGGGCAACAGATTACAAGCAATATTATTAATTAAATTAAACAAATTAGAATTGAGTAATACTTATTCATATTAATTCCTTAAAAGTAAACCATTTAAAATAAGTAAAACTTACAAAAAAAAAAAACAACCTTTTTTTTCTTGATTACAACTAAAATATACTTAGTACAAAATTGCACCAGGGTGAGTATAACCATACCAGATCTATACTTTGGCAAAATGGCATTCATTTGGCGTGATTGTTGATGAAAGTTGTATTTATTGTGAAAGAATTATTCAGCTGTTTCTCAACGGCATCTTATCAAGAATGGCTCAATTTCACCCCGAATTTTGTTGGCTTGATCTGCAAATTCAAGAGAAGCTTTATGGAGCTCAATTTTTCTTTTTAATGATGCTCTGTGGGATTCATTTTGGTCGCTTGGAATGCTTTTTGTTTATTAGTACATCCTGTCATGTTCGGCCAAAAGAAGTACTCTAAAAGTTCTCTAAAGTTTACACTATTTGCATTGACTTAAATTATCTCTCAACACGCGTTTAACCTTTAACATAGAATAAAGCCATCCTTTTATGACTGCATGATTGTTCGCACCACTCTAAAAAGTAGAAATGTGTTTAAATCATCTGTTCAATAGTGTAAATGTGAGTCTTCCTAGAGCAGTTATGAGTATTCCAGATGTGAGCCGCCCTTTAAGTATTCACAAAGGACGTGTCACATTAAATTAACTGCTGGTGGTAAGTCCAGGGGCTTATTTTAATTGAGATGAAATGTCCTTTTATTATGAACAGAAAGACTTGTTTATTTTAGAGGCGAGGCGGTACTGAAAAGCCTGTTTCAGCTGAATAAATTTAACAGGGGTGCATGCAAGTTCATAGGAAATGAAAGAAATCGAACAGGGTATTTACACTCAAAATAAAATGAATATGTATATAAAATTGTGTTTTCAGCAGGATATATTGCATGGCTTACATAAAACAATAGAACAGCAATAAAACAGATGTGTTAAGGTTCACCTGTCACATATTTTTCCAGAACAATCGCCAAAACAAGCCTCAGTTCTCAATAGTGCAAAAAAACTGGTGATGACATGATGTGAAAAATAAGTTGTGCAGATATGCCAAAAAAAAAAATCAGTGCTCAAATGTGAGCGTCAGTCATTTTTTACTACACTTCCAAAATCTGGCGAGCTGCCTACCTAGTACCTACTAGACAGCATTTTTCCTTTTAAGATATCATATTTCGGCCAAATTCAAATTCGAAATTTGACCAAATTCAAATTCTTCGACCAAGACAGAATTGCATGTATACTCATCCAAGGCAATCCCAAAATTGCGACAAGCTTAGTGAAACAAAATCATCCAAAATGGCCGACAAGCTAAGCGAAGTGTTTACTACAAATACTTGTATTCAATATACTGAAGTCTTAGTAAAAAAAAGTTACATTTACTATTTTAAAATTCTCAATATTTGTGTTTATTTATATTTTATGCATGTGAAGTGTTAGCTTAGCAACATGCTAACATCAAACTCTGCTGGAATCAATAGAGTGCATCCCATCCACTTTTTCAGCGGTGTTGGTTTATGATAGTATTTTTTCCATTCATTTCTCACTTAAGGATTTCAAAAAAAGTTTTTGGCTGTGTTCGAAATTGCCCCCTATACCCTCATTCACCATCCCCTTCATTAGTCCATTAACATAGTCCACTTGAAGGAGTGAATGAAAACGAGTGAGTGAATTCAGACACTGAATGCTGCATAGTTTGTGCTTGGTATATAATAATAATCATTTGAAACTTAGCAAACTGGCAGCTACAGTAGTAATGAAAAGAGTTATATTGTGATCTGTCATGGAAAATGTCCAAAAGTTTTAATTAAACAATTTAGCAATCAAGTAAAAATGAAAATTGGACAAAAATATAATTGTACAATCCAAAATATAACCTAAAAAAATGCATATTTTTTCAAAGATTTAACAGCGTTGGGAGACCGACTTGATTATGTCACTGTAGTGATTCATGGGAGTGGGTGGAGCTAAAGAACTCTTGGCACATTTGCGACTCTGACTGGTGGAATTTTCTGTACAGCATCGTGGGTAATGTAGTTTTTCACCACAAATTCCACTGTTAAACTGCTTTAAAACTAAGTTGAACTAATGAGGACTGATGGCTTCAACAGAAGCAAATACAGAAAATAACAACTTAGTAGCGCACAGTAGGGATGACTTTAAAGGTTTATAAGTTAAAAATCAATTTCCTTCATGCATGTAGATTTGCTTCCTAAATTCCTAATTAGTCACTTATTTTCCATGTTGTCTTAGAAGGTGCTGCATGTAGGCAGCAAACTTAGTTTTGTAATAGTGCCGACTCAAATACAGGACTGTGGCATCCGGCTGATTCGTTTTGAAATAATGTTACACACCAATGATTGTTACATGCAAATCTTCAGCCCGCAGGGATTTGAAACGGACACCGGGAAGAGATGTACTTGAATTTCATTACAGCTCCATATGTTTTATATAAAAACCGTTCAGCCCACTACCACAACAGTGAGCTAACAAAGCACCCTTTATCTATCGAGCTCTATTGAATGAAAATCCATAATCATATTCAGGATAAAGGTTTGCATAAACATTATTGATGGTTTATATTACACAGAAAAAAAGCAATGCTACTCCAGGTTTATAAATGTGTCCTTAAAATGAACCGGCTATAGCCGTACAGTTGAGTACGTTAGGACAGTGTGCAGAGTTATTGGGAGGATTGTTTTGCTTGCGTTCGTGTTGTGGGTTAAAAGGGAGGTTCTGATTCCTGTTTGACTTGTCGAACGCCAGGCAAAATGTTTATTAGTCTAACAGTTGGAAGTCAGTCTCTCAGGGTGGGACGCACTTGTTCAATACAGTTTATATAAATTTTGACACATATTCATTGCCACCAGCACAATGGTAGCAAACTTTCTCAAAACTTTCTTCAAACTTTCCACAAAACTTGCCACCATCATTCTTATCCCCGCCATTTTTAAATAGTTTGGCCAGAGATAGTTACTACTAATTAAATTAAATTACTACTATTATTATGGCAACTCGGAAGAATACGCCGTGGTCAAACGAGGAGGTGCAGAATTTCCTTTGTTTAGTTGCCGAAGAGAGGATCCAGCGAGAGCTTGATGGGTCAACGAGGAACGAAATGCGTCGCTATGACGACCGGGTACTATTTGTATTGGAAAACGGAGCGAAAAGCGAGCCGAGTCGAGCTGGTACTGGCAATGGAAAGTGGCATTAGGATACGCTTACGTGAAAACAACATACTTAAAACAGAAACGTTTTTTCTTTGCATGATGACAACGTTGTCAAAACTATTCTGGATCCACGAAAACGATTAAAAACATTGTTCATGCCAGGCCAGTAGATGGCGATCACTTTGCAAAGAAACTACACACATTTAGGCCGTGTGTCCACCAAAGCGTTTTTAGCCTGCTAAAAACGCCAGACGCTCTGCTGAAGTTTCGTTGCTATGATACAGAATATCCGCAGCACAGTTTACTTGTAACTGATTTCGCAGATAATTTGTTTCATACTAAAAATGTATTTTTCATCCATTTTGTTCGGTTAGCTCTGCTGGTTGATGTCGTTGTACAGAAAGAATGTTGTGACAGTTGGTCAGTGTGGTTTAGTCCTGCCCCTTCTCCACTGTGATTGGACGGCTGGGTAAAAAGTGACAGTGATGTGCGCTGCGTTTTATCCAAAGTTGAACATTTTTCAACTCTTGGCGACCAGTAAAAACGCTGGGCGCTCGACGCTTCAGCGTGAAAAAGTGCTCAGCGCCTCGTTACGCTAATGGCATTTAAAAAACGCGGCGCTCCCATTGAAAACAATTGAAAACATACGGCAGGCGCGTGGAAAAACGCTTTGGTGGACACACGGCCAAAGACTGAACGCGTAATACACGTGCGCATGATGACACCATTCTCACAAATTCACGTTTTTGTAGTTTACGGTTTCATTTTCATATAAATCGTTTTCGAAATGTTGTGTTTTCAGGCCCCCAAAACGCTGTTGTCGTGTAAATCAAGATAATCTTACTGAAAATTTTTTTTTATCATTTTAAAATTTTATTTTTTTTTTTTTTATCATTTGAAGTATTTTTCACAGTATAAAAGATATATTAAGTAAATAATTCCAGTATGTGCAGCATGTAAATCAGGTCTTAGGGCTGTAGAACACCTCTTTAAAATAATCCAGGGCTTTCCTGAAGTTTAGTCTAGAGCTTACCTTTCCACGTCTTCAAATCAGAGACGCCCCTGGGGCAGCCATTATGCAAACTGAAGAAAGCGACCCAAGATCCTCAACGTTCTCCCAGAAGAGCTGGTAAAGACGCCCTAGAGCACCCGAGCCGAACATCATCCGCACATGTGCGTAGAACAGATCCAGCTGGAGGAGAGTGAGAGGGTTTGGTTAAAAACACTTAGGTAGGTGTTAACATAATAAACCAGGACTTATTCTGAGAATGAATGGATAGTGATGTTGTTTAACAGACTTGCTGAAGGCCCGTGGGCTTCAAAGTCTCCACACGGCAGCTGAGTAAATATAACGTAGGAAACCAGGGGTCAAAAAAGGGGGGGGACATGATGAAGGCATGATGAGAAAGATAGCAAATGCAAATTTGAAGTTATCTATATAAATTACTGGGAATAAAAGCATTTAGTGAGATCAAAAGAGTCTGAAAGTATAATTTATCGTAACTGCAGGTAATGGGACACCAAGTTAGTGCTCTTGCTAGATCAGAAGGTGAAAATATCCAGATATGAAGTACGTCGATATTTGGATCATGATGGTTTTAAGTGCCATGCGAGACAAAAAACAGCCGTGGCACTTAAAACACAATCAGCAGTTAAAACAGAGATGATTACTGAAATAATATTTCTACATATGACCCATCACATTTCTTAAAGAACATCTGTATTTCAGTGAGAAACTCCATTTAGTCTTTTTAGCACTGCTTGAGTGAGCCAGAACAAGATCCAGAACAAATACTTTAGAGTTTTACTACGCTTCGCTAGTCACTGACTGTCAACGCTGTCAATGATGTAAATGTTGCGCTAATTTGCCAAATCCAACATAAAAGGACACCCTGGGGTCTAAATCAAATAAACCCTCTGCAGAGACCCCACAGCAGATAATCTGGGCAGTCCATCCCATGATGTAAAGGATCCAAGCTAAATTATGTGTGGTTCTGGGCTATTTGATTTTATACAAATGGGAAAATAACTGAAGTGCAATCTTGCTGCAGCCCGATTAATAAAACCTCACTCGTGCTCACAAATCTTGGCCAAATTATAACAAAGTAATTTGGTAAAGTAAAGAAAACCAACATGATTAGAAAAGCCTTGCATCCCTGGATTGGGGTGTGGATTGGCTGTGGCTGACTGTAGCAGATTTTCCATTACAGATTTGCGAAAAACTTTTTTCGATATTTTCTAAATGTCGATAAAAAACTATTGAGAAAGGAAGGCGTTTCCATTAACCGATGTTATGCGACTATAACGCCATTTTGTCCTCCCGCAACTCGAGCAATGGATGTTGGTTGGTAGGTTAACGTACTGTATATCGCAGTCACCACACATGCCATAATTTTTTAATCGAATGAGACATAGGCCTGTTATCCAAGCATTAATGGCAAGGAAAGCCCCTCATGTTTGTGAGCGACAGCGTATGAGGTGTTTCTGGGTTTTTCTCCCTCATATCTGCTTCAAGGTCTTGATAAATTGGCATTTCTTTGTTGTTTACAATCACAACATGACATCATGACTTTTGCGTAAACATACACGCCACTTTCAAGTCAAGTGACGTGTTATTTATACACATTTTGAGCTATCCGCGTGTATCCGTGTGTGTCTACGCCATTAATGTCCGAGTGATTCCGCGTTTATGTACACGCCGTTAAATGTCCGAGCGAAACGAAGCAAAATGTAGATCTACATCTGGGGAGCGATATTTTTTTCTTAGGATGGTAGAGGAAGACTCATAAATGCTATTAGCCACAGTGACGGGGTTGAAGTAGGTCATATAATTATATATACAGTAATAACGCGATTATGCGTGTTGATAGCACGCCAAAAAATGGGAATACGAATTGGCGTGTCATACACATGCAATTTCGTCTGTGAATCCAGTATTCCCGTAATACTTTTGTCTTTTATGAGTTTAATGAAGAACTCATCTTCTGAGACGTCTCGTCTTCCGTCCAAACATACTGCGTCAACTTTAAAGAATAATAATCGACATTTACATTCGCCAGGTGACCTGTAAATGAGGTGGGAAAAGATGTCCATTGCAGTTTTGCAAAATATTCATTTTCAGCGTTGAAAACCACCTCATGCGAGCTTAAAAAAGTTTTTGCAAACTATGCGAGTTTTTGTGAAACTTTACAGGTTTCCATTGGGCAATTTTTCCATTTGCACAATTTGAAGGGTAATGGAAACGTGGCTTGTATTCGTCGTCTGACTGTATGCACGAACCGTGACCTCCACATATTGGAAAACGCAACCTTTGAGCAGCAAAATGTTTTTAGGTTCAGTCTTCACAGTCTTGAAGGCACGTTTACCAGGCCTTTAAAAGCGACTCATGCAGGCCTGTATATGATGGCTATGACTAAAAGAATCAAGAGATGTTTACCTGCATCAGTGTTTACCGGGGAAAGTCCTCTCTCTCCCCAGAGACACACGGATCAGTGAGAATGGGAAAGAGGTATTCACATGGGTTTTGAGCACAATGAGGTATTGGGTGTGTGGTGTGCTAGGAGTTTGTGTGTGTACCCCCTAACGAGGCCAATGCCGCCCTCTACGGAAGCATTAGCGACTGCAGAGCAGTGACAGCAGGAGACAGGAAGAGCCACAAATACAGGAACACAGTGTACCAGAGACAGAGAGCAGACACAGGGAGTAATGAGAGGAGAATCACACGTCCACTAATAAGAGAGCGAGGGAAAGAGAGAGTGAGAGAGGGGACGGATGGACGGAGGGAGGGAGAGAGGGATGCTGTCAGATTTCTGGTAGGAACAGTATAGAGTCATGGTTTCAATTTGGCCTATACATCACATGACCCAATCCTCTCTCCCACAATCCCCTTCCTTGGATTATTGGTGAAAATAATTATTTTGAGATTTTGAGGAGGTATCTGAGTTGTACGGAGCCCCCCTAGTCCCACTTTGGCAAAAAAAAAATAATTTTAACTATCTTGTGGCCTCAAGATAGTAACTCGTGGCCTCAAGATAGTAACTCGTGGCCTCAAGATACTAACTCGTGGCCTCAAGATAGTAACTCGTGGCCTCAAGATAGTAACTCGTGGCCTCAAGATAGTAACTCGTGGCCTCAAGATAGTAACTCGTAGCCTCAAGATACTAACTCGTGGCCTCAAGATACTAACTCGTGGCCTCAAGATACTAACTCGTAGCCTCAAGATACTAACTCGTGGCCTCAAGATAGTAACTCGTGGCCTCAAGATAGTAACTCGTGGCCTCAAGATAGTAACTCGTAGCCTCAAGATACTAACTCGTAGCCTCAAGATACTAACTCATGGCCTCAAGATACTAACTCGTAGCCTCAAGATACTAACTCGTGGCCTCAAGATAGTAACTCGTGGCCTCAAGATACTAACTCGTAGCCTCAAGATACTAACTCGTGGCCTCAAGATAGTAACTCGTGGCCTCAAGATACTAACTCGTAGCCTCAAGATACTAACTCGTGGCCTCAAGATAGTAACTCGTGGCCTCAAGATAGTAACTCGTGGCCTCAAGATAGTAACTCGTGGCCTCAAGATACTAACTCGTGGCCTCAAGATAGTAACTCGTGGCCTCAAGATAGTAACTCGTGGCCTCAAGATACTAACTCGTAGCCTCAAGATACTAACTCGTGGCCTCAAGATACTAACTCGTAGCCTCAAGATACTAACTCGTGGCCTCAAGATAGTAACTCGTGGCCTCAAGATAGTAACTCGTGGCCTCAAGATACTAACTCGTGGCCTCAAGATACTAACTCGTGGCCTCAAAATAGTATCTCGTGGCCTCAAGATAGTAACTCGTGGCCTCAAGATACTAACTCGTGGCCTCAAGATACTAACTCGTGGCCTCAAGATACTAACTCGTGGCCTCAAAATAGTAACTCGTGGCCTCAAGACACTAACTCGTGGCCTCAAGATACTAACTCGTGGCCTCAAAATAGTAACTCGCCCTCAAGAGGCCACGAGTTAGTATCTTGAGGCCACGAGTTACTATTTTGAGGCCACGAGTTAGTATCTTGTGGCCACTAGTTACTATCTTGAGGCCACAAGATAGTGATAGTTTTTTTTTTTTTTTGCCAAAGTGGGACGAGGGGGGCTCCGTAGTGTTGTATATAGGTACTAGAATATCAAAATAGAAAATTAAAAAAAAAAATTAATTCACCCTTAAAAACATTAACTCCCTTGAATTGACCTTGAATAATATAAATATAATATAACATTATAAATAATTAATTATAGTATATATAATTGAGAATTAGAATAAGACCTGTGGCTCTACTCACCAGGGTGACCCTTATTATCATTAACTAAAACTATTAAAAACATTTTCAATAATTTAAGTAAAGCTGAAATAAAATACTAATATTAAATGAAAAAATGTAACTGAACTAAACAAAAATGAGAAATTTGCCAAATAAAAACTAAAACGAAATACAAATAAATTCCATAATCTAAACAGTCATATTTAAAAAATAATAATAATAATACAAATGACAAAAGCACATATTTAACTGACAAAAAAGTTTCTTAACTAAAATGAATACTGAAAGATACAATTAAAAGCTAATTCAAAAAATTAATACAAATAATTAGTTACATAAATAATAATAAAATACCTCACACGCCAACAACTATCAGTACGTACACAAATGCCAACATATAGCAGCGTACACCCTCGCACATGACGGCGAAATATGCAGAAATATCAGTCAGCACACAAATATGTGCATTCAAACCTGAACACACATTCGCTGCTCTTTTGAGAACCTTATTTAGCAGCAGTTGTGCATTACTGGCAACACAATCAGCGGACCACACAATGGATCTGTGTCATAATTTATGTTTGAGTCTGCAGACAGACCATCTATGAATAAACAATTGTTTCCACGGCTGCATATTGTACTAGCGGTATTTCTAGCAGGAATCCCCCAAGGTTTTGTCCTCAGTCCCATACAGCTCTTGTAATGGTCTATAACTGGACCTCTGTGGGCCGTTCCTGCGTATAGGGAACCCGGTTCACCTACTCCCAGAGACCTGCTATCTGAAATCAGCCGCCAAACATAACACAACAAATCAACTTATCAGCCATAAATCATGTTCACTTCAGATTACAGACTTTGAGAAACAGATTGAGGGAGTCAGGGAAAGGGGTAACAGGAACCATGTAAATTGGAAGAGAGGGATTGTCGTGTGTGTGTGTGTGTGTGTGTGTACATGTACAGAACAATCTGAGCCAGGCTGGGTGTATTCACTATGAACCCCCTGCCGAGACAGAGGCCTGGGATAGAGCAATACAGACATACAGCTCAAACCCTTTGTCCAGCCTTGAGAACAGAGTTGTGGTCACCATACATGTGATGATCTGCATGCTTAAATGAATATACAAATAAATAAGATGTCAGTTATCATAAACCCACAATAATGAATTTCTAACATTATTTTTTCTGTTCTATAAAAAGTAGAAATCACAACCAGGATTGACATCAAGATTACTGCATAAATTCAGCATATACTAATATCTGTTTATAACATTAATTAAAAGTTGACATTAACAATATTTAATGCAAAAAAACAACAGCTATTAAATATTTTTACATTAATGCATTGATTTTTTAATTAAAAATATGTGCATTTAATGCATTACTAAATATAATTAATTATTTTTTTAATTATTGAAAAAAAAAAAGGTTCATTATTTGGTAATAATACCATTATGGGATGTTTTACCCTTATATGCATAGTAGAAGTTATTTCCATGTTAGAAGACAACACACAGTATATTGCATCTCAAGCTTTAGTGCAAAATTATAGTTCTCTGTACATTAAGACTGGCATTCACATAACATCTCTGTGAGTCTTCTGAATATTCCTGTATAAATCAAACCAATGTAAGGCAGTTAATTGCCCATATAAGGGTGAATTAAGTTTTGGGTATATGAAATATATTTAAACCAGACCAAATAGGGCAATGTTTCTATCTTTAAGATCATTCTTCCATGAAAAAGATTGAGAGAGATACATGCAAAAATGTACAAAATAGAAAAATATATATGGGGGGAGTTCTGCTGAGGATTCTCAAAAATAGCCGTGTTGGATTCTTAAAGGATTATTCCCAAGTGAAAAATGGAAGGGGAAAAATGTTAACGGTTCAAAAAGGAGACTATATGAAACCCAAAAATCAATTTAACAGACATTTGGCATGCTAAACAATAACTCCCCAAATGAAAACTGTCTATTGTCTATTGTATGGGGATTTCATAGCTTTGCTCATGTAGTGAAAATATCAGCGAACAGAACACTATTACTGGAAAAAACACCAACTCAGAGGAAGGACTCTCAGCTTGTTATCTTCTAACATGTGTGTTATGTCTTATGTCTAACACAATGCGTGTAAGACACTTAGAAAATATCAGAACTAAATAGAGCTTCGATAGAATCTCGTAAAAACATGTAAGAAAACAATCTAATTTATATATCCTTATAGATAGATGGATAGACAGATATATGAAGAAAGGGATGGATGGAAGGAAGAATGGATGGGTAGATGGAGCAAGGATGGATATGATGAAATGATAAATGGATGGATGGATAGATGGATGGATCATCCATGGATGGAAGGATGGATAGATGGAAGTAAGGATGGAAGTAAGGATGGAAGGATAGATGGATGAAAGGGTGGATGGAAGGAAGTAAGGAAGGAATGAAGGAAGGAAGTAAGGAAGGAAGAAAGGATGGAAGGATGGATGGATGGATGAATGGATGGATGCAAATATGGATGGAAGGAAGGAAGAAAGGATGGAAGGAAGGATGGATGGATGGAAGAAAGTATGGATGGAAGTAAGGATGGATGGAAGTAAGGATGGATGGAAGGATGGATGAAAGTATGAATGGATGGAAGTGAGGATGGAAGGAAGGATGGATGGAAGTGAGGATGGAAGGAAGGATGGATGGAAGAAAGGATGGATGGATGATGGAAGGATGGATGGAAGTAAGGATGGAAGGATGGAAGGAAATAAGGATGGATGGGAGAAAGTATGGATGGATGGAAGAAAGGATGGATGGAAGGATGGATGGAAGAAAGAAACGATGGATGGAAGGAAGAAAGTATGGATGGATTGAAGAAAGTATGGATGGATGGAAGAAAGGATGGAAGGATGGATGGATTGAAGAAAGTATGGATGGAAGAAACGATGGATGGATGGAAGTAAGGATGGAAGGAAGGAAGGATGGAAATAAGGATGGATGGGAGAAAGTATGGATGGATGGAAGAAAGGATGGATGGATGGATGGATGGAAGTAAGGATGGATGGATGGAAGAAAGTATGGATGGAAGGAAGGAAGGATGGATGGAAATAAGGATGGATGGATGGAAGGAAGGATGGAAGGAAGGAAGGATGGATGGAAATAAGGATGGATGGATGGGAGAAAGTATGGATGTATGGAAGAAACGATGGATGGATGGAAGTAAGGATGGAAGGAAGGAAGGATGGATGGATGGAAATAAGGATGGATGGATGGAAGAAAGGATGGATGGAAGTAAGGATGGATGGAAGTAAGGATGGATGGAAGAAAGTATGGATGGAAGGAAGGATGGAAATAAGGATGGATGGATGGAAGAAAGGATGGATGGAAAAAGGATGAATGGAACTAAGGATGGATGGATGGAAGGATGGATGGATTAGATTACTATAATTGCAGCATATGAAACAGGTAAACACATTACGGTACAAGACAAAGCATGAATGTATAATCTCTATCCATTGTTACTATGACACCTGAAGGCCAGAGCAGATCTTCTCCAGGATGACTGTGGACAGAAACATCAGCGCAGGTGTCCTTGACAGTCCGGAGATGTTTATTTTCTTTCGCCTCATATTCTATTACTCATGGCTGATATATGTCGGCACAGCGCATCTGGTGTTCAGCAGGGCTCAGGGAAAGGCTTGTACATGAAGCCTGTCAGCAGGAGCTGTTTCTTACAGTTCATAACCCCATCCACCCTTGAGACTCATTCGTTGGCTTGCATGCGTGTCACAATGCAATCTCAGTATCTGAGGGGAAACTCTAAAAATCCTATCTAAGACCCATTTCCATGTCCCACCTGTGATTATTGGTCTTGTATATTTAAGTAAAGCAGGCAGTCAAGCCAACATAAATGTTTAGAAGCCCTTCAAATGTCCAGTACACATTATTAATGGCTTCTCAGTCGTCTGCTACACAATACATGAATGGTGTCTTGGTGTGTAAGTCTTGTAGTCACGTATTATTCATCGTTAGTCCTCTATGAGCAGGAGTTTGTGTGCCCCTGGAGGCCTCCACTCCTTGCCCCGCAACCTGTGTGTGGTAATGAGGGAACGGGAGAAGTCAGAGAAAAATGCCAAGCTACAATCCCGGTACATGCCTGCCTGATGCAAACACTTTCCTTTCTTTGTTATCCAAACTGTTTTGTGCGAGCTAGAAGCGCGAGGCATGTTTCTAATTATAGTCCCGCGGGGAGACTCAGCAGGCTCCCGCCAACATGTGATTCATGGAGCAGGTGATCATCCACACACTCTTCCCTGAACGACTCGCTGGATTTACACTCAGACTCCTGCTGTGCTGAATCAATGCTGCACTACTGTAAATGATATATTACACCCTATCACATATTTGATTTATCACATAAAATCACAGATTTTTGTAAAGTCACTATTGCTAATACTCAAGCCATTTGGTAACTCATCCTGCACTATACAGACATGAATGACTGAAATCATGCGACTTGTTTGGACAGTCTCACAGACTCCTATTGAAGAAGGGACAAAAATATCTCCTATTTATAATCTTTATATTCTGCACAGTACAAGGCTCCTAGAAACATAGAACGATGGATGGAAAGATACATAGACAGACAGACAGATGAAACGATAAATAGACAGACTGATAAGATGGATGGATGGATGGAACAATAGATGGATAGAATAATAGATGATTGATTGATAAGATGGATGGATTAACCAATAGATGGATAGAAAGATAGATGATAGATTGATAATATGGATGGATGGATTGAACAATAGATGATAGATTGATAAGATGGATGGATGGATTGAACAATAGATGATAGATTGATAAGATGGATGGATGGATTGAACAATGGATGGATTGAACAATAGATGGATAGATTGATAAGATGGATGGATGGATTGAACAATAGATGGATAGAACGATAGATGATAGATTGATAAGATGGATGGATGGATTGAACAATAGATGAATAGAACGATAGATGATAGATTAATAAGATGGATGGATGGAACAATAGATGGATAGAATGATAGATGATAGATTGATAAGATGGATGGATGGATTGAACAATAGATGGATAGAACGATAGATGATAGATTGATAAGATGGATGGATGGATTGAACAATAGATGGATAGAAAGATAGATGATAGATTGATAAGATGGATGGATTGAACAATAGATGGATAGAACGATAGATGATAGATTGATAAGATGGATGGATGGATTGAACAATAGATGATAGATTGATAAGATGGATGGATGGATGGAACAATACATGGATAGAACGATAGATGATTGATAAGATGGATGGATTGAACAATAGATGGATAGAATGATAGATGATAGATTGATAAGATGGATGGATGGATTGAACAATAGATGGATAGAACGATAGATTGAACAATAGATGGATAGAACGATAGATGATAGATTGATAAGATGGGTGGATGGATTGAACAATAGATGGATAGAATGATAGATGATAGATTGATAAGATGGATGGATGGATTGAACAATAGATGGATAGAACGGTAAATGATAGATTGATAAGATGGATGGATGGATTGAAAAATAGATAGACAGGTAATATGGATGGATGGGTGGATAGACGGGTAAGATGGATGGATGGATAGGTAAGATGGATGGATGGATGGATGGATAGACAGGATGGATAGGTTGGATGGATGGATGGATGGATGGATGGATGAATAGAACAATATATGATAGAATGATAAGATGGATGGATGGAACGATAGATGATAGAATCAAAAGATGGATGGATGGATGGATGGAATGATAGACAGGTAAGATGGATGGATGGAACAATAGATGGATAGAACAATAGATGATAAGAATGATAAGATAGATGGGTGGATGGATGGCCATGACATCATTTCCTTATTCAGTGGACACATTTAAAACTCATTAAAACTAAAACTGCAAGATAAACTAGCACACTCTAATTAATTACAGTTATGATGTATAGAGCTTACTAAAATTCTCACATTCACCCCTTGTTGAAAAAGCAGCTTGAACCATCTTAAGCTAGTTAGCAGGTCTAGTTAGCAGGTTGTAAAGTGTAAAGCTAAATAAACTGAACACCAGCTTGACCAGCAGCAGACAATCAAAACCAGCTTAAAACACCTCAAACCGTCAAAACTAGCTGAAACCACCTCAACCCCATCAAAACCAGCTGAACCCCATCAAAACCATCTTAAACCACTTCAACCCCATCAAAACCATCTTAAACCACCTCAAACCGGCATAAACCACCTAAACCCCATCAAAACCAGTTTAAACCACCTCAGCCCCATCAAAACCAGCTTAAACCACCTCAAACAGTCAAAACCAGCTTAAACCACCTCAAACCAGCTTAAACCACCTCAACCCTATCAAAACCAGCTTAAACCACCTCAAACCACCTCAATCACCTCAGGGTGGTGATGGTGCAGTGGATAAGACACATGCCCCGGGTTCGAATCCACTGTGAGTCACCAATGTGTCCCTGAGCAAGACACTTAACCCCTAGCTGCTCCAGAGGCACGCAACCTCCGACATACAGTATATAGCATTGTAAGTCGCTTTGGATAAAAGCGTCAGCTAAATTAATAAATGCAATGTAAATGTAACCCCATCAAAAGCATCTTAAACCACCTCAAACGTGCTTGTTTTCCAACAATCAGCTCTTAAAATACATTCAGCCTGTTTTTCTGAGAGCAAATGCTCCACAGATTTGTCACACCCTTGTTGATCAGTTTACTTAAACTGTTCATTGGAGAAAACAAGGGGAAATCCTAACAGACAGGAAGGTTCTCCTTTTATTAAACGAGAGTCAAAACTTGCAGTGCCAAAAATATTCAGGCAACAAAACAATGCGAGAGCAAAATATCTGCATGACAAATTTGAGCCTCGACGACTAACAATTGATCAGAGTGATGTCACCGCCATTATCACCGACTCAAAGGCTACTCCTGATCCGTGTACAGGATTCCAGCCCACGTGATAATCACTCTCGACTCACAAATATGCACATAAACAAAGGAACTCGCATAGTGAATATGAAATAGCACAGCGGTGAGGTCAAGGCCAAAGCAATATTGTTGATCTTGGGAAGTTCGTCCCTAATAAACACAGAGGTGGGCGGTCATCATGCGGAGCACAAAATAGAGAAGCACTTGAAGACATAAAAGAGCTATGAAAGTGCCAAAGGGCTTTTCAATACTCGGACGTGGGTTTGCAGAGGGAAAACGTCTTTGTTCCTTTGTTTACGTGGAGCGGCTTGTCTGGTGGTCCGATCTAAGGTGCGTTGTATCCTTACAGTATGTGCGGGTCATATGCCCTGTCAAACTAATGGCAGGCTGGTCCCATATTCATAAGAACACTCTGACTTTCTCCATAAATAGCGGGAAGTACTACTTCAGATCACTATAGGCTTTTGGAAAACACGACTTCCTGATTGTGTGGTGGTATAGGCCTTTGTGCTGATTAAAGATGATAAATGTGTGACACATGTGCTTCCAACGTCTTATCGAATTTTAAGCATGACTGAAATTTTTATTGTTATAGAAATAATATACGGGGCTCATGCAAGAACAATCAGATCACATCCCCAAAGTGGATGCCGGGACAACTTTTAACAGCCTAAAATTACTATCCTACCATATAATAACTTTTTATAGAATATATTTATATATAACATCAATATGTCCAAATGAATATAAATATGATACATCTCAAATATAGCCTATTTAAGGTTTAAATCGCTCGCTCAGCTCCACCTCTGTAGCCTAGCTAGTGCACGCTCAATGTGATATTTCAGGATAGGGCAGAGATAGAGATAACATTCTCATCCCTGGCATATGTTAAATCAAAAAAGGCTTCATTTGTTGTGTGCTTATCTATATTTAATTTTATAAAAGGGTCAAAATCACTATAAAGTGCCTCAGTCATCATGAACATAAAGCAAATGAAATTTGGAGGTTTTAAATCAACAAACATTTACACACATACAATGATAAATCTCTTGAATGTGTATACCATTTTCTTTGATTGGATGCATGTGATTTTGGTATGTCCCACACATTGCTCAGCTAACTAGTGAGTGTAAAAAAAAAAAGTATGATAGCCTACTCACCTGATTATTAGGAACACACTAGTGTGTTTGACCTTCGCCTTCAGAACTGCCTTAATTCGTGGCATTGTTTCGACAAGGTGCTGAAAGCATTCTTTAGAAATGTTGGCCCATATTGATAGGATAGCATCTTGCAGTTGATGGAAATTTGTGGGATGCACATCCAGGTCACGAAGCTCCCGTTCCACCACATCCCAAAGATGCATATTGATAATTGCGTTAATGAGAAATTGAACAGGTGTTTCTAATAATCCTTTAGGCGAGTGTATCACCTGTGCAACCTGTTCTATTCAAGTTGTTTGATTAAATAAGTCAATTTGATCATGCTATTTTCATATTAATATTAAACATATGTGCAAATATGTGTACATGATGATATTCAAGCAATGATTCTCAGGTACTTTTTTTCCTTATACAGTGCTACTAATAAAAAAAATAAATAAATAAAAAACACATCAAATTGACCTTGTCTGAATGTACTTGTTTTGAGGGTACATCACATTTCTCCTTGTTAATTTTTTTTTTACACCTAAAGAAATTATAGTCGGCCTTCTTTTGACAAAAATGCTGACACTCATCATGAAAGCTTTCATATTGGCTTTGTCCAAACTTGACAGGCTTGTTTAAATATCAAACGTGATTGTGTTATATGCGTGTTTGTATATATAAAAGTATATACTGTATAGAAGACTTTATAAGTTATAAAGATAACTGGCTGGCACCGCAACCCAGTACGTTTAGTTTGACCGGGTAGGGGTGCCATTGGGGAAAAAAACGCTACAAAGGGGTGTCATACTTTCAAACAGTTTGGGAACCGCACCTACGCCATGGGCCTTTGTGAGATCTGATACGGTCAATATTCCTGCCTCAAATCCAATAGTGCTTTTCCTGAACATGTCACCGCTGCTTGCTAGGACAAAACTCACCGTCATGACCAGAATATGCTTGGGCAGTTGCTTACTTACCACCCTGAATCAAAAATAACCCCACTTCCAAGTTTCAATAGCGTTTTAAAGCCAAAATATGTGTGTGGCCCTAAAGTCTACGAGGGGATCATCAACAGGCGATTGTTTTTTCACCCGTTTTTTACCGTCCGCCGCGTGATTTAGAGAGATTATGTAGTTTTTACTGACATCTACTGGTGAAGGGTGAAATCGCGCCTGGAATTTAATCTTAGGTCAAAATACAACTTTTATATATTATATTATATTATATTATATTATATTATATTATATTATCATTGTCTGATTCCTGGTATAGACAACAATATTATAATGTATTTAATTGATCAAAATGATCATAGGTCAAAATACATGTATTATATTATATTATATATTGACATTGTCAGATTTCTGATACAGACAACAATATAATTTATTTAATTTATCATTTAGCCGAAGTTTGATCCAAAAATGACATGTTGCATTCAAGCTATAGAATTTCTTCTCAGTTAATTTTTCTAAAAACAATTTTGTCTGTTCAGGCTTATATTGTAGCCTACTGAAATGTTTTTGATATCAACAAAATCTCACATTTTACAGGTTAATTTTCACTCAAAAAAACCTTTTGTCAAAAGCGTTCAATAAAAAAAAGACAAAGTGAAACAAATAGATCGAAGAGACTTATATGAACAAAGCTGTGTCATATTGCTCACTCGTTCACTCATGCACTCTTTCCGATGACACTTGTCCACTATTAAGGTAATAAGTGAATGAAAACGAGTGAGCGAATTCAGACGTCATTCTGCTTCCTGTTTGAGGCGGGATTAGTTTTGTAAACACGCATTCGATATGATGTGAACTGCAGCAGACTGTAAACACAGCATTATCAGGTAAAATAACAGCTCTCCTATTGTACTTAGCTGAGAAAAAGCGTAATCCGATTTCAACTGCATCCAAATTAATGTAATAACAACAGTAATTTAGATGGATAAACTTACTTGCCGACTGTCTTACACAAGTCAATGTCACGCGCATGACTATAATGTCACAATGGATATCAGTTGCGCAATGAAGACAAACTATAGACAGTGTTGATTATGTGCTTTATCACTATTGACAGAAGAGTATCTAAACATGTTTGCTTTTAAACTCCACAGCACATCTTCTTTGTTTATCAAGCAGACATAAATAACTGGCGCAAGTTCATGATGGCTGCAGATTCAGCAGAGAACATCCTCACTGAAAGCAATGATGATATTCTCAGGTACTCTGTTCCCTTACATTGCTATTAATGAAAAAGCACATCAAATTGAGCTTGAATGTACTTGTTTTGAAGGTGCATTACATAATAGTTTTACACGTAAAGAAAATAAATAGTTGGCCATCTTTTGACAAAAATGCTGACACTAATGAAAGCTTTCATATTGGCTTTGTCCAAACTTGACAGGTTTGTTTAAATATCAAACATGAATGTGTTATACTATGCATGTTTGTATATACTAAAGTATAGTAAGTTATCAAGATTTAACTCATTTAAGTCAGTTTAATGTAATTTAAGTTAAAGTGACTTAAACATCCAAGTTGTTTGTAATTAGTTTTTTTACAGTGTACATACTGCCTACTTTAAAAAAAAAATATCTGTAGTTTTTTTATATATAACACATTAAGAAACCGATGGAAGCTTGTTTCCTATAGAAATAAAGAAATAAATGCTAGAAATAAAGTCTTGCAATTGCGACTTTGCTGTATATCTAACAATTCTGAAAAAATAAAAAGTAAAAAGTGCGTGTTTATATCTCACAAATCTAACAAAAGTTCAAAAATTCAAATTCATTTTAGTCTATGGCGGAAACAAGCTTCCACATTGTTGCCCCTTGAGGTGGCAACAACGTTGGTGTCACATGACCTACCAAAACAAAACAATTCATCTCATTTAATTGGATCGATTAATTGGTATCGCAAGTTATTCATAAGTAGGCCTAGATTATTTCTACAATGCCATTCAAAACTCAAACTGGCTATTGCATGATTTTACATCCAAGCCAATAGGTGGCGGTACAGAGCATAACAGATTTTTATCTTTATAAATCTGTTTTTTTCAGCCCTGATGACCTGTCAGAAGTGTTGGCGGCCGGAACCAAGGAATCTCACGACAAAGCCGAGAACTCGCCATTTGTCAAGGACTTTCTGAGGGGCCGAATCAAACGGGAACTTTTTAAGGTGAGTCTATAGACTCTTGTAGGGTTTGATAAAAACGGCTTATCATGTTCTGACCTTCACGCTTGTGCTATTTTGTCATCTTATCAACCCCAGCTTGGCACAACCGGCCTGTACTATGTCTATTCTGCCATTGAGGAAGAGATCGAGAAGAATAAGGAGCATCCCATGTTTGCCCCACTATATTTACCCTCTGAGCTTCATCGGCGAGACGCCTTGGCCAAAGACCTGGAGTATTTCTACGGTGAAGACTGGGAGAGCAAGATCTCCTGCTCGGCGGCCACCAGGCCCTACGTAGATCGCATTCACGAGGTGGGTCGCAACGACCCGGTTCTTTTGGTTGCGCACGCTTGGACCCGCTACATGGGCGACCTATCAGGAGGGCAGATTCTTAAGAAAGTGGCTCAGCGGGCCCTCAAACTGCCCCCTACTGGTGAGGGGTTGAACTTCTACCATTTCGAGGGCATCAACAACGCCACGGCCTTCAAGAGGCTGTACCGCAGTCGGATGAACGAGCTGGAAGTGGATGCTGAGACCGAACAGAGGCTGTTAGACGAAGCCAACCTGGCTTTTAAATTTAATTTGGACGTAAGAGGATTATCAAAGACCAAGTCTGTTAGGTTATGTGATGTGCGAATACATACATGTACCTCAATCCATGTTCTTTGCTTTTCCGTCAGGTGTTCTCAGAGTTGCAGGAGATTGGGAAAGACATTAAGGAGGAAGTGCAGGACGTCGGCTTCCCTGCACATGGGGATATGGGTGGAGACATCAGTAAATGTCCCTACTATGCCGCCAAAATGGGTGGGGAAGTTGGTAATGACAACATTTTTAATTGTTAAATAAAAATGATATTTTTACTGTACTGCTTTCCTTCTTGTCTGTCTAGCGGTGAGTGGAAACACGACCTACGCATGCCAGTTTGCTAGGATGCTGCTTCGACAATCCACAGTACAGGTGATTCTGGCCACATGGGTCGCCGCTGTTGCCGGATTGGCTGCCTGGTACCTCATGTGATCACCTTTACCCAAGTCAACCAATCAGAGATGAAAATAGGAAACGGCTGGGCTTCAAAGTGAAAATGTTAATGCTGCTGATCATATAAATGTTAACCCTCAATCTATACAACGTGTGTATTAAATACAATGTTTTAGTCATACTGAGAGAGGGGAAATAATGTTCTTGATCCTGTTTTCACTCTCAGTCAATAGTGTAAGCACACTTTAAAGGGCATGAGAGAAGTAAAGACATTGGAGTTGCTTAAAATGAAACAATTTATGTCAGAACTTTATCTTTTCTGTTGCACACTGTAATACACGTTCATTGAAAATATATTCAGGTACATCCCTGTGCAGTGAATGAGTCCTAAGAACACTGTCTGGCCTGATTTCTAAGTCCATGTTTTCACAAAGAGGAGATTAGGGAGTGTTTGTCTTTACTGTGTCTCAAAACTTGACTGTGTCAAGTACAAAAAAAAAAAAAAACTCCTACATGAACATTCTTGTACTTTAATGTATTGTCTCACCAATATAGATTTGTACACAGATACTAGAACCTCTACTGTCTTCTTAGATAGTGATGATGTATTATTGTTATTTGTGGCTGGATGGTATTATAACACTTCCCAATGTCCTCCTCAGAAAAACCCATACATGAATGTTAGTTTCCTACAATGTTAATGACAGTAACTACATCAACAAACGAGAAGTGAGATACAAATAGAAAGTGGAATGAAATGCAATTTCATTCAACTGTCTTGTTGATTTACTCTGTGTCTTTTGCTCTCGAACACAATAAACATCTGTATGGGTTATGTATTAAGCTATGAATCATAGGAACAGGCATCATATATTTATTACAATCTCACCAGTCTCCAAATTTATCTAGTAGCTAGTCATGAGTTTCAAGAAGTATTTCACTCAACAGTATACTTTATTTTAAGTAGGCCTATTTATATTTAAGTATATTCAACTCTATATATAACGATTTATTTAGCAGCACCTTAAAGGAGTAGTTCACTTTAAAAAAAAAAAAAAAAACTTTTGCTGATAATTTACTCACCCCCATGTCATCCAAGATGTCCATGTCTTTCTTTCTTCGGTCAAAAAGAAATTACGATTTTTGATGAAAACATTCCAGGATTTTTCTCCATATAATGGACTTCATTGGGAACCAAACAGTCCAAAAGAGAGTTTCAGTGCAAACTGCAAACTGTTCAAAGGGCTTTAAAACAGCCATGCATTCTTCCTACATGGCTGTTTAAGAAATGAAAAGCTACACACTCCATCAGTTAGGGTTAGCAGAACTGTTGCCAAATATATAACCTGCTAGAAACATCATAATCACTGCAATAAAGATCCAATGACAGACTCTTCCAAAGCCAAAGAGCTACTTTTTGGGGGGCAAGGCTGTGTATGTCCTCACTGCGGCACTATACTACATTTTTACATCAATTATGTAAAATAAAATCAATTTAACACACAACATCTTTATTTGTCAACTTTTCAATTGGAAAACAATATCCAGTGGTCTATGACATTTAACTAAAAAAGTAAATTCATGACAAACTCCCGAAAACCTTCTTGAATGCATTCCTGTCCACCACTCGCCCCAGTCTGGTGGAAAAGTACATAGTGTCAGAACTGCTGTAGCGCTTTAAACAAAGGATCGGCTCTCCTATGGTGTCCCCTGAATCTCCCAGTGTCATGACATCAGACACGGGCACGTACACGTCCCGCCTGTGACCCCAGAAGGTCAGGTGCGACACCTTTAGCATGGTCTGCGTTGAATCCAGATACATCATGCCCACCACTCTTCTGACATAATGGCTTATGGAGTACAGCATGAAGCCAGCAAACACTGATATGCCTGTGGTGTAACTCACCAGCATCCATGAGGCCTGTCCCTGCAGGTACAGGTAATACACAGCGGGCAGCAAGACCACAGTGATGCCCGTCTGCATCAGTTTGAGTCTCGAAAGAGCTCGCAGGCCTTTGATAGCTGGGAAAGCATACATTAGATTGAATTCTCTTGATGCAAGGTCAGAGCAGAATGACACAGGTTGAATCTGCAGGGTGAAGCGCATCCGTCGACCGGTGTGTGTCGGGTCCCTGCTGTAGAGCACCTGAGCTTGTGAAATGAGTTTGGCATGATGACACCGGCACCCATATAGAGGAAGACGGGAAATTAAGCGTGATGACATCATCTGAGGAAACAGTAACCATGGCAACAATTGTTTTAATTAGTACAACGGCTAAAATTTACTTTGGTGATTTAGCTCACTTGCTTAAAAATACTCTTAACCCGTTTATTCTGTTGATGAAATTAAAGACAATGTCATTGACAATCCTAATGCCATTAGGCTGCTAATATATGATAAAGACAAAGGAAATAAAGCGAAAAAGGCCACAATAATTCAATAAAATGTATTAGTAGTGACAATTTGTGCTGTTTTGAAAGTACTTACCATGCCTTTAGCAATGCCTTTGTGAAGCTGGACATAATAGAAGCTCAGTGAAACTTCAAAATAAAGGTCGTTGAGTCAAATGCTAAACGGTTTTCAATTGTAAAATACAAAATAAAGCAACTTAAAATATTGTCTAATAGTTTTGATACGTTCACATTTTTGCGACGGTTTATGTTTCTGCCTTTAACTTATCCTTATCAACCAAAAATCATTTACGCATAGGGACTTTTATGTCTTCGTCAAGTTATTCTGTTCTATTATAGGACGTTTCGACCACGACATCGCATAGATAGTATTTTCAGGCATTCTCTGGTATTTTAAAGATCTTGCGGTCTTCATTCGTAAAGCAGGTTACCAGGTTATCGACACGCAGTGTAAAGGCATCGATTTAGGATGCCTTTGACATCAGATAACGCTCTTTATCGTGATGAGGTCAGGAGTCAGTTGGGTCACGGGAGTAATTTCAAACGTTTTTCGTGATGTCATCAATACATCATGACAGTTCTTGAACAGGTTTCTGACAGACTCAAACTGAACACTCCTTTGTCAACATTTTGATGACACTCGCAATGTGGATTTCATCTGAAAGTAACGATCGAGCAGTGTCCTATATGTATTGATTTAGTTGCAGAAACAGCGCTTGGTTTGGGTTTAGGTTCGTTTCCTCATCATGCTTCAGTTAGGAGACGGGCTCACACTCTTCTCTGTGGTCTTCGTCGTGGTTCTGCTGGGAACCAGAAGCGCCGTCTGGTCCACGGTGCTCACGGCCTCCCTCTACCTGTTTCTGGTGATGTTTCAGTTCCCGCAGGTGCCCTCCAGCCGGGCCAGACAGGTGCTGCGGCCCGGGACTAGAGCGTCGCCGAGCGGCGTGTCGGCAGTGGCGCACCGAGGCGGAGGACACGACGCTCCCGAGAACACCATCGCTGCCATACGGACGGTGGGAACAACATACGGATTGATTTCGGTTTAATGCGAATATAATTATTTTTTCTCGCGTGTCTGTATTTATTTAAATCCACCGTATGCTTATTTTTAAAGACCATTCATAAATGATATTTCACAGGTAGCGTTAGGTAA